>JACEFZ010019388.1:0-56698 GCA_014155875.1 Cepaea nemoralis
CGATGGGTAGAGAACAAGGGAAGACAGAGAAGTAAATACCTGGACGGCTTTGCCACATGGTGTGGTCAAGACAAGAACACAGAGCTGATCAACGACTCTGGTGATCGTGTGTGATGGCGAATCTTGACCGCCCACTCTTATCGGCATCACGCATGATGATGATGATATCATGGGGAATTGTTGTACCCGAGGCTCAGAGCTAGGGGACACTATCTTGTTATCCACTCCTACTAAGAGAATTCACAGGTGGTGGGTTGTCTTCCTCGGTTGAAAACTGATCTTCCCTAGCCAAATGGTCGTCTGCTTCGATGAACTCAAGCCAAATTAAGTTTGACAATAAACCCCGAAAACAATGACCATAGTATGTCGGTTGAGTATTAAACAAATTGCATGTGCTTCTGTCTGCAATCTGGAAGCATGTGTAAATGGTTTTGGCTGTCCCCCCCCCCCCCCCCCCCACATTTCTTTTCTCTTCGGTCTCTCACTTTAAACTCAAGCGTAGTCCATATGCGTGCTCCTATGTCCTAGATTATGAAGGAATCGCACATACAAAATAAATAAATAAATAAATACATAAACATAAATAATTAAAAAACCAAAAAAAAAAAAATTAAAAAAATAAAAAAATTAAAAAAAACAAAGAGAAGAAGATAGTGAGCTTCACTAGAACTCGGTATAAAACAACATTACCATTTCTAGTGTACTGGAGTGATTTCTGCGCGTGGATTAGCTTTCCCTATTACCAGTGCCCCTCGCCATCAGGCAAACAAGAACAGAAAATGTCCCTATTGTTGTTTGTTTGTTGATTATCACCTAGTGCCATACCGGTAAATGTGGGCGGTCATGGTTTGCCATCTCACTCGATCACCAGAGTCGTAGATCAGGCAGATCCATAATAAATGATACACCCCTTTATTGTTTCGCTCTATCAGAATGGATAATGTTATATTAATCAGATGTTATCTGTCCCGTTTTTCCACCTGGTCTCACATATTTCTGAGATATTAATTTTTTCTTATTTCTTTCTTGCTCATCTTCAACTTGCCATCTGCTTGCACGTTTCGAACATTCTATGCTCCAAGTTTAAGTAATGTTAATTTCACCCTGTCGCATGCTGACGGTCTGATCTCACCTTGTGCACATGTCTATCTCTATCGGGCAAGGCTGCTCATGTGGAACCCCCATTTAAGCCGGTTAGCGGAATTACTGTGATTTGGCGAATCATGATTTTCTAGGCATGTGTGAAATAAGTATGATAACTCATATTTTAACGTGTTGTTAGATGTAAACGAGCTTCTTCGTCTTCTTGTCCGCCCCTCTCTCTAATAAAGTGTCTCACGCCTATATTTACACCTCAAAGGTCAGTGCATCGACTTCACTATGCATGTGTGTAAGGCTTACTTCCTCTAAACAGATCCCCTGTTTTTCTTTCCATTCTACCATTACCACTAGCCCGTTCATCCTCAGAATAACAGTTATGTTAGGGTCCATCATTGGGCTCAGATTAATGATCATGTGACCGAGTCACCCACAATTCGGATATTAATGTGAAGGTGATTATTGTCCAAAGAGGTTAATGGTGAGATTCCCCCCAAAACTATGGACACTTTATACCCGTGGCTACCAGCCAAACCAAGTCAACGTGGCAGGAAACTGCTGTGGCTATGTGAAGTGTTAGCCTTTACATTTTTGTAGGTCTGTGCTCACTGGGAATAAGGTGACCAGTATTTCTCTCCCACCATGCACGACAAGAGCTGGCATCCGGCAGCGTCCTTACCGTTGTTAGCGAAACCTCATAACCGTACACCAGAGCGCCCGCTACACGCGTGTCCATTTTTTTTGCCAAGGTGAGGTTCTTGTGGCCTACTCTTAACAGGTTCCAACTGTCGTGGGGTTTTTAATTAGCACAATTGGCACACTTCCCTATATGTTTTGCCTACTCCAAAAAGGCAAGAATTCCGATCTCAATAGCGAACCCTCAGGGCGACGTGTTAGATATTCATTGGATACCAATGGTTCTCGGCAAAATGTCCAGCTATATGCTGGGATTGGAACCAGCCAACTTCAGATCTCGAGGCGGGCACTCTAACCTCTCAGTCACACTTCTTCAGTAAACTATTTGCTAATTATGTGTTTAGTCTTAATTCAAGGGAGGCGTGGTAGCATAGTGGTTAGTAGGCTTTCCCGCCACGGCAGAGGGTACGAATTCAGTTCCTAACAGCTGCAAGATTAATTGTGCGGATCTGGGGTTGGAACCAGCCCTGTGAAGATTTGTATCAACTCTGGAAGGAGTGGCAGCCTACTCCACTTTTGTGTCCTTGATTTGTTCATTGTATGTCGCTCTACTTCCACGGTATTACGTGTTACGCTGCCAAATCCACCACACACATCTGATGTTAGGATGATTTATAGACAGCTCAATCGGTGCTTTCAGAAATATTCCGAGAGAGAGAGAGAGAGAGAGAGAGAGAGAGAGATACAGAGAGAGACAGAGAGAGACAGAGATAGAAACAGAGAGATATACAGAGAGAGACAGAGATAGATAGAAACAGAGAGAGAGAGAGAGATACAGAGAGAGACAGAGAGAGACAGAGATAGATAGAAACAGAGAGAGAGACAGAAAGACAGAAAGATAAACAGAGAGAAGCAGAGAGAAACAGAGACATAGAGACATGGATTCAGAAAAAGATAAAGATAGAGACATAGAGAAGCAGAGATAGAGACAGATACAGAGAGAGAGAGAGAGAGAGAGAGAGAGAGAGAGAGAGAGAGAAATAGAGAGAGAGGCATACATACAAAGAGAGACAAAGAGTGGAGACACAATGAAATAGAAAGAGGGAGACAAAGAGAGACACAGGAAGACGCAGAGAGAGGCAGAGAGAGAGAGAGAGAGACAGAGAGCGATAGAGAGAGAGATGGAATGCCACTGTAAAGTGAAGAGAGAGAGAGAGAGAGAGAGAGAGAGAGAGAGAGAGAGAGAGAGAGAGAGAGAGAGAGAGCCATAGAGCCAGAAGAGATCGCAGTCCTCTGATACTGGCCCATCAACGCTGATACATGGCCATTAATAGGACATGGACAAATTTCCCCTCAATTTGAATTGTAAATGTAAATTCAGTTTTAAAGTGTTATTTGTATTACTATTATGTCTGCGGTTGTTCTATTTTTGATGTCCGAGAATTCATCCCGCATCTGACTAGAACCCTGTCTTGACTCGGGAATTCATGTTTCCCAACCTGTCTGATGTATTCCAACATCAGACACGAAGCTGTTTGTCAATGCCTGTCTAATGTCTTTTTTCCTTCTCATTCACGGGAATGAATTGAAGACATTTAAGAGTGCTCTCCGCTATTCATGCACGTGTTACCTCCCATGTTTGCCTTATTTAGCGACTCAAAGCGGATGTGAAGTACCGGGGAAATGGGCCCTCACTCTATTCACAAACAAAACAAGAGCCGGAATTTATGAACACAAGATGGAGTTCTCGGAGAATTCGCGAGATTCACGGAGGTAATGGCCGTTGTTGGATTCCAGTCATATCCGCCATATTTACAGAGACAATTACGACAAATGACTTTCTCAAAAGATTTTCTCAATAGGACAGACTCGCTTCTCCAACAAATAGCGGGGACCCTTCTTCCCCTGTTGAAAAATGTATCCATCCCTCTCATGTCCTCATGCAGGGAAGATCTCGCTTTAATCTGGCATGAGTATCTTTCTAGGATTCTGGATCCGATGGTTCTAATAGTGGATGTCTTGTTTTCTTTCACTTTCCCCAAGCGCATCGGCGGTTACATTTCTCGTCCTCTAGAAAGTCTCATCGTCCAAAATAGGAGGACAGACTGTCGAGCTGCGTTTACCATGCAAAGGGGCCAGTCATCACCGGCTCACAAGCAATCTGCTTGGGTGAGCAAACATGATTATTCCTAAACAAGCACGACTGGAGTCCAAAACCACGCCGATGTGGCGGGCTCGAAAAGGGAGATTGAGAAAGTTTGTGAAGCCGAATCATAGAATAAATCCACTGCATGAAAAGTGGACAGAAGTGGGGAAGACAATGGACTGAAAAGGATGCCCAGACAAGAGGGGAAGTGAGGACTTGTCTTCATTCAAAAGACGATTTCTAACGAAATAAAAATGCTTCATTCTCCGCTGTTGGAGCGAAAACATTACCAAACGTGCGGCTGAATACTCAACTTTGACATTGCAAGAAAAAATCGAAAGCAATGGGCACTTTCTTTCATAGCTGCTCTTGCGAGATTACGCCAAATTGGAAGTAGGATTGACGAGCGGAACAATATCCTTCATAATGGTTCTATAGAGGGCTTATACATCTGTGTCGTGCGCCTGGAGTCTTGCTCTTTTAAGCCGAGACAATAGACCTCATGTGCTTATTTGTCCTTTCTTTGTTGGACGAGCCAATTGACAGCATTTGTACCTCGCTGTGCCTGAGGTCGTACAGGGGATAGCAGACAATAGGAAAAGTCCGTTGTTTCATCGGGCGGGCATTGAAATGCAACAATATAACATATTACTTATTAATATCCCATATTGTGAACCGTTATTCATGTTGATGGGGTAATGCCAGTGTGAACCTCGACATCAGAAGGCGTGTTTTTATTACGGCAGCCATTGTGGATTCACTTTCCAACATCACTCATTTAATTTGATCGGCCGTCTCATTGCCAGGGCATATCGTGATGTGATATGCATTACCCTAAAGTCCTTCAACCGGAACAGGAACCAAATCAGTTTTTGATAATGCTTTTATCACGCTTTTCCAAAACATGACAAGTAATGAGTGAGCACAAACAATATAGTCCGGCGACGACTCTGAATAGGTTGATGTTTTGTTAAGCAGTTCGCTTTTTGTACCGCAGTTAAATTTTCATGGCGGGAACAATAGCAGTTCAATACATTTACCCGCCATTGTGTGCGTGTAAAGGGAGGGAAATCCCGATGGAGTTAACAACGGGAAAAAGGCTTTTGTCAGCACATCAGCATTTATCTAAAATTCTCAAGGTCAAAGGCGGTATCAATGCCAACACAAAATAATTCATTTTACTTTACACCGATGAGCTGGATTCAATGGCAGTTTTTCTGTTGATTGTTTCCGACACTGTCCACACTACACTGGTTCAAAACCGGTAAAGAGCTGACTAAAAACACGAACTCATGCCTGCACTGAAAAGAATCTCATCGGAATACAGTTAGCGAAACAATGTAAGTTTCCCGGTCTTTATCCCTGGCTTGAAAACAGTTATTTGATGTGTGTGTCGTCTGGCCAAGCCAAATGGTCGACTGCTTGGACGAGACCAGGTCAAATTAAGTTTGACAATAAACCCTGGAGACAATGTCCCTAGAATGGCTGTTGAGTAACAATAAATTGATTTTCCTTTGCAGGACGTTGTAATCAAATCAAGCCCCTATTGTTTGTTTGTGATCTACTAGGCAATTTTACTTTCAATAGTTTGCCAAGAAGACACAGATTATGGTCGTCACTAGGAAGGAAGAAATACCACAATGTAATATACACGTAAATGGGCATATTCTTAAACAAGTGAATCGGTACAATTATCTCGGAACAGTCATAACATCTGATGGGAGATGCCTTGAAAAGATTAGAACAAGAATTGCCATTGCGAAGGTAGCCTTTTGCAAGTTGAAAAACATACTGACCAATAAAAAGATGTCTATTGAAACGAGAAAATAAATATTGAAGTGCTACATAGACCCTATACTTTTGTATGGATGTGAAGCGTGGACAATGAGCACAGCTGAAAAACATCTGATGGCTGTGGAAATGTGGTTTCTGAGGAAAATGCAAAGAATACCATGGACAGACAGAAAAACCAATGAAGCAAGTCCTATCAAGAAACGAAATGAAGATCGTAAATCGATTAGAGAAATTAGACGTAGATAGTCAAATTTTATTGGACATGTTATGAGAAGAAATGGATTGGAACTTGGTGACAACTGGCAAGATCGAAGGGAGGAGACCAAGGGAAGACCGAGAAGTAAATACCTGGATGGCTTGGCCACGTGGCATGGTCGAGACAGAAACACGGAGCTGATCCACGACTCTGGTGATCGAGTGAGATGGCAAAACATGACCACCCACGCTTATCGGCAAGGCACATGATGGATGGATGGAGTTTGCAATTAGAGGTCTAAAAGATGGCGATTGGAGGAAGGGGTGGGTTAATGCTCTTGCGCTGAGACTTCCGGTGCGCCGAGGTAAAGGATTCATCTCTTAGTCCAGTCAGTTGGTCTTCTATTTACACAGACTGGGATTCTGAGATATGTAGCACCATTTTTCATTTTTTATTTCATTTTCTTTTCATTGTTCTCACTTGTTTCCATCTGTCCATTCTTCTCATCCCAGTCTTATGCCTTAAGGTAGTCATTATAGTGTCCTCTCTGTGTTTATATGTTGTATTTTGTGTATGAAATTTGTTTGTTGATGAAGGTCAATTGCCGCAACGACCTGTCTTTTCCGTAATTGTGTTCCGCAAAGCTGCATTGCTTTGAGTTATTTTACATTGTTTACATTTCCACATTTTGCCGAAGTTCCACTATCTTTCTTTTTTTTTTGTACTTCTTTCTAAACAACTATGGCACACTACTTAACGGAAAATCGCCCAGAAAACCAACTTGAAGTTGGGGTTGACCGCCACGTCCTGCAAAGGACAGGCAAGATTATTAACTTCCCATTATTTTCTGAACGAGAAGTCAACGTATCAGCTCAGCTCAACAGTGTCTGAGTATTTGTTGTAGCACGGAGATGTGAAACGCCCATGTTTTACTGTGACGCATACAGGAGACAAAGAGCAATAACGTTGTGACTACCATGCATGTCGTAACAGGCGAGCAAAGAAGGTTATCGTGAGATTGGTTACTTCGCCCTGTAGAAAACTGTTGCTGCAAAAACCAACGCAATCGTTCCAACTCTTAACATAATCTTTGAGGCATTCTGTCACCACAATCATTCACTCAGTGTTTCATTAACATTGTTCACACTCTTTGGGAGTCTTCGTGGCGAAGTGGTCAAGCCGGGCCGCGTCCTTCGGTTCGCGAGTTAAATTTTTCGGAGGCTCCTGTGGGTCGTCGCTAGAGCTACGGAGTTCGTGCTTTGTGTGACGCTTTCCGCGCTGCGGAAAGAGACCGAGCCATTTGGGATAAAACCCGGTGCTATGAAGTCGACCCTGTCGACTTTTAAGCGACTTTTTTGTTCACACTCTTTCATCATAGTCCGCAGTGGTGACTATAACACAATAATCATTCGCTCGATTTTTACTATGTCACAGCAATCATTCACTCGACTTTTACTCTGTCACAAGAATCATTCAATCAATCATGTGCCATGCCGGAAAGCGTGGGAGGTCATGACTCGCCATTTCACTCGATCACCAGTGTCGTGGATCAGCTCAGTGTTCCTGTCTCGTCCATGCCTTGTGGCCAAGCCATCCAGGTATTTTCCTCTCGGTCTTCCTCTTGGTCTGTTCCCTTCGATCTTGCTAGTTGTCAACAAGTTCTCCAATCCATTTCTTCTCATAACATGTCCAAAAAATTTTGACTGTCTACGTCTAATTTCTCTAATCAGCTTACGATGTTCATTTGTCTCCTGTAGTACTTGGTCATTGGTTTTTCTGTCTGTCCATGGTATTCTTTGCATTTTCCTCAGAAACCACATTTCTGCAGCCATCAGATGCTTTTCAGCTTGACTGCTCATTGTCCAAGTTTCACATCCATACAAAAGAACAGGCTCTATGTATCCCCTCAACACTCTTTTTCTCGTTTCAATTGACATCTTTTTATTGGTCAGAATGTTTTTCATCTTGCTAAAGGCTACTTTCGCCATGGCGATTCTTGTTCTAATCTCTTCAAGGCATCTCCCATCAGATGTTATGACTGTTCCAAGATAATTGTACCGATTCACTTGTTGAAGAATATTTCCATTTACTTGTATATTACATTGTGGCACTTCTTCCTTCCTAGTGACGACCATAACCTGAGTCTTTTTACAATTTAATTCTAACCCCAGTTGCTCACTGTGTACAACAACCGCATCTACTAATTGTTGCAGGTCCTGCGCATTGTCTGCAATTAATACTGTATCATCTGCATATCTAATGTTATTGATGTTTCGTCCTCCAATGCTGATTCCATTTATATCCTCTACATTTCTGAAAATATTTTCACTGTATAGGGAAAAAAGATCTGGAGACATCACACATCCCTGCCTAACACCTCTCTTAATTGGCTGATACTGTCCCACTTCATTATCAATCCTTATTGCAGCTTGTTGTTTCCAATATATGTTTTTTATAAGTCTAATGTCTTTCCCATCAATTTGTAGATCTGCAAGCATATCCACCATGCTGACATGTCTAACTCTATCAAAAGCCTTTGTATAGTCAATAAAGCAAAGATGTATATCCTTGTTTACTTCTATAGCACGTTCAATAACTGTTCGCAGCATATACACAGCATTTACTGTACCCTTTCCTTCTACAAACCCGCATTGTTCTTCCCCTATTTCAGGTTGTATCTTCTTCCTCACTCTTTGCATGATAATTCTTAGCAAAATCTTTGTGATGTGACTCATTATACTAATTGTTCTATGTTGATCACATTCCAAGGTTCCTGATTTCTTTGGGATTGCAATAAATACAGAGTTACATAATTCAGGAGGTATATCTCCAGTATCATATAATGTGTTCAGCAGTCTGGTGACTTGCTCTAGTCCAAATTCTTCTAAAGCTTTAATCATTTCTGTTGTGATGTTATCTGCACCGGGGGCCTTGCCAGCTTTCATATGCTTAAGAACATTTCGAACCTCCATCTCCAAAATTGGCGGTCCTTCATTATTAAATCTAATATTATACTGTTCGTCTCTGTTATCATCATAAAGGTGTTTCACATAATCTGTCCATACATGTAGAATCTGGTCTTTTTCTATTATGATTTTGCCATCTTTAGTTTTTAGACACCCTGTTGATGTACTTGTTCTTTTATTAGTAAGTTCCTGAATTCTTTTGTGCACTAATTTGGTATTTTGACTGTTGTGTTGGTTTTCAATTTCTAAGCACTTTTCCTCAAGCCATGCTTCTTTTGCCTCCTTACATAATATTCTGACTTGTCTGTGAATTTCTTCATATTTGACAGAATTATTTTTGTTGAGTCTTCTTGTTTCCATGAGGTGTAAAATTTCTTCAGTCATCCATTTCTTACGACCCACCTTCTTTAATTTTGGAATAGTTGTTTCTGCAGCCACATTGATTGAATTCTTCAACGTTTCCCATTGATCATCCACATCCTGGAATAGGATCTCTAGATCAGACAATATTTCAAATCTGTTCTGTACTTCTATGTTGAATTTGTTTTGTATTTCCTTGTCATTACTCAATGTACACAAATCATATTTAGTGTTTCCTGTTATAAACTTGACTTTCTTCAACTTTATCCTCAATGTTCCTGTGAGTAATCTGTGGTCACTATAACAATCAGCACTGGGAACTGTTTTTGCTATTGTTAATGCATTTCTAAATCTTCTGCTAATCAGAATGTAGTCAATCTGGTTTCTAATCCTGCTATCAGGACTCCTCCATGTCAATAATCTTCTAGGGTGTTGCTTGAACCAGGTGTTTCTTACAATCATTTCCTGTGTTTTTGCCCACTCTACGAGTCTGTATCCCCTTTCATTTCTCTCTCCTAAACCATAGTTTCCTACTGTGTATCTATCCCCTTGATTTCCTACTTTTGCATTTTTGAAGTCCCCTATTATGATGTTTATTTCTGAATTTTTACATTTCTTTAAGGCAGGCTCTATGTCATTATAAAATTCTTCTACACTATCTTCTCTGGATTCTCCTGTTGGGGCATATACTTGAATAATATTTATACTTAAAGGTCTGCCACTTAATTTAACTAGTAGAACTCTGTCCGACACTCGATTTTTATTCTGTCACAAAAATCTTTCACCCGTTTTTTCATTACATTGTTTACACGCCTTATTCGTTCAGAAAGCAATGGTAAACTACTGAACGTAAAACATGCCTAGTACATCAACAGCAGCTGAAAATGCTGGTGTTGACTGCAACGTCCCGTTAGGGATACGCAACAAAATTTTTTATTACAACTTAATCACATTTCACTCTGAGGATTTCGGTCGCCAGCATTGCGGTTAGACGTTGAGCCGTTAAGGCCTGTGGTGTGTTTATGCTTGTGGCTACGGTTTGCAATCGCATTTTCCTCATGTTGGACTGGTCGCCCTGCTACTGAGTGAGTGCGTGGGCGACACCGTGAGCTGTGAAATTCGCGTGGAATGCTTTTACATATGTCCTGTACAGTGAACTGCATGTTCGGAACAATGGCTACCGGCGGTTGCTGAATTGACTGTTTTGCCCTTTCTGTTCACGAGTGCATTTTTCGGGAGACTCCTGGTAGTCGGCGCTGAAGCTGAGGAGTTCGTACTTTGTGCGACACTTTCGGCGGGTCGCCCTAAGGTAAGAGACAAAGCCATGTGAGAAAACCCGGGTCAATGAGGTCTTTCTGGTGACTGCCGAGTCCATCGACGATGAACTGTGGTATTCGTGGATGATTTTGTGTTGATATTCTGACGGCGGCATTATGCACAGTGTACCTGTGCGGGCTATTGGATTGCCTAGACTCCTGTCTATTCCAATTTTCACATTGGACAGTGGGGAGCATTTTGTGTGATATTCACTGGCACGGGAATGGAGAATAATGGGGACGACCCGTTGCCGTGAAGTTGGAACCACAACTAACTAACTAACTAACTAACTAACTACTAACATTTCACTCTTTCATGACAGATTATTACACTTTTAAACTCTCCTATCACAAACTATCAAACTGTCACACTCAACTAGGTGCACTAGACATTGATACTTTCGTTTCCTACTAGTTCTTTCCTTTAACTAGTTCTTGTAGACTTTGGTAATTTCATCCCTTATACTCTACTAATTGTTGTAGACTTTTATAATTTCATCCCTTATACTCTACCAATTGTTGTAGACTTTTATAATTTCATCCCGTATACTCTACTAATTGTTGTAGACTTTTATAATTTCATCCCTTATACTCTACCAATTGTTGTAGACTTTTATAATGTCATCCCTTATACTCTACCAATTGTTGTAGACTTTTATAATTTCATCCCTTATACTCTACCAATTGTTGTAGACTTTTATAATTTCATCCCTTATACTCTACCAATTGTTGTAGACTTTTATAATTTCATCCCTTATACTCTACCAATTGTTGTAGACTTTTATAATTTCATCCCTTATACTCTACCAATTGTTGTAGACTTTTATAATTTCATCCCTTATACTCTACCAATTGTTGTAGACTTTTATAATGTCATCCCTTATACTCTACCAATTGTTGTAGACTTTTATAATTTCATCCCTTATACTCTACTACTTGTTGTAGACTTTTATAATGTCATCCCTTATACTCTACTAATTGTTGTAGACTTTTATAATTTCATCCCTTATACTCTACCAATTGTTGTAGACTTTTATAATTTCATCCCTTATACTCTACTAATTGTTGTAGACTTTTATAATTTCATCCCGTATACTCTACTAATTGTTGTAGACTTTTATAATTTCATCCCTTATACTCTACCAATTGTTGTAGACTTTTATAATTTCATCCCTTATACTCTACTAATTGTTGTAGACTTTTATAATTTCATCCCTTATACTCTACCAATTGTTGTAGACTTTTATAATTTCATCCCTTATACTCTACTAATTGTTGTAGACTTTGGTAATTTCATCCCTTATACTCTACTAATTGTTGTAGACTTTTATAATTTCATCCCTTATACTCTACTAATTGTTGTAGACTTTTATAATTTCATCCCTTATACTCTACTAATTGTTGTAGACTTTTATAATTTCATCCCTTATACTCTACTAATTGTTGTAGACTTTTATAATTTCATCCCTTATACTCTACTAATTGTTGTAGACTTTGGTAATTTCATCCCTTATACTCTACTAATTGTTGTAGACTTTGGTAATTTCATCCCTTATACTCTACTAATTGTTGTAGACTTTATAATTTCATCCCTTATACTCTACTAATTGTTGTAGACTTTTATAATTTCATCCCTTATACTCTACTAATTGTTGTAGACTTTTATAATTTCATCCCTTATACTCTACTAATTGTTGTAGACTTTTATAATTTCATCCCTTATACTCTACCAATTGTTGTAGACTTTTATAATTTCATCCCTTATACTCTACTAATTGTTGTAGACTTTTATAATTTCATCCCTTATACTCTACTAATTGTTGTAGACTTTGGTAATTTCATCCCTTATACTCTACTAATTGTTTAGACTTTTATAATTTCATCCCTTATACTCTACTAATTGTTGTAGACTTTGGTAATTTCATCCCTTATACTCTACTAATTGTTGTAGACTTTGGTAATTTCATCCCTTATACTCTACTAATTGTTGTAGACTTTTATAATTTCATCCCTTATACTCTACTAATTGTTGTAGACTTTGGTAATTTCATCCCTTATACTCTACTAATTGTTGTAGACTTTTATAATTTCATCCCTTATACTCTACTAATTGTTGTAGACTTTTATAATTTCATCCCTTATACTCTACTAATTGTTGTAGACTTTTATAATTTCATCCCTTATACTCTACTAATGGTTGTAGACTTTTATAATTTCATCCCTTATACTCTACTAATTGTTGTAGACTTTTAGTAATTTCATCCCTTATACTCTACTAATTGTTGTAGACTTTGGTAATTTCATCCCTTATACTCTACTAATTGTTGTAGACTTTTATAATTCATCCCTTATACTCTACTAATTGTTGTAGACTTTTATAATTTCATCCTTATACTCTACTAATTGTTTGTAGACTTTTATAATTTCATCCCTTATACTCTACTAATTGTTGTAGACTTTTAGTAATTTCATCCCTTATACTCTACTAATTGTTGTAGACTTTTATAATTTCATCCCTTATACTCTACTAATTGTTGTAGACTTTTATAATTTCATCCCTTATACTCTACTAATTGTTGTAGACTTTTATAATTTCCAATCCCTTATAGCTCTACTAATTGTTTGGAGACTTTTATAATTTCATCCCTTATACTCTACTAATTGTTTGTAGACTTTGGTAATTTCATCCCTTATACTCTACTAATTGTTTGTAGACTTTTATAATTTCATCCCTTATACTCTACTAATTGTTTGTAGACTTTTAAAATTTCATCCCTTATACTCTACTAATTGTTGTAGACTTTTTATAATTTCATCCCTTATAACTCTACTAATTGTTGTAGACTTTTTAATTTCATCCCTTATACTCTACAAATTGTTGTAGATTTTTATAATTTCATCCCTTATACTCTACTATTGTTGTAGACTTTTATAATTTCATCCCTTATCTCTACTAATTGTTGTAGACTTTTATAATTTCATCCCTTATACTAACTAATTGTTGTAGACTTTTATAATTTCATCCCTTATACTCTACTAATTGTTGTAGACTTTGGTAATTTCATCCCTTATACTCTACTAATTGTTGTAGACTTTTATAATTTCATCCCTTATACTCTACTAATTGTTGTAGACTTTTATAATTTCATCCCTTATACTCTATCTACTAATTGTTGTAGACATTTGCACTTTCGTCACCTATACCCTTTTATTTGTTCTAGACATTAGTTATTATTTATGTCCTACTAATTGTTCTAGGCATTGGTAATCATCTATACCTTATTAGTTCTTGTGGACATTGGTACTTTCAGCAGCTAGACACCTCTATTATTTGTTCTAACCATTGATACTTGCAGAATCTATACTCTACTAGTTGTTGTATACTTTGTTATTTGAATCCTCTATACTCGAATAGTTGTTCTAGACCAGTGGTTCTCAACCGGTGGGGAATTCCCCCCCCCCCCCAGGGGGGAATTTTAGGGTTTCCGGGGGGGGGGGGATTAAGATTATTTCAAGGTCGCGTTAACACAAGAACCGAATACTTGATATTGTTTTTCCCTTCATACTTTACGGTTCTGTGCGTCTCACCCTTCTGATATTCATTTTATAACGTAAGTAGACCCACAAATCACGTTTTATGTGGACGTCTGGACTTGTTTTAGTATGTGCTAATAAATTTAGCTTCCATTATTACGTATACTTTGTGTGTGTGTGGGGGGGGGGGGGGGGGGGTATTTAGGTAGGAAAAACTAAAGGGGGAATGACGTTTCTGAAATATTGTGAAGGGGGGCACTGGCCAAATTTTTAGGTAGGAAATACGAAAGGGGGAGGGGAATGACGTTCTAAAAATATGGTGAAGGGGGGCACGGGCCAAAATTTTAGGTAGGAAATACGAAAGGGGGGGGGGAATGACGTTCTGAAAATATGGTGAAGGGGGGCACGGGCCAAATTTTTAGGTAGCAAATACGAAAAGGGGGGAATGACGTTCTGAAAATATAGTGAAGGGGAGCACGGGCCAAAAAAGGTTGAGAACCACTGTTCTAGACATTGGACTTTCATCATCTATACTCTATTAATTAGTCTAAGCATTGATACTTGCAGAATCTATACTCTACTAGTTGTAAACAGTTGTAATTTCACCCCCTATACTCTACTAGTTGCTGTTTTCAGTTAGCCTTGAATGATGTGTGAATGATATTACGTATGAAAGAGAGTGATAGAAGGGCAGAATGTTAGACGGGCCTGCGTGCCCAATTCTTGACCCTTTGAAAATACAGTTTGATTGTTTGTAGACGTTGGTAATTCATCACGTATACTCTACTAGTTGTTTATGTTAACATTTCATGCCTACACATTTCGTTAAGTTGCTTGCTCCTAGATGCAAGTGAACTAACTACTGAAATAAAAGTTAACGTCGCTAACAAATAGCAGGAATAATATACATTTAGAGTGAGTTGTACAAGCACATATTTCAACAACAACAACCCCCCCCCCCCACCCCCCCCCCCCCCAATTGCTGATGAAGGGATCTCGAACGCAGACGTCTTCAGATTTTATTTTTTTTTGGGGGGGGGGGGTGGGGGGGGGTGGGGGGGGGGGGGGGGGGGGGGGCGGGCCCCAAAAAAAAAAAAAAAAAAAATCTGAAGACGTTGCGTCGAGATCCCTTCATCAGCAAGCAGAAACAAAATCAGATAACCACCACAATTAGGGCAATAGTTAGACTTGTTATTTCACATTTATTAACACAAATTTCATCGATTTTAAAGGAATTAAAAGCCTATGTCTTTGGCCTTATATTCATTTATCCCAGATGCTTGATCTCCAGAAGCTACATCGACGCTCGTTAAACTCTGCACAATTAGAAAAGCAAAAGTGTAAATATTGATTGTTACTCAATATTATATAGGTGGAGGACAGCATAGCCGAGTGGATCAGAGCGTTTAGTTCTTAAACATCTGGTGTGCTGATGCCAAGGTAGCGGATTCACCCTTACACTGGTTAGTTGGACTGAATTGTTAGCTTCTCGTCCTTCACTTGGGGACCTTAGTTAAAAGTACCTCTGAAGTCTGAGTAGGTTTACCTAATGGCGAGAGGTACTAGTAATAGGGAAAGCTAATCCGCACACAAAAATCAGTCCAGTGCACTATTAGGAGTAATACTTGTATGAACTACGCTTTAATTCAAAGTTAGTGAAGGAAAAGAAAAGTATGTAGATAACATGGGTAGGAAAACATTAGAAAAAAACAACAACAAGCGCCGTGGAACACTAGATTCTAACCTGCAACTGGTCGTTCTACTCTCATGTTAAAGCTGTTACATTTCACACACCGAGTAGACTATTTCCGAATTTTTAACTTCGGATGTAATGATAAATTTAGAGTTTTTAACTTAGTTTGGTTTAGTTTAGTTTAGTTTAGTTTAGTCGATGGATCAACATCACGGCACACGGGTGTAAACCATAAGTGCTCCGTTCTCCTCCTAACTCAAACCTGAGTCTGGAGAAACTCAGCTCAGTGCACGAACTCTGTAGCACCGGCGAGGATCCTGAAATACTTTGGGTAGATTTTTAACTCGATATTTTGCCCGTTCAGCGCCGTTAGACTACCCTTTTTCGATTTCCAACTGCCTAGGGATTTTTTTTACGTGCGCAACAATACACACGGGCGTCCGATCTCACTACTCAGGGACCAGGGGGAATTTTATTACTAGAAGTCCACGTGAAAAAAATCCCGGTCCTCACCGGGGCCTGAACCCGGGACCCCCTCTGCTGTGTGTCCACCGTGACGAGGTAGAGGGGCTTGTGCGTCCCAATGACCCCAAGAGCTATGCCGACGGTAGCACAGCTACTGGTAGGGCCACCCATGTCGGACAGGTCAAGGGAGAGGGACCAGACGAAGAGACACACAAACCTGCTGCCTTGTAGGTAGACTGGGGACAGTCAAAGGCTAGGGAAAGCATCCCAAATACATGCTTGTCGAAATCGGATGTACTGAGCCACAGGCTTGACAAAGCAGTGCAACGTGAAACCTGCTGCCTTGTAGGTAGACTGGGGACAGTCAAAGGCTAGGGAAAGCATCCCGAATAAATGCTTGTCGAAATCGGATGTACTGAGCCACAGGCTTGACAAAGCAGTGCAACGTAACTTAATTCATGATGTCACAAATCAAAATTAATCGATATGGTGCTAATCCCGTGAAGTCCCATCAGGCGGTGATAGTGCCGGGCCCCCTGCCTCGAGGGGGTCCACCCATGACTACTGGTGGTCACCTTCCCCTGTGCTGTGGAGTCAAGGCACAGAGGAGTAGGTTAAGAGCTATTGACCAAATACCCCGGACACTCAACATACTACAGTGGAATGCCGAAGGAGTTTACAAGAAGAAAGACTCCCTAACACAGCGTCTTCATAAAGATAGAATAGATGTGGCATGCATTCAAGAGACACACCTCAACGCCAATCACAAATTCTCAGTCAGAGGATATCAGGCCACACGTTTCGACCGCGAAGGACACAAAGGAGGAGTTCTAATACTTACACGAAATACAATACCTTGCAGCGAAGTATCTGTGATCTCTGACAACCAAACGGAAATTATAGGTGTTGATATAATGATAAAGGACGTGAAAATAAGAATCTACAATCTGTATAGCCCAGCAGATAAGGACCTTACACTCTCAAACATGAAAATAACTGACACAAACTGCATTATTGTCGGAGACTTTAATAGCCGTTCAGAAAGATGGGGATACCCAGATACTGACAAAAGAGGAGATGAATTGGAGGACTGGGAAATAGACTCAAATCTCCATCTACTCAACAAAGCGGATGACACACCGAGCTTCTACTCCAGAAGATGGCTTACCACTTCTACTCCAGACTTAGCTTTCTGCACAGGAGACATCCTCCACAAAATCGATCGCCATGTGCTGGACCAATTAGCAGGTAGTGACCACAGACCAATCAAGCTTGAAATGAATATGGAGTATGTTCCACAGGAGCAAAAGCCCTTGCCCCGCTGGAATTACAAACGAGCAGATTGGGACAGATTTGCCATACTAACAGACAAATATTGTGAAAACATAAATACACGATATGGCAACATAAAGCAAATGGTGGAAAGTCTAAACAGAGCGATAATACAGGCAGCCACTGAGTCCATTCCAAGAGGAGCGAGGAAAAATTACAAACCATACTGGACTGAAGAACTACAAAGTTTGGAGGACAAAGTTGAAGATGCCAGGAAGACAGCAGAGAGAGAACAAACAATTGAAGCAAACATCTCTCTCAAAGCCATCTCAGCAAATATAAAAGAACAGTAAATCAAACAACAAGAGATTGTTGGAGGGAAAAAACAGAAAACCTGAATTTTGACAGGGATGGAAACAAACTATGGAAAACTAGTGAAAGCCATGAACAATGAAGGACCTAGAAACAAACAAATAACAATTAAACAAGGAAATGCCTTGCTTACAGGCAAAAAGGCTGCAAATGCACTAATGGAACACTATGCAAATGCAAACCACATTGATATTACAACCGAACAGAAGAAAGCAATCAAAGACAAACAGATACATCATAGAAATACAGAGACAGCAGCAGAATATATGATGGCAAATCTAACAATGGAAGAAATGGAACAGGCAATGAATACCCTAAAAAAGAAGAAATCACCAGGAAAGGATGGAATCACAAATGAAATGCTAATAGGAACTAGGCACCAAGGCAAAGAAGAAACTACTAGCAGTCCTAAATAACAGCTGGAAGAGAGGAATAGTCCCACAGGCATGGAAGGAAGCTATACTAATACCAGTCCCAAAGAAAGGAAAAGACCTGGAAGAACCAAATGGCTATCGACCTATCAGTCTACTTAGCTGTGTAGGAAAATTAATGGAACGCATTATCAATGGCAGGCTAACATGGCATCTGGAAGAAAACAAACTCTTAACACCACACCAAGCAGGATTCAGAAAATACAGATCCACTGAAGATCAAATAACCTATATAGCTCAGGAAATAGAGGATGCCTTCCAAGAGAAAAAGCACACACTAGCAGTCTGGATAGATTTAGAAAAAGCATTTGATAAAGTATGGAAGGAAGGACTGAAAGTAAAACTGCAAAACATGCATGTTTGTGGAAAAATGTATAAATGGATCAGCCACTACCTTGAGAACAGAACTGCCAGGACAAAAGTACAAGGACAAACAAGCAAAATGATGCTGCTGGAGCAAGGTGTCCCCCAAGGAGGAGTTCTTTCACCAACATTATTCCTAGCATATATAAATGACATCACAGAAAATTTTCCAGCCAGAGTACACACATCCTCCTTTGCAGATGACCTAGCCATATGGACATCTGAAGAATATATTAGTACAGCTAACAGCAGAATACAGCAAGCCTTATTAGCGCTAGAGGACTGGTCAAAATCATGGCTAGTGAAGATAAGTGAGGAGAAAACAACATGCACAGTGTTCTCCCTCTCAAATAAAACTCAGCAACCTAAGCTGGTATTGAATGGAAAAATATTGCGCCATGAAGAAAATCCAAACTATCTAGGAGTCACCTTTGATCGTCGCCTGACATGGAAGACACAGGTTGAGAAAAATCGAACAAGAGCAAGGCAGAGAATGGCAATCATGAAAAAGCTTGCTGGTACAACGTGGGGAGCAGATGAGAAAGTTCTCAAGAAGTTATATACTGGACGGGTGAGGCCAGTACTGGAATATGGCATTGCAGCTTGGGCAACAGCAGCTAAGTCAAACTTTAACAAAATAAGTAGAGTCCAAAACCAAGGAATGCGAATCATAACTGGAAGCCTGAAGACAACGCCTATTAATGAACTAGAAAAGATCACTTGTTTACAACCAATGCAGGATAGAAGAGATAGCAGAGCCCAGCAACAAGCAGAAAAATTTAGAAGATTGACAGACCACCCTATGTACAACAGATTTAATGGTTTTGGAAAGGGAAGACTGAAGCGTAGCAACTTTGTAGAAACTGCAAAACGAAGGATTAGGGCAGATCCTATACTTAACATATCAACAGTCAAGCCCATACACAATGCACACAACTTCCCAGCTTGGAGACAGCAGCAACTGCCTGAGATGATAGAAAACATTCCTGGTATTGAGAAAAAGAACACTCAGCATGAAACCGAAAGAAGAGAAATAACCCTAAACTACATAAAAGAACATTACCCAAGCAGGAATTGGACCCATGCATATACAGATGGATCAGCCAAAAATTCAATAGAGAATGGAGGAGGAGGAATTCTCCTAAATTTAAAAAATGGAGTGAAAAAAACACATTCAATGGCAACTGGAAAATTTTCAAGTAACTTCAAAGCGGAGATAGAGGCTTTGAAAACTGCAGCAGAAATGCTCCTGATGGAGGAAAATAAAGAGACGCAAATAGCTATCTTCACAGATGCAAAGTCAGCTGTCTCAATACTCAAGAGCAATAACAGCACAGAACTAACTGACCTAAGAGCAGCACTCCATGGTCTATGCCAGAAATCCAAAAAAGTTGTAATACAGTGGATCCCATCACATTGCAGTATACCTGAGAAACGAAGAGGCTGACAGACTGGCAAAGAGGGCGGACGACTACCACAGCCTGACATAGACATAACCTATAATGAGGCAAAGAGGTTGATAAAAAGCACTTATAGAACCAAGATGGGAATCTGAGCATCCAGGCCATCAGAAGGATGGATGCATATTACAAACTCGACCGAAGAGAACAAGTAGCAATCTTCAGACTCCGCACAGGACATAACAGGCTGAAATACCACTTGTTCAATAAACTAAAGATAGGAGATACCGATGAATGTAATTGTAGAACTGGAAAAATGACAGCAAAACATTTGCTGCAGGATTGCCCAACGTATGCAGAACAGAGAAAGATATTTTGGCCCACACCTGCTTCATTTGAGGACAAGCTCTATGGAGATATCAACAAGCTAAAGTTGACCGCAGCTTACTTAAACTACATACAGGTTGACATTTTAAGGTGCATGAAGATCCAGAGGCATGAAATGGAATATTGCTTGGATAGCAAATCCATTATGTGGAAAGTCCAAATAGAAGCTCGCTGTGTGGGCTTCATAAAAGGTGGAAAAGTGTCCTAGTGGCACCAAAATGGAATATTGCTTGGATAGCAAATCCATTACGTGGAAAGTCCGAATAAAAAGCCCATTGTGTGGGCTTCATAAAAGGTGGAAAAGTGTCCTAGTGGCATGAAGATTGGAATATTGCTTGGATAGCAAATCCATTACGTGGAAAGTCCGAATCATAAGCCCACTGTGTGAGCTTCATAAAAGGTGGAAAAGTGTCCTAGTGGCACGAAATGGAATATTGCTTGGATAGCAAATCCATTACATGGAAAGTCCGAATCGAAAGCTCACTGTGTGGATGTCATCTGCAGACTGCATACCTTCTGCGTTTCCCGGAAGAACAGCCTATGGTGAACGGAAGGCCCAATATACGGAAGTGAGGCTAAGCAGCCATGTGCAGGACGTGACGATTCCTTGGGTGAGCCCAGTATCAGAGCGCTATGTAATCGGCTCTGCAAGTATGGAAGCCTCCTTGGATGGCGGGGAATGCCCCATGGTCTGCCCCTGCCTTCCCTTGAGGGCTGACCAGGATCTTTGGCTGTTCTATACGGGCCAGCTGGGATGGGGGATAACACCACAACAGTGAGAGTCAAAACGTCCTAAGAAACCCCCGGGAAGGTTAACCCGGTCAACAAATGCCCGCAGAAGTCGGATGTGTCGGCCTAACGGCGCAAGAACACAGCTCTGCTGTAAACAGGCACAACGCAATCACATCCGGAAAAAAAAACTCCGGATGAACGAAGAAGAAGAACCCGGGACCTCCAGCACTCGAGGCGGACACCGTACCTCAAGACCACGCAGCTCCCCCCCCCCCCCCCCCCCGAGTTTTTTTTAAGTTTAAAAAAAAAAGAATTTTTAACTTAAGATGTAATGATAATTTCAGTTAAGCCCTTAAGATGTAATGATAATTCTCGAGTGTTGAGCTTAAGATGTAGTGATAATTTCAGAGTTTGCAAATGTCATTGTAAGTGTGCTTTATTTGACCCTAAATACTGCCAACTTTTTTATTTTTGGCCACTTTATGAAAGAAATAAACTGGAGAACATGGTGACAACTTGCAAGATTTTAGGGGGGAGGGGTGAACCAGGGAAAGGCAGAGAAGTAAATAAGTGGATGGCTTGGTCACATAGCTTGGTCGAGACAAGAACACAGAGCTGATCCACGACTCTGGTGATCATGTGAGATGGCGAAACATGGCCGCCCACGCTTATCAGCACAGAACATGACAATAATGATGACCGCCAACTATAATTATAACTCTGGCGTTTCTACGTTTATGGTTTTCTTCTGCACTCCGAAGTATCCCCTAATCTCTACCGAAATCCTCTCGCTTTCTATAAAAGACAATCATTACCCATGATATTATAAATCTCGTGAGTAACGTAACCTGCGCGAGAATCGGTAGCGGCTTCTCGCCGCGTTAGTAACTTACGGGGTATGTGAGCCGGTCGCTCAGAAAGCAAAGGCAAACTACTCAGCGTAATCTTGTCTAGTACATCAATCAGAAGCTGAAAAATGCTGATGTTGACTGCAACGTCCTGTAAGGGATATGCTAAAAAAAAAAAAAAAAAGAAGTAAATCTGTCGACTTCTCGGCTTCCCTGGAGCTCTATCTGTCCTACAGGTTACCACTAACTTTCAGTCAGCCAGCCAGCCTTTCCCGACCACATCTCTACACCTCTAGCGCACTATCTTAAACTCTGACGCGAAGGTCACTTTCTTTGAAGCACGGGTCACTTCAGGCTTTTCTGTGCCCTAATTGAAGAACCTGGTCGGCTGTTAGCGAGCTGAATCTCCATCACTTCTTCTAGGAAACCCCAAGGTCACAATTGACTGACCCTGGGGTCACTTTAAGAAGCGTTTCCTTATTCTGAGTTCATTTGCCACCTTGGCTCCTGGATGGCGGCCCGGGAGTTCTCATTGAGTTTCGCATTTCAATGATTGGAGCAGTGGAAAGAGGTTTGAGCCAAAAGAAAAAGAAAAGTCAATGGAGGATTAGATGAACCGTGTTGGTTAAGAAAGAGGGCGGTGGAACATGCACTGATAAAGGAATTAATCATATTTCTTTGAACAGTTCAAACATCGATGTCCTCCGTGAGGGTCCAACAACGTCAAAATGTCCAAAGAGGGGATCTCAAAGGGGTCACCAAAGGTCGGTGCCTTTCTTTCATGCTGCATGAGAGTGGCATTTCAAGGAAGATGTCGTGGAGGGAAAGAATAAAACACTATCAGCATGTGCCGTGATATCTAAAAACCCTTTCCTTTTCATAGCACTTTTTAGTCCCATGTTGTCCAGAGAGACTGCATTTCGCGTTTTGTTTGAACACAAAATACTTTTTTAAAATCAGAAGCAATTATGATCTATCAACGCAGCCAGAATTGTGTAAAAAAAGAAGGTCAAAAATTTTCCCCGTGGTAGACAATCGCATTACTGTGCGAAATTGTGCATTTTTCAATTGAGGGATTTATCTAGAAATTTCACGAAAGGTGTGATTTCTGCGTATGTACCTGACGAGATGCAGCGAAAAAGCCAGGCAATAAATCGTGCACATTGTTTGTGGTTACACCCCGTCGTATTTTTATCAACTTAATGCGGAATTGTGATGGAAACTGGGTATATTGCCATGTGGGGTTTATAATTCCCCCCCCCCCCCCCCCACCCCGGGCCGCTGAATAATTTAATAATACTGTATCTGGGCTTGCTCTTACTTAAACTTCGGGATTGTTGATGTCGAGGTGGCGGGTTAAACCTCTACACCATTCAGTTCGACTAACATGTCGACATCTCATCCTTGACTTGGGGACGTAAATTGCAAGTCTCAGAAATCTCTCTGTACCGAAATAGTTAAGCCGTCTGCTTCACACCCTAGTCGTCGTGGGTTTGATTCCGGACTGCTTCGTCCAGGCCAACAGTGCCGGTTCTCTTAAGACCCTTGATGGAGCTACGGAGATGGTGCTTTGAGAGATGCTCTTGCCAGAACCAGCCCGATGGGAACCGATGCCAGGAAGTTAATATTCTCGCCTGAATTCTTTATCGCTCTAACTGAGAGATCGGTGTGTCTGGCCGTGGCATGAATTTAACAAACACTTTCACTTTCTCTAGGAGGTCAGCATGACCGAATGGATAAAAACGTTAGCTCTTAAACTTCCGGTGTGCTGATGCAGAGCTGGTGGGTTCATCGCCTACACCAGTATATTGGACTAAAATGTTGATTTCTCGTCCTTGACTTGGGGACGTAACTCACAGGTACCTCAGAAATCGTAGTGGGTTTGCCCGATGGAGAGGGACACTGGTAACAGGGAAAGCTAATCCACATGCAAAAATAAGTCAAGTGCACTAGAAATAGTAACACGTGCGGGGGGACTATGTTTTAGGACAAAGCGAGCGAACGTAAAACAAATTTTAAAAACAAAGTAGTTGAAGAAGAAGAAGAAGAAGCAGAAGCAGAAGAAGAAGAAGAAGCAGAAGCAGAAGCAGAAGAAGAAGAAGAAGAAGAAGAAGAAGAAGAAGAAGAAGAAGAAGAAGAAGAAGAAGAAGAAGAAGAAGAAGAAGAAGAAGAAGAAGAAGAAGAAGAAGAAGAAGAAGAAGAAGAAGAAGAAGAAGAAGAAGAAGAAGAAGAAGAAGAAAAAGAAGCAGCAGCAGCAGCAGCAGCAGAAGAAGAAGAAGAAGAAGAAGAAGAAGAAGAAGAAGAAGAAGAAGAAGAAGAAGAAGAAGAAGAAGAAGAAGAAGAAGAAGAAGAAGAAGAAGAAGAAGAAGAAGAAGAAGAAGAAGAAGAAGAAGAAGAAGAAGAAGAAGAAGAAGAAGAAGAAGAAGAAGAAGAAGAAGAAGAAGAAGAAGAAGAAGAAGAAGAAGAAGAAGAAGAAAAACTGTCTCTAGACAAACTTCATCCAATAGTAAAGACTTTCACAACCGATGAATCCTCCTCAAATAGCAGGTCAATTGCAGAACGTCGCCGTAATCGCCGTTCACCGTACAACCTCTCTATCGCTGGTCATTTCTCCCTCCACATGCACTCTCATGCCCAAGGTGTCTTCAATATCCCACGTCCATGTTCGTGCTGGTCGAACGCAGCCTCTTCTACCAAGAACCAGGTCTTC
Organism: Cepaea nemoralis; assembly: GCA_014155875.1. Taxonomy (NCBI): domain Eukaryota; kingdom Metazoa; phylum Mollusca; class Gastropoda; order Stylommatophora; family Helicidae; genus Cepaea; species Cepaea nemoralis. The sequence continues at coordinate 24,720 of JACEFZ010019388.1, forward strand.
CATCCGAGTTCTCTCCAAGCCTCTGTGACCTTTCATATGACCAAAGTATTTCAGTAGTATCCGAGACATGACACTGTTAATAAGATGTTCAGGTCTGCAACACTTCAGTATTGTTCATGTCTTCGATGTTCAGATCTGTAACACTTCAGTATTGTTCATATTCCCAGTCACGATATTCTTATAACGTTTCTGTAACATTTCAGCTCAAAAGCTCCAATTTTCTTCTTTAGTAATTGCGAAATGGTCCGTGATTCACTTCCACATGTTGTTATCGGGAAGACGCATGTTTTCAACGTTATTTGTGTGTAAATTCGCTCGCTTTGAATTCAAGCGTAGTCCATACAGGTGCTACTATTTATAGTGCGCTGGACACATTTTTGCCAAAAGGATTAGCTATTCTTGTCACCAGTGTCCCTCGCCATTAGGCGAACCCACTCCGACTTCTGAGGTACTTGTAATTTACATCCCCAGTTCGAGGACGGGAAGTCAACATTTTAGTCCTATTGGCCGGTGCCAACCTACTACCTCGGCATCAGCACACCGGATGATTAAAAACGAGTGCTCATGTCCATTCGGGCACGGTGAACTCCCAAAATATGTTACTTGCTTGTGTTGCGCCTTAGATACCGTAAAATCTCAGTATTGATTTGCCAGCCCGCGTCAACCTTCTTTAGAATAGTGCCTTCAGTTGATTATTGTGGAGCCTAAATATTCAAAGTATATGACAGTTTCAAATTCTTCATTGTTGATTGTGATCTTCGGCTGGTAAGTAGTTTTGCCAGGAAAACAAATGCTGTCTTTAAATGCAAAAAAGATTGTGATTTTCACTGTCTCTTAACAGACAGGATCGGCTCTTCCGATGCTTTAGTACTATTTGAAAGGAGAACCGTGTCTGTCGTCTGTAAATGTAAGTTTTGACATTGGATTTTCATCAATAACGAATGGATCAAAATTGCCTCTGGTTTCGTCATTTCTGATGATTATAGGTATCTTCAAAATAATGGACTCTATCTACTTGTTGTTATCATCATCATCATCATCATCATCATCATCATCATCATCATCATCATCATCATCATCATCATCATCATCATCATCATCATCACTACCACCACCACCACCACCACCACCACCACCATCATCATCATCATCATCATCATCATCATCATCATCATCATCATTTTCACGTGCCCTGCCAAATATGGTAGGCGTCCATTTATCTTTACACATCTCGGTCTTTTGTATTATGGATAAATTATATTGATGATATTCCCGAATGCCGCCGTGTTAGGTCATTCAGTGTCACTTCCTTCTGCCTCTTTCTCATGTAACGCTGATTTTTCCAGTTGTCACGATATTTACTAGCGCATCCCATTCCATTATATTACCAAGCATCATTGCATGTCTCTTTCTTATAAATGTATATAATATTCTACTTTCATTAATATATTCCAGGCAATCTTTGTTATTTCCTCTGGTAGGCCAAGCAATTCACAACATTCAGAAACCACTTCCATTGCTTCCCATCTCTTACTATGTTGTTGTTCACATTACCAAATTCACTGCCATACAGCAAAACAACTACTGTATAACATTCAATACTCTCATTCTGACATGTAATGAGAGTCGTTTATTACATAAGATACTGTTGGTCTTCTGAAGTTTAGCTTTTGCTTGGTCTATTCTGCTCTTAGTATCAGTCACACTGCTTCCATCCGATCTTATGACCGACTCTAGATATTTGATTTTATTGATCTGGTTAAGCACTTTATCTCTTACAACGGCATGCGTTCGGTTGGGGAGGGGGTGAGGTTTCGGTGTGAGTTCTCGTCGTCCGCTAAGGGAGAGTAAGAATGACCACCTATTGCTCCGTGCATTCAGGCCTATAACATGTGAAGGTCCTATAAAATGTGAAGGTCCTAACACTTAACATACCTCCAGCTTGTTTCTGCCACAGGACTTGCTTATGTTATTATAGTTATTAATATTTTTTGGCGCTCGCTCGCTTTGAAATTAAGCGTAGTCCATAAACGTTACTTCTAGTAGCATTGGACTGAATTTTTCGTATGGATTATAAAAAAAAATGTTTTGCATATCCTTTACAGGACATCGCTGTCAACATCAGCATCTTTCAGCTGTATGTTGATTTCTTGGCAAGATTACGCTCAGTAGTTTGCCATTGCTTTCTGAGCGGTCGGCTCAGTTATCCCGCAAGTCACCAGCGGGGGTCGAACCGCTCCCAGCTCTCGCCCTGCTACGAGACTCTGCGTGATAAACGGGATTACGGAGAAAGTTTTGTAACCCCTCGGCCAGAGAGACCGGCTGGTATGGATTAGCTTTCCCTATTACCAGTGTCAATCGCCATCAGGTGAACTCGCTCCGACTTCAGGGGTACTTGTAATTTACGTCCCCAAGTAGAGGATGTGAGGTCAACATTTTAGTTCAGCTGTCCGGTGTAGGGGTTGAACCCCTTACCTCGGCATCAGCACACCAGATGTTTTTCCTTTTTTTTTTAACTAGCTTGCTTTGAATTCAAGCGTATTTCACAACTGAAAATGCTGGTGTTGACTGCAACGTCCCGTAAGGGATACACAACAACAATTAACGGTGTCCCTCGCCATTAATCGGAACCCACTCCGACTTCAGAGGTGTTTGTAATTTACGTTCCCTAGTCAAGAACGGCGGGTTCGTGGCTTAGAGGTTATGACTTCTCTCCGTAATCTCGTATACTCTCGTCTGTATCGTGATGACGGTGAGAATTAGCAGTGGTTCGAATCGCATCGGTAACTTACGGGGTATGTGAGCCGGCCGCTCTGAAAGCAATGGCAAACTACTGAGCGTAATCTTGCCAAGAAATCAACATACAGCTGAAAGATGCTGGTGGTGACAGCGCTGTCCTGTAAAGGATATGAAAAAAAAAAAAAGTCAAGGACGATAGGATCAACATTTTAATCTAACTGTCCGGTATAGGGTTTGAACCCCTGAATTCGGCACCAGCACATTGGATGTTTAAGAACACACGTTCTTATCCATTCGGCCATGCTTACCTACCACCAGATATTTAAGAAGAGGCATGTTTTTTCTTTTTGTTTTCTTTCGGCAATGTTGAATATTCTTCAACAAGTGAATCGATACAATTGTCTCGGAACAGTCATAACATCTGATGGGAGATGCCTTGAAGAGATTAGAACAAGAATCGCCATGGCGAAAGTAGACTTTAGCAAGATGAAAAACATTCTGACCAAAAAAAAGATGTCAATTGAAACGAGAAAAAGAGTGTTGAGGGGATACATAGAGCCTGTTCTTTTGTATGGATGTGAAACTTGGACAATGTGCAGTCAAGCAGAAAAGCATCTGATGGCTGCAGAAATGTGGTTTCTGAGGAAAATGCAAAGAATACCATGGACAGACAGAAAAACCAATGACCAAGTACTACAGGAGACAAATGAACATCGTAAACTGATTAGAGAAATTAGACGTAGACAGTCAAAATTTTTTGGACATGTTATGAGAAGAAATGGATTGGAGAACTTAGTGACAGCTGGCAAGATCGAAGGGAACAGACCAAGAGGAAGACCGAGAGGAAAATACCTGGATGGCTGGGCCACATGGCATGGACGAGACAGGAACACTGAGCTGAGTCCACGACACTGGTGATCGAGTGAAATGGCGAGTCATGACCGCCCGCGCTTTCCGGCATGGCACATGATGGATGGATGGAATACTGACCTCCTTAATTATTAATATTATTATTCTTTTTTCTTTTCATTCTTTATTAAGCACTTTCCTTCTCTTTTATATAACATCACATTTTGGTCTTTTCTGTTTCTGTGATACAACCATTGTTTCGGTTTTCTTGTTATTCATGAAAAGTTCTTGCTTTTTGTTTTTCTTTCTGTCTCTATTAATCTTGTGTAGCAGGTGTTGCAGATCATTTGCGTTTGAAGCTATCAATAACGTATCATCTGCATAACGTAGATTGCTTTCATTATAACCCCCGGCTTATATGTCTGCTTTATCTTTGATCTCTTTCATTATTCTTTCACTGTGTAGAGGTTAAATACCCAGTGAAAATACACATCCTTCTATTACCCATTGTTTCAGTAATTGCCCAATGTATTTTCCATATTTTTTTTTATTGCTGATACTTGTTTTCTATTAATTTCGCTTTTTATTATTCTGAAATCTTTCCAATTAATTTGTTATGTTATTATAATGCCGTTATTATGTTAATTATGTCATTATATTTCACTTTATTAAATGTCTTTGTGTAGTCTATAAAGCACTACTTTATACATATGCTCAGGACACTAAGAGAAAGAGCTTTAGAAGTATTAAAAAGATATGTACTTATGACTCATAGACTACACAAAAACATTTGACAAAGTGAAACAAGAAGAAATAATAAAATTTCTAAAGCAACAGAACATTGCTCCATGCCGTCGGAGATCGCAATTTGTGGAGAGGCATGATCGCCCACGTCAGCTGGCAAGGCACTGGATGATGACTTTTTTAATTCGTTCCCTTCCGCAAGTACTTATTTCTCTTCACTAATCTCCACAGTTATCTTTCTGTACTACCAGCAACAATCTAATAGATTCCAGTTGTATGTACCACCAGAAACAATCTAATTGATTCCAGCTTCATGTACAACAGCCATCTAACTGATTTCAATTTTATGTACTACCAGCAACAATCTGATAGATTCCAGTTTTATGTACCACCAGAAACAATCTAATTGATTCCAGCTTCATGTACAACAGCCATCTAACTGATTTCAATTTTATGTACTACCAGCAACAATCTGATAGATGCCAGTTTTATGTACTACCAGCAACAACCTAATTGATTCCAGCTGTATGTGCCATCAGCAACAATCTAATTGAATCCAGTTGTATGTACCAGCAGCAACAATCTGATAGATTCCAATTTTATGTACCACTAACAACAAGCTGATAGATTCCAGCTTTATGTACCACTAACAACAAGCTGATAGATTCCAGTTTTATGTACTACCAGCAACAACCTAATTGATTCCAGCTGTATATACCACCAGCAACAATCTAATTGAATCCAGTTTTATGTACCACCAGCAACAATCTAATTGAATCCAGTTTTATGTACCACCAGCAACAACCTTACTGAGTCCAGTTGTATGTACCACTAGGAATATTCTAATTGATTTCAGTTTTATGTACCACCAGCAACAAACTGATATAATCCAGTTGCATGTATAACCAGCAACAAACTGATAGATTCCACATTTATATACAACCAGCAACAATCTAATTGATTCCAGTTGTATGTACAAGCACAACAATCTGATAGATTCCACATTTATATACAACCAGCAACAATCTAATTGATTCCAGTTGTATGTACAAGCAGCAACAATCTGATAGATTCCATTTTTATATACAACCAGCAACAATCTAATAGATTGCACATTTATATACAACCAGCAACAATCTAATTGATTCCAGTTGTATGTACAACCAGCAACAATCTGATAGATTCCATTTTTATATACAACCATCAACAATCTAATAGATTCCACATTTATATACAACCAGCAACAATCTAATTGATTCCAGTTGTATGTACAAGCAGCAACAATCTGATAGATTCCATTTTTATATACAACCAGCAACAATCTAATTGATTACGGTTGTATGTATGTACTATCAGCAACCATCTAATTGATTCCAGTTGTATGTACAACCAGCAACAATCTAATTGATTACGGTTGTATGTATGTACTATCAGCAACCATCTAATTGATTCCAGTTGTATCTACAACCAGCAACAATCTAATTGATTACGGTTGTATGTATGTACTATCAGCAACCATCTAATTGATTCCAGTTGTATGTACTACCTAGTTTTCCCCTTTCCTCCTGTACATCTGCCCCTCCCTTCACTCCCCAAACACCCCAACCAGCAGAAGATGTCATAACACCCACCACAGCTGCACCGTGAGATCAGGAGCAAGAGAACTCCCGGAGATTCATTTAAAAAGAGACCACCTCATTTAATTTCATTTCTGCGGGTTAAAATGGGGTTAGCGACCCGAACGCTCCTATTTGACGCCAGGCGCGAAGATTTTGACAAGAATTTTTACATTGCAAATGCGTCCATTGTTGTCGGTCCTTGGTGGCTGCCAAAAGCTGATGCGTTTCTTGGTGTGAGGTGCTCAGTCGGTGGAATGAACACCGCGATTGACGCGTTTCTATGTCCACCAGACTTGTAGCTTACGTTATGTTTGACAGCTGTGGGGGACCGAGTGAAGGCTTTTATGGGTATTGCCTCTATGGCGGATTGTTGGGTCTAAATGATTTCCAGAACGGAGATTGCCCAGGCAGATCCGCCTGTCGCGCTGCCGTCAGTGAATGTTCGTTCATAGAGTGATATGCTATGAGTTTTTGGGGGATGGGTATCGGAATTATAATTTCTGAAATTCTTGTTAGATAGAACGGCAATTGTCACCCTGTAGGATTTTGACGTTGTCAGAAGGGAAATAGGTTTTTGGAATATTTGAAGTGTTTGGAACATTTGCTGCTGTCGTTTCTGTTGTTGTCTTTGACAACGCTGGCATCGTCTTCAATATTATCATCATCATCGTCATATTCATCATTAATATTTTCATCGCCATTATTATCATCGTTATCGTTGTTGTAATCAGCAGCGGCGTCGTCATCGTTGTAGTCGTCGTCATCATCAAGGAGTATGATCACTAGCATTGTCATCAATATTATAGAATCACCGTCATCATCATCATCAATATCATCTACATCAAATTATCACATTATCACCATCATTTTTATCATCACCTTCATTCTCATCATCACCATAATTATCATTATTATCATCGTAATCACTAGTAACGTTACCATCATCCTAATCATCACATCATGGCCAAGTTGGCCATAATCATGCAACACTAGTAACATCCAAAACAAGGGTATCCCCATAATTTACCATTAAAAACGTCAATCATCATAGTAACCCTTGGCAACAACAACAACAACAATGTGATTACCATCATAATCACCATTCACATCGTGAACGTGATTACTGCAGTTTTATATATCACATGCAGTGAATAAACAAATAATACTTTAGCTTTAATATGTTGGTTATATAAAGAGACAGAATCATCTGCCGAAAACTTGACTAAAGGAAAAGTGGAAGGCAAACTGTGCAAGAGGAAGATAACGATGGCAATGAGAAGATAGAATGCGGAGATGAAATAAACTGTCTCGACGAGAGACAGAAAATGCCAGAGGACCAATCCCACCATACTTCGATATGAAGCTGGCAAACCACCTGATCTACCTGTAGTTAGGCCATCGGAGGCTGACCTCTGGCGATCAGGTGACATGTTGTCCGGTGGAGAATGGACTGTTACTAAAACATTGCGAGGTACTACACAGGAGAGTTTTAAAAGGCTTTCAAGAGGCAAAAGGATGAAGTTCATTGCACCAAGTTTTATGTCATGTGGCTCGGTCACTTTCATCAGGGCGGCCTGTTGATAGCATCGCACAAATCATAAACTCCTTAGCTCCAGCGACGACTCCTAGGAGTCTCCGAAAAAAAACCATGAGCCGAACTATCTAGGTCGGAATAGAACCCACAACCTTCGGAACGCTAGCTAGGAGGCGTACCATTTCGCAACGAAGACTACCCACTCAGAAGAATGAGTGAGTGCGACAGTGAAGTAGTGGCTAGACCCTCACCTGATGGTGCGGCAGTCATGAGTTCGATCCCCATCGAGGTGGATTCGAATTTTAAAAATTGACCTGGGATCGCTGGTCGATCTAGCCTTAAGTGGTACCATGAATGACTTGGGAAGTAAAAGCCGCCGGTGTGATACTGAACACATCACACATCGACTGCCGATTGAGCTATACAAATATTGTTCTAGCAACGTAGACCCGATGCGCCCCGGTGAGTGTGAAAGGGTCCTTTAGTTTCCACACAGGCGAATGGGTGATTACGCGGGTAAGTTAATTAGTAAGTCACACATGGCTGTAGAAAAAAAAAACTAAAGATGATAATAACTTGAAACCAGTTTGTTATTATACATACACTGTCCCTTTATTGCTCAACATAATTTCCACCAACATTTATGCACTTATCCCATCGTTTTATAACTTCTCCCAAACCGGCTGTTTAAAACTGCGTGTTCTGTTTTCTAAACCACGTTTTCATTTCGCATTCAACTTCGGCGTCATTCGCGAAATGTCTCCCTCCAAGGTGAGTTTCCTGTTTATGCTGACAAATGTGACTTACTTATTGACTTACCCTCGTACACAAACAATGATGACTCACTACATAGAGAGATATCTTCAACACTGACTTCCCGTTCAGATTGCAATGTCAAACTACAGAACGTAAAATTACTTGCATAATCAACATACAATTGGGGTTGATTGAGACGTCCTGTGCAGCTGCGAATTTGTGCTTTGCGCGATGCTCTCTGTAGACCGCTTGCTGTTATGTGGGGAGAGGCTGACACAGAAGTGATCAAACTCGGTGCAATGAAGTTGAACATCTGGTGTCTACCTTTAATCATTAAGCAAACTAACTGTTGAACGTGTCCTACTGAATTGCCATCTGTACAGCAGGTCCAGAAAGATCTTTTTTTTTCGCATATCTTTTACAGGACATCGCTGTCAACACCAGCATTTTACCGCTGTTGTTAATTTCTTGGCAAGATTACGCTCAGTAGTTTGACATTGCTTTCTGGCGGCCGGCTCACTTATAACGTATGTCACCAACGCGGCGAGAACCGCTACAATTCTCGCGTGCTGCGTTACCCTACGTGGATAAACGGGATTACGGAGAAAGTCGTTTAACCCTAGGTGGTAATACAATGAACAATAAACTCAAGGATGCTTGGGACTAAAGAGGAACTTAAAAAACAGCGGGTTCATATCAGAACTCACCTGACTGTGTAACCAAGAAAGTTGTTGTCGCAAGAAGTAGAAGGAGAAGGATGAGGAGAAGAAGAAATGGAAGAAAGATCACATTTCGAAACCGGGTCGGAGTAAAAACGTTTGAGAACCGCTCCATACCGCTTCGTGTAGATTTTTACAATTGCTTTGGTCATTGTTTGGACCGTTTCGACAGAAACATGGGAGATAATTGAAGAAATAAGACTTACTGTTAAGGGACACAACTTTAAAAATAGTGATTTTATTTCGTGTTCTCTTTTATTTAAGCGCTGTTAGAAAATTAATTTTCAAAAATTGAGTAATTAAATTTTGGTTGCAAGATTTGACTTCAATGAAACATACTGCCCAGTTTACATTATCTGAAACAATGCTACGCAGCCAATTCAGTTGGGGGGACTTCTTGGGTTGACCTTAGCGATAACGCATTTAGTTTCCATTGTGAAATCACTGCAAGCATATTACGTTATTAATTACAGCTGAGCATTACTTTGTCTATAGTTTTGCGCCGTTTTTATGCTGTGATTATTACTATTAAATATTTTGTTTAATTCAAAATTTTGCCGGCAAAATACTTCGTAGATTTGTTCTTTTTCCCGTTGTCATTACGTGATTATTGATAATATACGCGATTTTATTTAAAACATGTTAAATTTGCATGACATTTTTGAAACATCGTGGCTTGAATGGTAGCGTATACGTTTTAGATGCGACAAATGGGATGTTATTTTAGTTAAATATTGTTGATGTATATAGTCGTATGTACATAAATAAATTGTGTTTGACTGTGTGTGCGTGTGAGTGAGTGTGTTTACTTATCTGCCGTGTGCTACAGTTAGCCAGGGAAAAACTGCGCTATACGACGTATGACACAATGACCACGTATATTTGAAGATATTTACTCTAATATTAAGATGCTTAAGTAGAAAGTAGTGAACAATTGATATGTGGGCCACCACGCAGAGAACAGATCTTGACGGTTAAGAAATTTGGTAATGAAGAAGCTTATAATTTCCACTTAAATAAAAGGTAAACTGCTGAAGGTGTATTAATTGTAACAAAGGTAGGAAAGTGAAATGAAATGACGGTTGATGTAGGCTTACAAAAGAAGTTACCTTAGGGATGTTATGCCTTCTTATTGACCCAGTTACAGAATAATGAGGTGTGGTGAACAGTGATCATTCTTCTCCCTTCTCCCCCCCCCCCCCCCTTTTTCCCATCCCTTTCCAGAGCTTTCCTTACCAAATATGTATCAAACACATTTGAAATTGTTCATTTCCAGAATGTTCTTGTCTACCTACAGCTTTCCTTCGTCATGTGATGAGAAGAGAGGTATTGGAGAACATCGTGACAACTGCAAATATCAAGGGGAAGAGAGGCAGAGACAGACCAAGAGCAAAGATGTTGGATGGCTTTGACGGTGGCATGAAGGAATATCATCAGCAGAGTTGATCCAGAACACAAAATAGCAAGATCTGTGGAGAGACATGAACGCCCACGCCAGCTGGCGGTGCACTTGATAATGATGATCTATATACGAGGCGAAAGCTACACACATGACGAGCCCGCAGCCAGACAGCTCTTCACTGTATGTATATGTACGTGCAGATTTGTTCATGTAGAACCAGTGTATGCTTCTTGTTTGTCTGCTGACCCAGGCTTTGACCGCAACGTCCATTTTGTCACTAGTGGTTGTTGTCCAGTAAAGCTTAATGGTTCTACGTGTCGGTTTTGTTGATTTACTAATTGACTTGTTCAATAATTAATTTGCCAATCTCTTTTACCCAAGAGCAAGCACTGATACAACACTGACACTTAACGACGCGGAAACTGGAGTCCTGTTTTGGTAGTTTACTAAACACTACATGTCATTCCAGGAAGGGGGACTGTTTCTGACGATATGAAGCTTCTTGTGGTGCCAACTCCGCGGCTGAGTTGTTATCACAAGTGAAAATTAAAAACCCCCTTTCCTCACTTTGGGTACATCCTCTCATTTTCTTGCCTCTTATCACACACACACACACACACACACACACCACACACACACACACACCCCACACACACACTCGCACACACACACACACACACACACACATTTCTTACACGACCTTACACGATCTCCAGTGTCGTGGATCAACTGTGTTCTTGTCTCGAGCATTTTCTATCAAAATACAAAATACGATCTGCCCTCAAGAATATATTTTTTTCCATTGCTTTCCTTCTTCGATGACCGTAGTCATTGTCTCCAACAAAAGGAGATCCTCTGCCTACCGTCGTGCAATTTGACACCATTGTCGTGTCCTCCTTTAAAGTGTCGTCCCTGGAGTGAGGAGAATCAACACCCACATTATAATATTTTTCTTTCCTATCAATATCCTGGAGAATCCACCAGCTTCCGTCCAACACACTCCATCAGCCCGTGGACACCTTTTCCTATCACTCTCTCACTGTCGTACTATGCCCCCTCTCATACTTCTCCAACGCAACATACTCAACAACTCTTGCTTCTAAAAATTAATAAAGATTAATTTATTAAAAGAAAAGTGTAACGTATATGAGACGTGTATGCGAAGAAAATGTGTGTCGTGTATTATAACATAAATGTATATGTCAGCCTTCAAAGTTCAGGATCATAGTGCACACATCATGGCAAGGATTACACGACATCACACGAGTCAGTACAATAGACCTCACCGAAGTCGTATCCTTCTCTCCAGACATGACCTCCTCCAGGAGCTCTGATGACCATGAGATATGAATCCCATGTAAATATATAATCCGTGGAAAATACTATTATTGTTCCTAACACCACGGTTCCTATTAGTTTATAGAAATCTAAGATCTCATAATTCCTGCACAGAGAAAAATAATGGAACACTGTCTCAGAAACATATCGTTTTCTTCTTGCGAAATGTTCTGAATTTCACTCTTAAACAGTAAATGTATCTTAGGCAAAAATGGCTTGCTTTATTCACTAGATATAGTCTGACAGTTCTGATTTCCTTGATACGTGGAACAACTGCACTTCAATGTTTGGTTTCATCTAATGTGAACATCAGTTCCTACTGATCTAGTTCCACATGGGCTGAACATCCATCACTTCAGGTGTGTTAACGATTGGTATTCACTCATGTAGGATACATATACCATTAGGCTCCACCGAGCAATGTGTATTAGCTTCTTCCGTTGTGAAAGTTGCTGGCCCATCTCTCTACATCATAATTTATCCGGATCGATTTTTCATTGGTTCCGGGTTCTTCATTCCAACCAGAGGAAACCTGTAAAATAAATCATACAACTGGTGATAGCCTCCCCGTCACTGATCTCTATTAGATGATCGTGGCCATCGGCCTCGCTCAGAAAATACAGTGAGCCTACTCTGTCAGGGACAGATGACTCAACCCATTGGTTATCATCAGGCCAAGACAAGAAAAAAAAAAATCAACAAACAGAATGCGGAACCCCGCCCACCAGGGACACCTACTGGAATATCCCAATTATCCCTCATTACTCAATTCTCAACTAGTAAAGCTTATCAACACTTCACTAATCTATTTTCAACTAACAGAGCCAAGTATCACTTCCCTACTCTAGCTAGTTTTAACAAGACTACAGTCTATATTAATTAGAACTAATTATAATAGGTTCTACCTTAGGCAAAACCGCCTCATTCCGGGATGGCTACTACACTTTGCCATAACGACACATGCTAGTTAATATTAAATTAATCTAACACTGTAGAGCTCTCCCACAAACACGTCCATCATAATCCACGGTTTTAGTTCAACTGTCCTCTCCAATCATGGTATTTGGCAAAACCTAAAATTGGTCACGTGACGGTATTCTTCCTGTCCACACAGGTGTTATTTGGACATATCATCCATTGTCAAGAATCCATTTTCCCTGGCTTAGTCACTGTCAGTGTTGTCATCACTTGTTTTGACATCCCCAACAAGCTAGCTAGTTACTGTATGATCCCAACAACAGTTTCCCCAACAAGCTGCCAATCTTCTTGCTGTCCGGAAACTATAAATTGACAGACGGACTGTTTTCTTCTGAGCTGAGTACTTCCGCTTTCAATCCGACCTGTTTATAAACTGTCAAAGCGATGTATGATTCAGCTCACCCACTTCCCCTACACATCTGCAACTGTTAACCTTGCCCGACATGTGATGGCTGACATCCGATTGCAACCAGGATCCGACGGGTTCCATCTGTATTCGAATGTTGACAAACTGTCAAAGCGATGCCGGGATTTGTCTCACTCACCACCGAATGTTCCCATTCTGTCGACCAGATGTAAACACGTGCAGTACATTTTCTAGATTTGTTGAAACAACCTTTTGCCTCGAACATCCGCTAATTCAGATCGCCTTTATTCTCATAATGGTTAAATCACGTTGGTCCATCATGTGACAACCATGACCTACAACTATCTGTCGGCTGCTCTTTAACGTCATCCACCATCTGTACCCATGGCTTCACGTAACCCTGATCAGGGGGTTAAACGGATACTCTGCCTCGGCCACAAGTGTCCCGTAGGCTAGTGCAGGGAAGGAGGGACCTTACCTCTCCTTTGATAGGGGATACCCATGTCCCGCCATCCGAATTCTCCTAGTGCCCTAGAGGTCCACCAACGATCTGCAATCAGCAGGTTTTCTTGCGTATACATATGCTAAGTCAGTTAAAGGATGTAGGACAATCTCAGATAGAGCATTATTAGTAAAACTCCACGGCAAACCTCTGGATATTAAAATAATACAAGTATATGCGCCAACAGCAGACTGTAAAGAAGAAGATATAGATATATTTTGTAACAAATTAGACATGGCCGTGGACAGTGTAAAAATATTGAAATGACTGTCATACTCGGGGATTTCAATGCCAAAGTAGGCAACAAAAAAGGTGAGTGGTGTGACAGGTGGATTTGGCCTATGAGAGAGGAATGAGAGAGGTGACAGATTAATAACACGGGCAGAATACCATGAAATGTTTTTTGGTAACACCTGATTTAAATAACACACTCGACGCTTTTATACATGAAAAAGCCCCGGATATAATATTCGCAATCAAATACTGATACCATCGAGATTCAGAGTAGGAACAATAACTATACCAGGTGCAGATGGGCATAGTGGCCATGTGCCAGTTATAAGAAAGATCAGGCTAAAAAGGCTTAAAAGCATAAAGAAAGCCTTAAAGACCATCAAGTTAGATCTAGGCACTAAGAACAGAAAAATAAATTTGAGAAAGGCTCAATGTTACTGTACAGAACAGATATAATGCCATGGAGATAATACAGACATACAGACTACTGATGAACAGTGGGACATTTTGCGGGAATAAATCCAACAGACATCAAGTGAGATCATTCCACCTAAACACAGAATTGGAAAAAAAAAACCACACACACACACACACACAAACACACACAAACACACACACACACACATTCACACACACAGACACACACACACACAAAGACACACACACACACACATACACACACACACACACACACACACACAATTGATTTATTTGGTTGTTTCGGGATTTGAGATGTAAATATTGAACACAACCCACCACTGGCGACGCTGATCGTATTCTGGTATGAACCACATTGACGTGGATAGGTTCATACCAGAATACGATCAGCGTTTCCAGTACTGGGGTGTGCTCAATATTAAAAAAAAAAAAAAAAAAACACACACACACAATCAAACAACCCCCCCCCCCCCCCCCCCCCCCCCCAAAAAAAAAAAAAAAAAAAGAACGAACGAAAGAAAGAAAGAATTGGGACAAAACTATAGAAAAGACACATATTCCATGTATCAACGAATAAATACAATAACAGGTAGGGAAAAACAACACCACAGGATGTTTAAAATCTAAGAAAGATGCAGTATTGATGGGATAGGCGGATATAGTCAATAAATTGACGGAATATTTGGAAGAGCTGTATGATGAAAGGAGACCGGATGTAAATATTCAAAACAATGGTGAGGGTCCACCAATACTTGCAGCGGAAGTTGAAGATGCACTAGATTGCCTAAAGAAAGGAAAGGCACCCGGTCCAGTCAGCATTACATTAGAGGAAATTGAGTCTTACTAAAGCAACTGATCATTGACGGAAAAGGTCTGCGAATAATAAAGAACATATATTGACAGCAAACAACAGCCATTAGAATCAACAACCTCATAGGAACATTTCAGTGTTAAAGAATGGCGTAAGACAAGGTTGTGTATTGTCTCCTGATGTGTTCTCATTGTACAGTGAATATGTAATGAGATCTACATAAAATATGTCAGAGATCCTGGTTAGTGGACATAATATAAATAACTTACGTTATGCTGATAGCACAGACTTGATAGCAACAAGTCAGAAGGATCTACAGGCAATGATAGATACAGTGGTTGTAGAAAGTGAAAAGATCGGCCTTGGTTTGAATAATAGACAGACAGAAGTCATGGTGATATCAAAGAAACACACTGCGCCTAAATGTGCAATAATACATAACAGGGCGTTATTTTGGGGCAAGTGCAGAAATTTAGATATCTAGGCACATGGATAACATCAGATGGAAGATGCATCACAGAGATAAAGAACAGAATAGGACAAGCAAAAACTGCATTATATCTAATGAAGTACATTTTGTGTAATAATTCACTGTCCTTGCAAGTCAGAAAAAGGGTTCTTGCATGTTACATAGAACCAATTTTAACATGCTGCAGTGAAACCTGGACAATTAGTAAACAGACGAAAAAATCCATGGAAGCCTTGGAAATGTGGTTTTATAGAAGAATGCTGAAAAGTAATTGTGCATCCGAAATGAGCAATCAGGACGTCTTAAAGGGAAGCAGAGTCACAAAGACAACTTATCACAAAAATTGGAACGAGGCAGTCATCGTTGTTTTTTTGAGAAGACAAAAACTGGAACATCGTGTGACAGCAGGAAAATTTTGCAGAAAGAGAGATCGAGGAAGACAGCGTGAGAAGATTCTTGACAGTCTTGTGCCATGGCACGGAAGGGAATTGATTGATGACGTCGGAGATCGTAATTTGTGGAGAGGCATGATCACCCAGATGGTTTCCTGTTTCATTGGCGTATTTATCCATATATGGCTACAGAAGGTGTATTATTTAAGGCGCATATTTATCCAACACTGGCAACAGACATTTTCTTGTTTCAGAGACACATTTATACAGCTAAGACTACAGTCGGTGTCTTATTTCAAGGGTGCAGTTATCCAGCCATGGCTACAGAAGGTTTCTTATTTCACGGGTGCATTATCCAGCATGGCTACATTAAGAGTCTTATTTCAGGAGCGCATTTATCCAGCTATAGCTACAGAAAGAGTCTTATTTCAGGGGTGCATTTATCCAGATATGGCTACAGGAGGAGTCTTATTTCAGGGAAGCATTTATCAAGCTATGGCTAGATAATTTATTTTGTTTCTGGAAGCATTTATCCAGGCTTGGCTACATAACTTTTTCTTGTTTCAGGGCGCATTTAGCCAGCAATAACTAAACAAGTAAGTGTGTTTCAGGAGCGTATTTATCCATTTACGGCAAGAGAAGTTTTCGTAATTCATGGAGGTGTTTTTCCATTAAAGTCTTTACTTTCTTGTTTCAGCGGTGTATTTACTCAGCTATGACTAAAGTTAATTTTTCTTTACACGTGGATATTTGTCACGATATAATCATTAAATTTTATAGAGACAGTCTAATGATTTTATTATTTTTAATTATTATTATTAATTTTAATTTTAATTTTTTTTTTTTAAATTATTTTTATTATTAAGAATTTAGAATAATGTCAGACGGGCCTGCGTGCCCAATTCTTAACCCTTTGAAAATAAAGATAAAGATAAAGAGAGGCTACGTGTTTCATTGACACCAATAACTAAGCCGACGGTAGCGCAGCTTCTGGTGGGGTCCCCCTTTTCGGACAGGTCAAAAGATAGGAGCCAGGCGAAGCGATAGGCAAACCTGCTGTTTTGTGGATAGACTGCGGGCAGTCAAAGGATTGGGACAAGCAAACCCGAACAATTGCTAGTCGAAATCGGATGTACTGAGTCACAGTTTAGACAGTACAGTGCAACTCGTTAATCCTTATGTTTATCTGTATGAATACAGATGTTGTCATGTTTCATGACTAGCATTTATCTAGGTATGGATTTGGAAATTTAATTCTTTCAGACTCACATTTATCTAGCTATGGATTCTGAAATTTCACTCCTTCAGATTCACATTTATCTAGCTATGGATTTAGAATTTTAATTATTTAAGACTCGCATTACCTATCTATGGATTCAGAACGATCTTTGTTTCAGGCTCGCGTTGTCTGGCTATGGATTTCGAATGATCTTTGTTTTATTCTCGCATTATCTAGCTATGGATTCAGAATTTAGAATAATCCTTGTTTGAGACTGGCATTGATCTAGCTATGGATTTAGAAGGATCCTTGTTTCATGACTTTATTTATTGCTGCTATGGTTGTGGTGACATTTGCTTCAGGATCGTCACTCCAGATTCCTCCAGTAATTTTCTAAATTTACTGCTGCTCACACATATTCTTTCCATCAGTATATTCCTTAAATGATTTTCTGATTTTACAATCTTATCGAGCCATACACTCAATTATTTTCTGGTTTCACCATCATCTTCAACTGTACATTCAAACATTGTCAAACTTCACAATCTTCTCTAGCTAAACATTAAATCATTTCTGGCTTTACTGTCGTCTCCAATGCTACATTCAATCGTTTTTGGCTTTACTATCTTCTGCAACTATGCATTCAATCATATTCTGACTTTAATACGTTCTAAAACTATAACTTCTATCATTTTATAACTTTACAATCTCGTTAGTCCATACATTATATTATTTTCTAACTATACAATCTTCTCAGTCTCTACATTCTATCATTTTCTATTATGTGAAGAATATATATAGCGTTGTTTGAGCCCTTTCCCTCCCCAAATCCACATGAAAATTAATTGGCCAGCCAAAATGATCAATCTGGACGTTTTAGGGGAAGCTGAGTCGCAAAGACAACTTATCACAAACATCAGGAAGAAGCAATTTTCGTATTTTGGCTACACTATGAGAAGACAAAAGCTGCAACCTATTGTGACAAGCGGAAAGATTTGAGGAAAGTGATATAGAGAAAGACAGCATGAGAAGATTCTTGACAGTCTGGTGTCATGGCACGGAAGGGATCCATGACGTCGGAGATAGCAATTTGTGGAGAAGTACGATCGCACACCAGCCTGCAAGTCACTGGATGTTGATGATCTACTCCAACTATGG
Source organism: Cepaea nemoralis (assembly GCA_014155875.1). Classification (NCBI taxonomy): domain Eukaryota; kingdom Metazoa; phylum Mollusca; class Gastropoda; order Stylommatophora; family Helicidae; genus Cepaea; species Cepaea nemoralis. The sequence goes on from JACEFZ010019388.1 coordinate 42,988, forward strand.
ATTCACTAACATTCTGCCTTTTCTATCTTCTCCACCAATACATTCAATCATTTCCCATCTGGACCTTCCCTCCCATCATATTTTGGTTTCGAAATACTTCATCTACTCCTTCTGAGAATCTCTGTTCCTCCAAACTACCCCCCCCCCCCTCCTCTCCCAACACCTCTAGGTCTTATTTTTCTGTCCATAAGTCGTTACTTTTCTTCCACTCCTTTAGTCTAAAAATCAGTTCAATTAAGCAATAACTACCTTTTAACTGTTTTTGAACCTTTTTCTCAAACTTATTAAATAATTGAATTTCTTCGTCTTTTTTTTTTTTTACACCAACATTTGTTTATGGTGCTTTATTTTCCTGTCACTTTTCCTCATTTGCCCTAAACATTCCGCTCTCTACGTTGGCTCTAATCTTCTGCCCCTCTTATCACTCCAGCTATAACAAATCTCAACGAAGTCTGAAAGTCTCAAAAGGGGGATAATTATAATTGAACCCCTTCACACAAGTCTCAGTATCTGGCCCACAGGCCAAAAAGACTTTGGTCTGTCCAATAAAGGATAATAATGCTGCTAATGTTCTTGCCACCCGAGGCCAAACTCAGAGGAGGACGGGAGGAAAAAGAAGAGGAAAGGGGAGAGTATGTGGAATTAAAAAAAGAGGAGTTCTTCAACATGACAGCTGGTGGAAAGAAAACACACACGAAGGGAAATAACCAAGAAAATATGCTTGTAGTGATGGTACAGAAATGGTGCTTATTCGCCAATCGGCTTAGAAGCTAAAGAACTGGATTTACTCTCTTAATAACGCTTTCACTGTCTTTGAAGGCTATTTGCCAATTACTGGTAAGATGTAGCATTATTTCACACATCTGTAAATGGAACAGAAGTGGGAAGACGCCATAGGAAAAAAGAACAGAGAAGGGGAAAAAACAACCGGTGTAAGATTAATCCTCTGCCACTAAATTTTTCTCCCGACTAATCAAGGATAGTACAGTTAGTAAAAGGCGCAAAAAAGCTTTTATATAAATGACAGATTCTGTGGCAACTCCCGTCAGGTGTACATATTATCATTATGATTAATCAAAAGCCATAGCCAACTTGAGGCTGGCAAAATACACGAAGAGAGGACATTTCAGAGTATTAGGAATTTAGTATTATTTTCCATTATTCTGATCGACAGGGAGCTGCCATTTCCCGGCTTCGTGTTTATATAAATAGTTGTTGTGACTGCGACGCATATTGACAAAATCATTTTACTGCAACACAGGTAAAGATATCCGGATCGAGAGTCGCAGTTGCGTAGTGGTTAGAGCTCTTACCTGGCGGACAAGCGGCAGTGAGTTCGAAACTACATCAAGGTGAATTTTTTGTTTTAAATTGGCGTGGGCTCCCAAGTACAAGCAGCCTAACATGGGCACCATAAAATATTAAGGGAAGTAAAAGAGTCTGGCCGGAAACTGGTCGCATGACCCACCGAGCACTGATTGGTCTATACAATCATGGGATTAGCGCCATGTTCTATGGTTAGCATGGTTCGTATCCAATCAAATATAGGTACTAGGACATTTGTTGAGAAGTAAAAGCGTCTTGCCTGAAACTGATCGCATGACCCATCGAGCACCGATTTATCTATACAATCATGGCATTAGCGCCATGTTCGTGGTTAGCCTGGTTCGTTTCCAATCTAGCATGAGAACTAGGACATTTGTTGGGAATTAAAGGCGGCCAGCGTGATACTGATCACATCAGCCACTGAGTGCGATTGGTCTATACATATATGGCTCCATCGCCATATTATCTATACGCTTTAATGTGTGAAAACGGGTTCTTTACGTGACTCATCATGTGCCAGATAGGTCTCAAGGGGCATGTAAGGTGCCTCTGTTTACTTGACTTTACACGCAACACAGCCTTTTTAGTGTGAAATATGGGACCAGCACACATTCTATTTAGCTGCATCTCCGTGGCGAAGTGGTCAAGCGGTCTGACTCAGGGTCAGAAGGTTCTGGGTTCTTCTTCTCCTTTTGTATTCATCCAGAATATTTTTTTCTTTTTCCGGACGTGATTGCGTTGTGCCTGTTTACAGCAGAGCTGCGTTCTTGCGCCGTTAGGCCGACATATCCGACTTCTGCGGAGTTGTTGGTTCGATTCCGGGTCGCGTCCTTCGGTTCACGGGTGCATTTTTCGGAGACTCCTGGGGGTTGTCGCTGGAGCTACGGAGTTCGTGCTTTGTGCGACGCTTTCGGCAGTTCGCTGCGGAAAGAGACTGAGCGATATGGGATAAAAATCCGGTACAATGAAGTCGACCTTGTCGGCTTTTTAAAGCATTTTCGTTTCAGGACGTCGCATTCTACTCCAGCATATTTGTGGCTGTCTTGGCAACTTTACGTTCAGTAGTTTAACATTGCTTTCTGAACGACCGGCACTCATACAATTGTATGTAAATCAACGCAAGGCGGTCTGCTTCCAAACCGCCCGCAGCTGTGTTTCGAACGAGGCATGCGGGATTACGAATTGCATCCGTAACGCCTTCGCCACAGAGACGGCACATACATATTCTAGACTGAGGCGATCAGTTTCTTTACTCATCCTCCCCTTTCAAAACAATTTCCAGAAAATTATAAAAATTACCCAAATGGCCATTTCCTGATTCTGTCAACCGCAGGTTCGAATTGATAGCAAAGAGGAATCTCGCCACTGCTAAAAATCGAATTCGAATCACTGTCTTAGTAAGTAAACGTACTAGCGCTATAATTATCATCATCATGTGCTATGTTGAAAAGCGTGGGCGGTCATGGTTCGACATCTCACACGATCACCTAACTTGGATCAGGTCTGTGTTCTTACCCCGTTTATACGGTATACCATGTGACCAAGCCATCCAGGTATTTACTTCTTTGTACTCCCTTTGTTTTTCTTCCACCAGTGTTGTCAGTTGTCACAAAATTTTAAAGTTTATTTTTTATCACAACGTGCTGATCAGATCTGGACTTCTTCTTTCGTCTAATTTGCTTAACTCAATGTACGGTTTTGATTTGTGTCTTGTACTGTCTCAGTCGTGTTTCTGTTCGCTCACAGGATTCTTTGGCAATCATTATGCTACTGCCCTATTGGAATAGTATAGAGGCATTTGGTTTTAACAAAGCGGTATGACAGTTTTTCTTCGACATTGCTGGTCTTAGCTAGAAATGACATTGCAGGGGTAATAAGAAAGTTAAAGTGGTAAAAGGGAAGTTAAGAGGTAAAGAAGAAGTTAAAGGGGTAAAGAGGTAAAGAGAGAGTTAAAGGGATATAAAGAAAGTTTAAGAGGTAAAAAGAAAGTTAAAGGGGTAAAGAGAAAGTTAAAATGGTAAAGAGGTAAAGAGAAAGTTAAAGGATTAAAGAGAAAGTTAAAGTGGTAAAGAGAACGTCAAAGGAGTGAAGAGAAAGTTAAAAGGGTAATGGGAGAGTTAAAGACGAGAAGGTAAAGTTAAAGAGGTAATTAGAAAGTTAAAGAGGTAAAGAAAGAGTTTAAAAAAATCATAACTTGGGGAGAATTATGCTGCAGGGAGTGACCAGAGGATCTGACCGACACTCAAAACTCGGAGGAAACGCCAGACATACATATAATCAGATTGCTGCTGGTTTCATTATTATTGGAACTCATCGCTGGCTGTTGCAGAAGAGGACAGAGCACGTATGGAAATGTCTCATGTGCTGTGATGTCGGTTCTTGACTGAACTCAACTCAACTCAACTCAATATAACTCAAGCGAAAGTTAAAGATGCAAAGGGAAAGTAAAAGCTGTAAAAAAAAATTAAAGAGGTAAAGAGAAACTTAAAGAGATAAAGAGAAAGTTAAAGAGGTAAACAGAAAGTTAAAGAGTTAAAGAGAAATGTTAAACATGTAAAGAGAAGTTAAAGAGGTAAAGAGAACATTAGGAAGGTAAAGAGAAAGTTAAAGAGGTGAAGAGAAAATTAAAGAGGTAAAGAGAAAATTAAAGAGGTAAAGAGAACGTTAAAGACGTAAAGACTATGACTACCGTGGAGTTACTGAATGAACGGTCGAACTGTTGAGGTAGGTGTGGAGTGTGAAGGCATGTTTATATGAAGCAGCATGGACTAAAACGGTCGTGCGGAGGAATATCATCAGCGGAATTTATCGAGAACACCAAAGTCCGAAATCTGTCGAAAGACATGAATGCCTACGCCAACAGACATGGGAATTGATGATGATGATGATGATGATGATGATGATGATGATGATGATGATGATATATATATATATATATATATATATATATATATATATATATATATATATATATATATATATATATATATATATATATATATATATATATATATAAGAAATTCTGCACATTGTAATCACACGAATAAACTAAAATCAAAACCATGTTTTCCCTTAGTGAATTTTAATAACAAAGACACACACAATAGATTGCACGATTTACAGCCTGGTATATTTCGCTGAACAAATTTGATGTATTGTCTGATCTACAGATCCTATTTCAAGCAAGATGTGGATGATCATTGGAAATGGGAAATGTTGAAGAATTCAATCAGTTTAGCTGCAGAAAAAAACTATTCCAAAATTAAAGAAAGTGGGTCGTCAGACATGGATGACTGAAGAAATTTTACAGCTAATGGAAACAAGAAGACAGAAGAAAAATAATCCTGCCAAATATAAAGAAATTCACAGACAAGTCAGAACATTATGTAAGGAGGCAAAAGAAGTATGGCTCGAGAAAAATTGCATAGAAATTCTAAAACAACACAACAGTAAAAATACCAAAACCAATGCACAAAAGAATTCAGGAGCTTACTAATCAAAGAACACATACATAAGCAAGCTGCCTAAAGACAAAAGATGGAAATATCATAATAGAAAATGATCAGATTTTACATTTATGGTCAGATTATGTGAAAAACCTTTATAATAATAACAGAGAAGAACAGCATCACAAAAGAAATGATCAATGCTTTAGAAGAATACGGAATAGATAAAGTTACCAGACTCCTGAATACCATATATGATACTGGAGATATACCTCATGAATTATGTAATTCTGTATTTATTGCAATCTCAAAGAAATCAGGAGCCTTGGAATGTGATCAACATCGAACAATTAGTATAATGAGTCACATCACGAAGATTTTGCTAAGAATTATCATGCAAAGAGTTAGGAAGAAAATACAACCTGAAATAGGAGAGGAACAATGTGGGTTTGTAGAAGGCAAGGGTACAGTAAATGCTGTGTACATACTGAGAACAGTAATTGAACGTTCTATAGAAGTAAACAAAGATCTACACCTCTGCTTTATTGACTACACAAAGGCTTTCGATAAAGTGAGACATGTCGACATGATAAGGATGCTTGAAGATCTACAAATTGATGGAAAAGACCTTAGACTTGTAAAAAACATATATTGGAAACAACAAGCTGCCATAAGAATTGATAATGAAGTAGGTCAATATCAGCCTATTAAGAGAGGTGTGAGACAGGGATGTGTAATGTCTCCAGATCTTTTTTTCCCTGTACAGTGAACATATTTTCAGAAATATAGAAGATATGGAAGGAATCAACATTGGGGGACGATACATCAATAACATTAGATATGCAGATGATACAGTCTTGATTGCAGACAATGAACAGGACCTGCAAAATTTAGTAGATGCGGTTGTTGCACACAGTGAACAACTAGGGTTAGAATTGAATTGTAAGAAGACACAGATTATGGTCGTCACTAGGAAGGAAGAAATACCACAATGTAATATACAAGTAAATGGGCATATTCTTAAACAAGTGAATCGGTACAGCTATCTCGGAACAGTCATAACATCTGATGGGAGATGCCTTGAAGAGATTAGAACAAGAATTGCCATTGCGAAGGTAGCCTTTTGCAAGATGAAAAACATACTGACCAATAAAAAGATATCAATTGAAACGAGAAAAAGAGTGTTGAAGTGCTACATAGAACCTATACTTTTATATGGATGTGAAGCGTGGACAATGAGCAGACAAGCTGAAAAACATCTGATGGCTGTGGAAATGTGGTTTCTGAGGAAAATGCAAAGAATACCATGGACAGACAGAAAAACCAACGGAACAAGTCCTACAAGAAACAAACGAAGATCGTAAACTGATTAGAGGCATTAGACGTAGGCAGTCAAAATTTTTGGACATGTTATAAGAAGAAATGAATTGGAGAACTTGGTGACAACTGGCAAGATCGAAGGGAGGAGATCAAAGGGAAGACCAAGAATTAAATACCTGGATGGCTTGGCCACATGGCATGGTCGAGACAGAAACACGGAGCTGATCCACGACTCTGATGTTGGAGTGAAATGGCGAGTCATGACCGAGCACGCTTTCCGGCATGGCACATGATGGATGGATGGATATTTCACTGCATTTCGAAGAAATTATCTAATTACTTTAGCTTGTATTGTGTGAATTCTGCAGTATATTCCTGACGAGATGCAGCGAAAAATGCCAGACAATGCTTCGTGTAATCTATTGTTTGTGTCTTCGTTATTCAAATAAACTTAATACTAAACTGCATTTCGAGGTAATTACTATCTACGTTTTTTTTAAACATAAATTTCACAACACAGTGAAGAAATAACAAGTCGGGTTTATCCAAGTAAAAATACACCATTTTATTGTATTGCCAATGTGGAAGGAGTTTCCTGCGAACTACAGCCAAACCTCGGTTTTCGTCGATAATTCGTCCGAAGACAATCGGTGAAATCCGAAACCGTCAAAAACCGAGGCAATTATTTCCAGGCTTGTCCATGGGACATATTTTTATGTCCCATCCCATCCCATCCCATGGTAATTTATGCCTGTCCCATTCCATCCCATCCCATCGCATTTCCATTATAATATTAATATGGAATACAGTTAAAATACAATTATGAAATTTATGAAAGTTTAGGTTTAGTATCTACTAAATAGGACAATATATACAATGAGACACGTAAAACGACATAACTTATTAATTTTAATATTCAAGTATTTTATAAAAACAAGTTTAAACTAAATATAACAATTCAGTGTCATTCTGACTGACACTCTCATTATGTTTCTGAGTCACTCTACTCATTCAGCACACTATCAATTTCCTGCTGATCGACTGTTTCCAATAATTCAATTAATCCAGGTAATCCCTAAACCATTTCCACAATTCTCATCTTACGTGCACTGATATACACAGAGTTTATAACGAGGGCTGATAACGTCCGTTTTCGTGACTTACTCAACAACAATCCAGCTGCACTAAATAAGCGCTCTACTGCTGCTGATGACACTTTTTTTTTTTTTCCCGCAACTCCTATTTATAGGACATCGCTGTCAACACCAGAATTTTACCGCTGATGTTGATATCTTGGCAAGATTACGCCCAGTAGTTTGCCATTGTTTTCTGAGCGACCGGCTCACATACCCCCCCGTAAGTAACCAACTGGTATGGCCAAAACAATTTTCGCACTTGCTTTTAGCAGTGGAAACCTATGTTCATTTTCCCAATAATTTAATGGTTGTGAAGTTGGTTGCCGTAAATTTTAAACATTGTGACTTCATCTCAAGGCATTTGTTTCTGGGGTCATCAAACTTAAGTGCTTTGTTTGGTGGAAGATTAAAAAAAAAAAATCAAAATCATTTTTTGGGCTTTTGTTCTACAATTCCTGCTACTTTACATACAGCAGATGATTTAGAAGAAATATTTAAATTCTTGCTGAATGAAATAACAGTTGGAACAACAGCCTTAAAAAAAGCGATCCAATCATTGGCCCATTTATTGGTGTCCACATTCCCTTTCTTCATAGTAACAACTGACTTAACCATGTCTTCTATTTTTGCTGGTGACGCACCAAAATGTTACCTTATATAATAAAAGGCTATGTGTATTTATTTATTTATCCTGTGTCTCACCACAAGATAAAGAATAGATACAAATATATAAAGGGAAAAATAGAAGGAAAGAAGGCTTTAAAAAGGTTAAAAAAAATTTAACTAAATTAAAGGTAGCTCTGACGTAGATCAAGTTGCTATGACATGGCTACTATCCCATGCTGTCCCATGGGAAATACAAATGTGTGCTGTCTCATCCCATCCCATGGGACCTTTCCCATGGGAATACCATGGAAATCCCATGGGAATACCATTCCCATGGCCAAGCCTGCTTATTTCCATATGAATCAGTATAAATCAAATTAATTCGTTCTAAAAACTCCAAAATACATATGGAAAAAAATACATTTTATAGAGAATAACTATAGTGTTTAATGCTATTTTTTGGTCGCAGACTTGTCCGAACTCGCACCTTCGCCGTGACTAGTAACAGTGTGTATGCCAGTACGCCTCTCGATTTTTTGAAACCATCCTCTGCTGGCTTTACAATCACTAAGTACACTAGCACTCGTCTCAAGCACTTTCTTAATGAGATCGGCATAGAAGTCTGTTTTTTATTTTTCCACATACGATTGCCTCTAAAACAATCGCCATCTGACTGGATTTGATTTACCCAAATTAATAATAACTGTTCGACATCTTCAATTGTTTGCGATCTGTGTTTCGTTAGCACATTCATGTCTTTCGCTACATTAGCATCCCTTATGCCTCCCTTATTCGCCAAAATGAAACTTATCGTGGATGGCGATTTCCCGTACACGCGGCCGATTTCAGCAATCTTAATGCCGCACTCGTATTTTATTATTAGCAAGTGATGCTCACACAACGAAAAACAACGCCAAACTGAGCAGAAAAACACGTAGGTCCTTTTGTTTTCGCAAAATTAGCAGCGAGGTCATGTGGGCACGCAACAAAATCTTAGGCAATCGACGAAAACCGAGACATTTTTTCGCGAAGAAAAAAATCGACGAAAACCGAAACTGACGAAAACCGAAGGCAACGAAATCCGAGGTTTGGTTGTATATCCGGTGTGAGAGAGGTAACTGAGCTTTGCTCAACAGTTTTAATGAACGAAATGCGAACGTTTTCTTGATTACAACAACGATGAAGTTGAAAGCTCTATCCACCTTTATCAGCGCGTAAAATGGTTATTTAACTGTTACTACCGCAGAAGATGTTAAATAGTTAAGTTTCAACACTTGAAGTTGCAGGAAAGTGTAGCAATTCGCTACCAAAGGACAATTTTAGCCATCTATTCCTCCGTGCACTCAGGCCTACACACATGCGATGGTCTTAACACTTCATAAGACCACAGCAGGGGACTGCTAGGGGACTGTGTGTTTTCCTCGTTGATACTTCTGTGGCCAAGGAGTAGTGAATATAGCTTCACAATATCAACACACCAGGTTTCAAGACAGCGCTGACGATATAGGACCAGATTTCTTTGCGCCAATTATCAATATGGTATGAGCGTCGGCTGTACAGAACACAACGGCAAAATAGAGAACATGAAATTGTCTTCAAATTGCGAACAACCTATAAATGATGGGTTGATTTCTACGTCCTGTAGAAAGCCATGCAGCAAACTAACTAACTAACTAACTAACTAACTAACTAACTAACTAACTAACTAACTAACTAACAAACAAACTAACTAACTAACTAACCAATTAACTAATTAACCAACTAACCAACTATTAACCAACTTATTAACCAACCGACTAACTAACTAACTAACTAACTAACCAATTAACTAACTAACCAACTAACCAATAAACTAACTAACCAACTAACCAATTCACCAACTATTAACCAACTTATTAACCAACCGACTAAGTAACTAACTAACTAACTAACTAACTAACTAGTTAACTAACTAACTAACTAACTAACTAACTAACTAGTTAACTAACTAACTAACTAACTAACTAACTAACTAACTAGTTAACTAACTAACTAACTAACTAACTAACTAGTTAACTAACTAACTAACTAACTAACTAACTAACCAACTATCCAATTCACCAACTATTAACCAACTTATTAACCAACCGACTAGTAACTAACTAACTAACTAACCAACTATCCATTCACCAACTATTAACCAACTTATTAACCACCGACTAAGTACTAACTAACTAACTAACTAACTAACTAGTTAACTAACTAACTAACTAACTAACCAACTAACCAATTCACCAACTATTAACCAACTTATTAACCAACCGACTAAGTAAGTAAGTAAGTAACTAACTAACTAACTAACTACTAACTAGTTAACTAACTAACTAACTAACTAACCAACTAACCAATTCACCAACTATTAACCAACTTATTAACCAACCGACTAAGTAAGTAAGTAAGTAACTAACTAACTAACTAACTAACTAACTAACTAATTAGTTAACTAACTAACTAACTAACTAACCAACTAACCAATTCACCAACTATTAACCAACTTATTAACCAACCGACTAAGTAAGTAAGTAAGTAACTAACTAACTAACTAACTAACTAACTAACTAACTAACTAGTTAACTAACTAACTAACTAACTAACCAACTAACCAATTCACCAACTATTAACCAACTTATTAACCAACCGACTAACTAACTAACTAACTAACTAACTAACTAGTTAACTAACTAACTAACTAACCAACTAACCAATTCACCAACTATTAACCAACATATTAACCAACCGACTAAGTAAGTAAGTAACTAACTAACTAACTAACTAACAAACTAACCAATTCACCAACTATTAACCAACTTATTAACCAACCGACTAACTAACTAACTAACTAACTAACTAGTTAACTAACTAACTAACTAACTAACCAACTATCCAATTCACCAACTATTAACCAACTTATTAACCAACCGACTAAGTAACTAACTAACTAACTAACTAACTAACTAACCAACTAACCAATTCACCAACTATTAACCAACTTATTAACCAACTAACTAACTAACTAACCAACTAACCAATTCACCAACTATTAACCAACTTATTAACCAACCGACTAACTAACTAACTAACTAACTAACTAGTTAACTAACTAACTAACTAACCAACTATCCAATTCACCAACTATTAACCAACTTATTAACCAACCGACTAAGTAACTAACTAACTAACTAACTAACTAACTAACCAACTAACCAATTCACCAACTATTAACCAACTTATTAACCAACCGACTAACTAACTAACTAACTAACTAACTAACTAACCAACTAACCAATTCACCAACTATTAACCAACTTATTAACCAACCGACTAACTAACTAACTAACTAACTAACCAACTAACCAATTCACCAACTATTAACCAACTTATTAACCAACCGACTAACTAACTAACTAACTAACTAACTAACTAACTAACTAGTTAACTAACTAACTAACTAACTAACTAACCAACTATCCAATTCACCAACTATTAACCAACTTATTAACCAACCGACTAAGTAAGTAAGTAAGTAACTAACTAACTAACTAACTAACTAACTAACCAACTAACCAATTCACCAACTATTAACCAACTTATTAACCAACCGACTAAGTAAGTAAGTAAGTAACTAACTAACTAACTAACTAACTAACTAGTTAACCTAACTAACTAACTAACTAACTAACTAGTTAACTAACTAACTAACTAACTAACTAACTAACTAACTAACTAACTAACTAACGCAACTAACCAATTCACCACTATTAACCAACTTATTAACCAACCGACTAAGTAAGTAAGTAACTAACTAACTAACTAACTAACTACTAACTAACTAGTTAACTAACTAACTACTAACCACTAACCAATTCACCAACTATTAACCACTTATTAACCAACCGACTAAGTAAGTAAGTAAGTAACTAACTAACTAACTAACTAACTAACTAACCAACTAACCAATTCACCAACTATTAACCAACTTATTAACCAACCGACTAACTAACTAACTAACTAACTAACTAGTTAACTAACTAACTAACTAACCAACTAACCATTCACCAACTATTAACCACATATTAACCAACCGACTAAGTAAGTAAGTAACTAACTAACTAACTACTAACAAACTAACCAATTCACCAACTATTAACCAACTTATTACCAACCGACTAACTAACTACTAACTAACTAACTAGTTAACTAACTAACTAACTAACTAACCAACTATCCAATTCACCAACTATTAACCAACTTATTAACCAACCGACTAAGTAACTAACTAACTAACTAACTAACTAACTAACCAACTAACCAATTCACCAACTATTAACCAACTTATTAACCAACCGACTAAGTAACTAACTAACTAACTAACTAGTTAACTAACTAACTAACTAACTAACTAGTTAACTAACTAACTAACTAACTAACTAACTAACTAACTAACTAGTTAACTAACTAACTAACTAACTAGTTAACTAACTAACTAACTAACTAACTAGTTAACTAACTAACTAACTAACTAACCAACTAACCAATTCACCAACTATTAACCAACTTATTAACAAACCGACTAACTAACTAACTAACTAACTAACTAGTTAACTAACTAACTAACTAACCAACTATCCAATTCACCAACTATTAACCAACTTATTAACCAACCGACTAAGTAACTAACTAACTAACTAACTAACTAACTAACCACTAACCAATTCACCAACTATTAACCAACTTATTAACCAACCGACTAACTAACTAACTAACTAACTAACTAACTAACCAACTAACCAATTCACCAACTATTAACCAACTTATTAACCAACCGACTAACTAACTAACTAACTAACTAACTAACTAACTAGTTAACTAACTAACTAACTAACTAACTAACTAACTAACTAACTAACCAACTATCCAATTCACCAACTATTAACCAACTTATTAACCAACCGACTAAGTAAGTAAGTAACTAACTAACTAACTAACTAACTAACTAACTAACTAACTAACCAACTATCCAATTCACCAACTATTAACCAACTTATTAACCAACCGACTAAGTAAGTAAGTAAGTAACTAACTAACTAACTAACTAACTAACTAACCAACTAACCAATTCACCAACTATTAACCAACTTATTAACCAACCGACTAAGTAAGTAAGTAAGTAACTAACTAACTAACTAACTAACTAACTAGTTAACTAACTAACTAACTAACTAACTAACTAACTAGTTAACTAACTAATTAACTAACTAACTAACTAACTAACTAACTAACTAACTAACTAACTAACTAACCAACTAACCAATTCACCAACTATTAACCAACTTATTAACCAACCGACTAAGTAAGTAAGTAACTAACTAACTAACTAACTAACTAACTAACTAACTAGTTAACTAACTAACTAACTAACTAACCAACTAACCAATTCACCAACTATTAACCAACTTATTAACCAACCGACTAAGTAAGTAAGTAAGTAACTAACTAACTAACTAACTAACTAACCAACTAACCAATTCACCAACTATTAACCAACTTATTAACCAACCGACTAAGTAAGTAAGTAAGTAACTAACTAACTAACTAACTAACTAACTAACTAACTAACCAACTAACCAAGTCACCAACTATTAACCAACATTATTAACGCAACCGACTAAATAAAATACTAACTAACTAAAACTAACTAACTAACCAACTAACCAATTCACAACTATTAACCCAAATTATTAACCAACCCACTAAATAATAAAAGTAACCCAACTAAACAATAAATAACTAACTATTTAAATATAACTAACTAACCAACTAACCAACAAACTAACCAAT
>JACEFZ010019389.1:0-36536 GCA_014155875.1 Cepaea nemoralis
GTATGGTCATGTCCAATTCAGTAAAAAATTTTTTTTTTTAAAGAAATTTTAAATCACACAGTCCCTGCAAATAAGCGGGGGGTCTTTTTCAATTCCCCTCAAAAAGCCGCGAATCCTCTGGTTTTTCTCTTTTCAAAAGTGTCTTTGGGCGAGGCCATAATATTTATTTCTCGCCTTCCTCTCGTTCTTTTTCCCCTAAAACAAACCACTTGTCACCAAACGTTCTGTAGATTTCTACTCATAACATGACCCCCCCCCCCCCCCCCCCCAAAAAAAAAAAAAAAGGTTCACTGTTACGTATAATTTCTCTACTCAGTTACGATTAGGTCCTGCTCAGGAGTTTTTCTGTCTGTCGTGGTATTTTTGCGCATTTTCATCAGAAATCACATTTTCACTGCCATTGCATGTTCTGCTCATTGTCCACGTGTGACGTTTGCCTGTGAATTAGCTGTCCGTGTTACCAGTGCCCCTCGCCATCAGACTTGTGAGGTGTTTGTAGTTTCTGTCCCCAAATCAAGAATGATAAATCAATGTGCTCCTGGCGAAAATGAAGATGACGACAATGCTTGTTCAAATAAACACCCAAACACGGGATACTTTAAATGGTGCTGATCTGATGTGGTTATGTACCTGCTCCACTTTGTACTTGCAGTCCGACCAGACGCCTACGAAGATCGTCCCATTGGCAAATGACACATACTTAATTTTACACTCGGGATTAGTTTGAAGGTCACTGCCGTCAGGTTGTTCAGGTGTGTGATGTTGACTTCCCCATGCCTGGCTCAATTGGTTATATGTAATACAAACAGATAATTAAACATAGAAGCCATAAACAATATCTTGCACGATCTACTGACTGGCATAATTCGCTGCATCTTGTCAAGGGCATACTGCAGTGTTACTTATTATTATTATTATTATTATTTTATTATTATTGGTACCTTTCCGTCTTGACAGACGATAGTTTGGTACATTGTGCTTCAAAAAGGCTTAATAACTACATTCCATGGCGGTGGCGAGTGTGGCTGGTAAGGTCAATTCTTGCTGCAAATGTTTGCCCACTGTATGTGCATGTGAAAACATGGTCATTTCCACCATTTTGCACCATCTTACGTCTCTCACGCTCTGTGTGTGCTTTATCTGCAATCATTTTCACCTTTGTCTTTATTCCATTTCTGATAGTTGCCCTCCATGCAACACGTTCAGCGGCGACGTGCTCCCAATGTGCATTATCAATGCATGTATCAATCATGTCCCGCCTACGCACATCTTTGTATCGTAGTAGAGGCCGACCCTGAGATCTCCTACCCGTCTGTAATTCACCAAAAAAGATGTCCTTTGGTATTCTACCATCATCCATCCTCCTAACGTGTCCTATCCATCTAAGTCTACGAAGACTGAGCATGGAATACACCGTCACACAACCTGATCTTTCCAATACTTCAGTATTTGTGATTTTGTCTTGCCACTTAATACCAAGTATTCTTCGCAGACACCGCATATGAAAGCTGTTTAAACGTTTCTCTTGGCGTGAGTAAGTTGTCCAGGTTTCACTGCCATAAAGAAGAGTACTAAGGACACAGGCTTGGTAGACGAGGACTTTTGTTTTGGCAGTAAGCTTCCTGTTCTCCCAGACTCTTTTTGCTAACATGTTCATTGTTGTTGCTGCCTTGCCAATCCTGATGTTGATTTCCTGATCGAGGGATAATTTGCTATTTACCTCTGATCCTAGATATGTAAAATGGTCTACTATCTCCAGTTCGGCGTCGTCAATAAAGATTGATGGTACACCATATGCACCTTGTGACATAATCTGTGTCTTCTTTTTGTTAATTGTTAAACCAAATTCAGAACAAGCATTGGAGAATGCAGATAGTAGATGTTGTAATTCTTCCTCAGAGTGGGTCGTAATCGCAGCATCATCCGCAAAAAGCAACTCTCTGATTAGTACCCTGCTAATTTTGGTCTTGGCCTTCAATCTCTGAGCATTATAGAGGCCACCATCTGAGCGTGAGTGAATGTATATACCGTCATCCTGATCACGAAAGGCATATTTCAGTAAAAGTGAAAAGTATATCCCAAAGAGGGTGGGGGATAGTACACAACCTTGCTTAACTCCACTCTTGATTTCAAACTCTTCTGAAGTTGAGCCATCAAACTTGATTATACCCTTCATGCCTGTGTGGAACGATTCCACAATGGACAGAAGAGTTGGTGGGCAGCCAATCTTCTTTAGTGCTTTGAACAGACCCTCACGACTGACCAAATCGAATGCCTTTGTGAGGTCGATGAAGGCAATAAACAGTGGCTGATTTTGTTCCCGGCATTTTTCTTGCATCTGTCGCAATGAGAATATCATATCAATGGTAGACCGGTTCTGACGGAAGCCGCACTGTGATTCGGGGTAGACTTGATCTCCCAGGACTTGAAGTCTGCGCAGGACAATTCTGGCAAATACTTTCCCAACAATACACAGAAGTGAGATACCCCTATAGTTGTTACAGTCGCTCCGATCTCCCTTGTTCTTGTACAGCGTTATGATGTTTGAATCTTTGAAATCCTGTGGGACTTGTCCTTCTCGCCAGCATAGCTCTATTAGCTGGTGGATCTGTAGAGCGAGTGTGTCTTGCCCACTCCTGATTACCTCTATTGGAATCCCATCCTTACCTGGAGCCTTGCCAGATGCAAGCTCATTTATAGCACACTTAACTTCTGTTATAGTGGGAAGTGTGTCCAGGTGGTCAAGAGTTGGCAGGGCCTCTATGGCGTTGAGGGCATCATCCGCTAGCTTGGTCTCACTTGAGTAAAGCTCTAAATAGTGCTCGACCCATCTATCCATCTGCTGTTTCTTATCAGTGATGATTTCTCCAGTCAAGGTTTTCAGCGGTGCACTTCTTTTGATCATTGGACCACAGGCTTTCTTTATCCCTTCATACATGCTTCTGATGTTTCCCTTATCACTTGCGATTTGAATGGACTCACATAACTTGATCCAATAGTCATTCGCACACTGCCTGGCAGCCTTTTGTACATCCTTCCTCGCTTGCTTCAGCTCACTCAGAGTGTTACGCGTTGGTCTTTCCTTGTTTCTTAAGAGAGCTATCTTCTTTTTATCAATCAAGGGCTGCAGTATCTGGCTGTTTGCCGCAAACCAGTCCTGCCTCTTATGATCCACAGTGCCGTAAACCCTACCGCTGTTTATAAATAGTTTCCTTAAGTTTACTCCATTTATCATTTACTATACAATTTTCTGATGTATCATTGAAAGCGTCTTCAAGTTGCTGTTGAAATTCAAAGCACTTTCCAGGATCGTGAGTGTTAATAATATTAATCCTGGGGCTAGACTTGTG
The DNA here is from genome assembly GCA_014155875.1 of Cepaea nemoralis. NCBI lineage: Eukaryota > Metazoa > Mollusca > Gastropoda > Stylommatophora > Helicidae > Cepaea > Cepaea nemoralis. Next base: position 3,351 of record JACEFZ010019389.1, read on the forward strand.
TTTAGCTGTGTAGATTCTCTTTGGTCTCAGTCTAACCCTTGCAACAACCAAAGAATGATCTGTATCACAGTCAGCACTGTGGTAACTTCGAGTTAATGATGTATGGTTCAGATGTTGTCTCCGTGTGATAATGAAGTCCAGCTGATGCCAATGGCCGGATCTTGGATGTTTCCATGTGACCTTATGCATCTCTTTTGTTTTAAAAAGGAGTTTGTAATACATAGGTCATTTCTAGTGCAATGCTCCAGCAGCCTTTGCCCATTATCATTCATGCGACCGATGTTGTATTTTCCAAGGCACACTGGCCATGAACTCGAGTCCTTGCCCACACGAGCATTGAAATCACCGAGCATATAAATGTAGTCGGATTTTGGAACTGCCTTGATCGCAGAGTCTAGCTGCTCATAGAACGTATCCTTCACATCATCAGAGGAAGCGAGTGTCGGTGCATATGCAGTGAGAATGGTGGCAAATCCACAAGAGGTTGCCAAGCGCAGTGATAATAATCTTTCATTACCTCCAGCTGGGATATCAATCATTCCCAGTAGCGAATTCTTCACTGCAAAGCCCACACCATGTTGCCTTTTTTCTGCCTGCCCTCTTCCCTTCCAAAAAAAGGTGTAATTGTTTTCCCTGAGTGACCCTTCCTCAGCGAGGCGAGTCTCCTGCAGGCCAGCAATATCAATGTTAAGACGATTGAGTTCAGCATCAATCACAGCCGTTTTTCTCACATCGTCAATATTTGTCATGTCAGTGGACAATCTTGGACACATGGTTCTCACGTTCCAGGTTGCAAGCCGTAGCTTGATGTTTCTATTATTCTTTTTATTAGTACCTGGTGCATTGGTGTTACAGCCCGCGATTCAGATTTTGTCCTAGCCACAAGCACCCATTGAAGCAGGCAGGCTGTGGCGGATCAGCACCCAATTGGCCGTGGGCTGCCCAGCTTGAGGCGGGCGGTAGCTGATCAGTGACACCTGTAGGTGTCTCCCACCGTCAGAGGCAACGCGTGGCGCCCCATGTCTACGCCAACTGACAAGGACTTATAATCCGTAACAGTTGCCTCTCGCTTTGATTCCGAGACCGGTTAAGACCAGGGATGGAGTTATTGCCTCTCCATAGCACAAAGCCTGGGCTAAAATAAAGAAATCATGTGTTGCCCATGCAGCATAATCCCTCTCTCTCTCTCTCTCTCTGCCTGCCTGCCTAGTTCACTCCAGAGGAAAGTTAACACCTATACATCTGGAACAAGACAAGCTGCAGAAGCTGCCGGATCAGCAAAGCAATTCTCTAACTGTCCGCCTGTCGGAGCTTCAATCCTAGACCAGCCGCCAACCAAGGCTTAGGGCCTGGTCTGCCCTGCCATGACTTATTTTGTCTTTAGGTTGCATTTCCTCGCATCAGGATAAGGCTAGTACCCTCCCAATTGCACTCTTCCGCCCGAAGCCGTTGGCACAATGTGGGGTGTCGGGTTTGGTAAGCGCCGCCCAACATTCGGCGCTGACAGAAAGCAGGTAGTACCGTCTACTGTCATACGGTAGCTCAGTCATATCTGACTAAGACCTGACTTGAGTTACTTATTATATGAAGAGAATAAATGAATACTTCTTTGGCTGAAACACTTAAAACATACAGTCACAGGTATTGTTCTATTGTCGAGCGCTGACGGTTCCGGTTCCAGCCGGTTGTATTCAAACAGAAGGTGATCCGTTTTAAATCTGAGGTTATCGTGGGGAATAACAGATGTTCCACACTCGAGCTATACTTGTAACTGACATTGCTAATATATAATAATAATAATAATAATAATAATAATAATAATAATAATAATAATAATAATAATAATAACAATCTCAATCGACAACTATTATAATAATAATCATTCCCATAGGTATGGTACGTTGCACTTTCCTTTGGTGTTTATAATGGTAATGTTAATAATAGTAATGTAATAATGCCTCAGTGAGTCATGTATCATTGATTATTTTCCATGCGTTGTAATGCATATTATTCTGTTGTTGTCTAAGATTTGCTTCATAAGTGATGTATGAATGATATAACGTATGAGAGGATAGAGAAAAGAAAGGTAGAATGTCAGGTGGGCCTGCGTGCCCAATTCTTAAACCTTTGAAAATAAATTGTGTTTGTTCAATCGTTCGTTCGTTCGTTCGTTCACTGGAGTGTTTCAGTAAGGTATTATTAACGTATTCACTTCATAAAAACAAGTCGCTTAAAAGACGACAGGGTCGACTGCATTGCACAGAGCTATACCCCATAAGGCACGATCTCTTTCCGCAGCGTTGAAAGCATCGCACAAAGCACGAACTCCGTAGCTCCAGCGACGATCCACAGGAGTCTCCGAAAAAAACATCACTATTGAACCGAATGACACGGCCCGGAATCGAACCCAAAACCCTCGGAGCCCGAGTAAAACGACTTGACCACTTCGCCACGGAGACTCTAAATTCACTTCATATGATATGTAAATAGATATTTTCTTTGTTTTGCAGGTTTTTTTTTTCAAAATTACTCTTATAAGAAAAATGTAAACAACAAGATTTTACCCCATATGGCTCGGTCTCTTTCCGCAGGACAATCTCAGTAACTCCAGCGACTACCCCCAGGAGTCTCCGGAAAAAAAGCACTCTTGAACAGAATATCGTAGCTGGGAATGGAATCCATAACATTCGGAGAGCCACTTCCTAACGGAGAATGGCATTTCGCTCTTATACATGTCAATGTAAACACAATATTAAGTAAGTAAGAGACACCTTTTTATGCGCTCTAGTCTTATGGTGTTATCATCATATTTGTATAGACCAGTCGGCACTCGTGCGGTGTGACTATCACAATGGTCACCTTTACTTCCCAAGTCAGTCACTAGTACCAATTTTAGAATGGGTCGAACAGGAAGTCCATGCCAATGTCTAAAATCGCCGTAGATGCACGCTAATACTGTATTGGAGTGTCAGGTCTTAGCTAGATATGATTAAGCTATCGTATGACAGTAGACGGTATTACCTGCTCTCAGAATCAAAGCGAGAGGTAACAGTTAGGGTTATAAATCCTTGTCAATTGGCGCAGGCATGGGGCGCCACGAGTTGCCTCTGACGGTGGGAAATACCTAAAGGTGTAACTGATCAACTACCGCCCGCCTCAAGCTGGGCAGCCCCCGGCCAATTGGAAGCTTATCCGCCAGTCTGCCTGCTTCTATGGGTGCTTTGAGCTAGGACAGAATCTGAATCGCTGGCTGTAGAACCAATGCACCAGGCACTACACAAATTACAAATACAAACCTAAAGTTACAGCTTGTAACGTGGAACGTTAGAACCACATATCCAGGTTTTCCACTGACCAGACGCTTATCGACGATGTGGAGAAATGAGAATTGGCAAATGCTTCGTCTATTCAAGACTACTGTATGGCGTAGAAGACCGGCTATTGACCAAGCAACTAGAAAGTCGAATAGAGCCTTTGGATTTGTGGATATACAGACGAATATGTCATATTTCATGGGAACAAAAGCAATAAAATACAGAGGTTCTAGAAAAACTAGGAATGAAAATAGAGTTGATGACAGAAATAAAAAGGAGGCAAGTGAAATATTTCGGCCACGTTAAAAGACACGCTACTCTTATAAAAACCATACTGAGTGCAAGGTTGAAGGCAAGCGAGCAAGATGTAGACAATGATACAAGTGGGAAGATAACATCAAGAGAAGGACGAACATCAGCCTGCCAGAATGCAGGGCGAGAATTAGACATTGTGGGGGATCAATTGCAACCAACATTCATTGTGGAGATGGCACCTGCTCTATTAATTGATTGCTTGAGAAAAACGGATGTGATTGATGCCAAACTCAATCGTCTTAACATTGATATTGCTGGCCTGCAAAGGAGACTCGCCTCGCGGAGGAAGGGTCACTCAATAATACAGAGAAGTACCAATAATTCACCAATATTACAAACAAATACCAACAATTCTCAAATATAACAGACAAGTACCAACAATTCACCAACATTACAGACAAGTACCAACAATTCACCAACATTACAGATAAGTATCAACAATTCACCTGTCGACAGCTTCCCTGGGGTGAAGGGAACAGGATATCGCACTTATTTTTGAATATATATATATATATATATATATATATATATATATATATATATATATATATATATATATATATATATATATATATATATATATATATAATATATATATATATATCAGGATGAATTCAGATCTGGGACTAAGACACTTTCAGTCTGCGACCCCACCAGTCTTCGGATACCTATCTTTCTCACAACCAACCAAGGGACATTACCCTTTCAAACAACATCCTGTACATATGATGCAACTCTGGCGTCTACAAACTCAACAATAAAAGTGTATTGTACAAAAGAGTGAAGAAAATGTGGTTGTAGTGCAGATCTGTCTGGTGTGCTAATTGCTACCAGTTAAAGTTAGTTGAGGCAGCCACATGAAGAAGGTCATCACTGTGCGAATGTCAACGTATCACACTACATAAGTATAGCACTTAGCTCATGTCTCTCGTAGCAGGTCCTCAGTCTTTCACCAGATAGCACCTCCTTCGAGTTGACAGCCAATCAGGTTAATGACAGTGGAACACCAGCCTCTTGACCATTCTCAACATATCTCTTCTGAAGAAAAGCATCACTGCTTCCATATTTTTCGCTGATTCATTATCAAGTGTCCAACATTAACACACTCAATGTCCAACATTAACACACTCAATGTCCAACATTAACACACTCAATGTCCAACATTAACACACTCAATGTATAACATTAACACACAGAATGTCCAACATTAACAAACAGTTAGTTAGTTAGTTAGTCGACAGATCATCCTCATTGCACATCGAACCATTAAGTCCCTAAGTGCTCGGATACCCTCCTCAGCAAATCCCGCAGGTCTGAGCTGTAATGGCCCATGAGCTTCTCACACGTCGGACGACCGACCCATCTGTGTAGATGACAGCATCACCGTCTAACGAATTCTCGAAAATCAACGCTTGTACTTCCGCCTCCACAGCAGCCGGGTTTTCTTGTCTGCATTTTCTATCTAGTTGGATGCAAACTGAAAAGGACGTACAGAAAACTGTTGGCACTTGTACCCACTAATCGCCAGGTTCTAGATCCTCCAGTGAACACACCTGTTGAAGAATGTCTTCGGATTACCCCATCCACGACCTTCCTCTTTTTAACCTGCTGCCCTTCACCTTCCTAATTTCACTATGCAGTGGATGTTGTGTGTTTGCGTTAAGACTGAGGTAGGCACGTGCTCTGCATATTTGTATTCTGTCTTCAATGGTTGGAAAATCAAGAAGATAGCGCATCGCTCTGCATGCTGTATCTCTTGTACATCCAAGAATAATGCGCATAGCTTCGTTCTGTATCCTCTCCATTCTTTCTATCTGCTTACGGCTGAGAGTCAGGATCGCCACCCCATACTCACAATCAGACATGACCAGCCCCTCCTAAAGAAGACATAGATGGCGCTGCTCACAGTTTGCTGCCGCCATCACCCGCATCGTCGCCAAACCCCTCTTGGCATTTGTTATCACCTGGTCTATGTGCTCGTTGTAAGCAAGGCTTCGATCAAAACGTATCCCCAGGTAGTTCATTGCCTGCGTTCTTTCCACAGTCACTGAACACATTAACAAACCCAGTGTCCAACATTAAAACACCCAATGTCTTACATTAACACACCCAATGTCCAACAGTAACATCCAAGGAGACGTACACACCACACACAACATTCGTGTAGTAAGACTTTTATTAGTGTGTTAATATTTGTGTATAGTGTCTTATATAGAGAACTCCAAACTGAAAGCAAAATACACATAATTTAAATTGTGTGAAACGTTATGCTTTGAACAGCCATATACAAACTGAAAGTAAAATATACACCATCTAAAGTTTGTGAAAAGGTCAATCTTCATCAACGGAAAATGAAAAAATGGAAAAAAAAATAAATCTACATAACATTGAAGTTAAAAAAAAAATTGATGAAAATGAAAAGTTTCACATACACATCATAATTGTTCAATAATAAGTCAATCCGCAGTTCGTTGTAACCCTGAAAATATCACAGAATATATTGAATCGAACGTGCTATAGAAAATACTCCTGAGCGACTACTAGAATCCGAATAAAAACACAAACTATGACAAGGAAACTCGACCACTGAAAAAACACAGAAAGATACAGGATATGTTCACGAATGCAATGTTTTCTAAGATCTTCGAGGATCGGTGTTGGTGCTACAGAGTTGCTGCTCTGTGCGAGTGTAGTGAATGTCGGTGATGTTCTTCAGTTGACCAGCTTTCCCAGGTCAGTCCAGTCTAAAATGGGTACCAGGGCATTTCCCTGTAAATAATTATTCCTGTAGCGGTCGGCGTGATATTGACGACATGACCTATCGAGCGCTGCTTGGTCTAACAAATATGGCGCCAGCACCATATATAAAACACGCCTCAAGGCGGGAAAGGTGTGGGTAATTTGTTTACTTGATACAGTGAATGTACAGAGGTGATGGCAAAGCAGACAAGCTGAAAAACATCTGATGACTGTAGAAATGTGGTTTCTGAGGACAATGCAAAGAATACCATGGACAGACAGAAAAACTAATGATCAACTCATAAAAGAAATAAATAGAAACCGTAAGCTGATTAAAGAAATCTGTAGACAGTCAAAACATTTTGTACACGTTATGGGAAGAAATAAATTGGAAAACTTGGTCACAACTGGCAAGATTGAGGGGGAAAAGAACAAGAGGACGACGGAGAAGTAAATATCTGGGTGACGTGGCCACGTGGTGTGGTTGAAATAAGAACTCAGGGCGGTTCCACGACTTGGTGGTACATCATGTGAGATGGCAAAATATGACCGCAAACGCTTATCGTCATGGCACATGATGATAACAAGATCAATATCATGATGTTAATCACATACCTATCAATGACAAAAAAAATTGCAACGACAAAGAAAACAAAACGCTATAAAGTTCAAACTACCTGTGACGTGAGATTGTGAATAATGTCATTTCCAATCCAAAAGTCGGTGTCTGGGGTTCCAAACCCTTTCTTGTAATCGTCCCAGCCTCTGTAGAAGTCGACATCACCTCGCACACGCCTCTAGAAACAGGAATCAAGATAAACAATCCAGACAAGCATTAAGCAAAGACAATAAAATATAGACACACATACAAGACAGACTGTTGGTAGTGTGAACACAACAACCACTGTCGCTTCTATGAGTACTCTTTGAGCTGTTCATACAAGACAAACTGTTGGTAGTGTGACCACAACAACCACTGTCGCTTCTATGAGTACTCTTTGAGCTGTTCATACAAGACAAACTGTTGGTAGTGTGACCACAACAACCACTGTCGCTTCTATGAGTACTCTTTGAACTGTTCATACAAGACAGACTGTTGGTAGTGTGACCACAACAACCACTGTCGCTTCTATGAGTACTCTTTGAACTGTTCATACAAGACAGACTGTTGGTAGTGTGACCACAACAGCCACTGTCGCTTCTATGAGTACTCTTTGAACTGTTCATACAAGACAGACTGTTGGTAGTGTGACCACAACAACCACTGTCGCTTCTATGAGTACTCTTTGAACTGTTCATACAAGACAGACTGTTGGTAGTGTGACCACAACAACCACTGTCGCTTCTATGAGTACTCTTTGAACTGTTCATACAAGACAGACTGTTGGTAGTGTGACCACAACAACCACTGTCGCTTCTATGAGTACTCTTTGAACTGTTCATACAAGACATACTGTTGGTAGTGTGACCACAACAACCACTGTCGCTTCTATGAGTACTCTTTGAACTGTTCATACAAGACAGACTGTTGGTAGTGTGACCACAACAGCCACTGTCGCTTCTATGAGTACTCTTTGAGCTGTTCATACAAGACAGACTGTTGGTAGTGTGACCACAACAACCACTGTCGCTTCTATGAGTACTCTCTGAACTGTTCATACAAGACAGACTGTTGGTTGTGTGACCACAACAACCACTGTCGCTTCTATGAGTACTCTCTGAACTGTTCATACAAGACAGACTGTTGGTTGTGTGACCACAACAATCACTGTCGCTTCTATGAGTACTCTTTGAACTGTTCATACAAGACAGACTGTTGGTAGTGTGACCACAACAACCACTGTCGCTTCTATGAGTACTCTTTGAACTATAATATTTGTATTATTTATTTTGCTTTCGCTCGCTTTGAAGTCAAGTGTAGCCCATACTACAGGCTACTAGTAGTGCGATGGGCTGATTTTTGCGTGTGGATTATCTTTCCCTAATACCAGAGACCCTCATCATCAGACGAACCCGCTCTTATTTCAGAGGTACTTGTAATTTGCGTTCCCATATCAAGAACGAGAAGTCATCATTTTATTTCAACAGCCCGTGTAGGGGTTGTACTTACGACCTCGGCATCAGCACACCGGATGTTTAAGAACGAACGCTCTTATCCATTCCGCCGCACTGATATCCAGTTCTGAGATAATAATGCTACGGATTATACTATTTATAAGAACCAATGACGTGTCGCCTTTCGTCTGGAGTAAATTAGGCAGGCCGAGAGAATAATCATGCGGCATGGTCAACACATGGTCTAATGAAATAACACAAGCGATTGACAGACACATACGTTTCATTTATGAAATAACCCAGGCAACTAATAGACAGGCGTTTAATTCATGAAATAACACAGGCACCTGACAGACATAGACGTTTCATTAATGAGGACATACTGGTAGGTTCACATATACATGAAAACGTCAGCCAGATAGTTGTACAGACACTAGCCTGTAAACTGAGTTCTTGTACATGAGTACATCAGCTAGATATCATCTCTTATTCTCGCTGCCTTAGCTGCTCTAACAGGATCTTGAAGAGTTCATTGGATTCGCCCACACTAATAATTCCTAGTGAGTCATATGGTGTTGTGTGCTGTGTGGTGGAGCTTGACGATGCCGTGAGCCATTAACATCTCTGCTACAAAGGCTGACATGAAATAACTACAGTGATTAGAAGTCAAGCCTCTGTTGCTTCATTATGAATTAAAATAATTGTTCTATCAGTATTTTACCAGCTATGCTGACGATACCGTGTTACTAGCAGAAAGTGAGCAAGAGTTACAAGACCTAGTGGAACAAGTAAACAGACACAGTGCAGAATGTGGCTTAGATATTAACATTGAAAAAACAAACACTATGATAATTAGCAGTGAAAAGGAAAGGTCATCAAAGAACATCACAGTAAACGGGCAGATACTAGAACAAGGAACACGTTTCTCCTATCTTGGACATATAATAGTAGATGATGGCAGAAGTGAAATGGAAATCAAAAAGAGAATAGGAGTGGCCAAAAATGCTTTCAACAGCATGAAATCAGTATTAACATCTTGAGAGATTAATAATGCATTAACAATGAGAATTGTCAAATGCTACGTATATTCAACGCGCGGAAGCCTGGATATTGAACAAGCAACTAGAAAGTCGCATAGAAGCCCTGGAGATGTGGATATACAGACGAATATGTCGTATTTCATAGAAACAAAAACAATAAAATGCAGAGTTTCTAGAAAAACTGGGAATGAAGAGAAAGTTGATGAAAGAAATAAAGAGGAGGCAAGTGAAATATTTCGGCCACGTTAAAAGACATGATACTCTTATAAAAACCACACTGGAAGGCAAGATTGAGGGCAAGCGAGCAAGAGGTAGACAATGATACAAGTCGGAAGATAACATCAAAAGATGGAGGAACATCAGCCTGACAGAATGTACAGTCAAGGCGAGAGACAGACAGTGTTGGAGATCCATTGCAGCCAACCTTCATTGTGGAGACCTCATCTGATTGACTGATTTTACCAGCAGCTGCCGTTACACCAGAAACACCCTTACCTCAGTATCTGCGCATTCTTCATCTCCATCCTTATGTTCTCTCCTCTCCCTATGAAGTAGAGGCCCTATCTATCACATGCAGAGTGCTTTGTAGCATTTTCCGTGACTGCTTGGACTTTGTAGGATTGCCCGTGACTGCTTGGACGTTGTAGGATTGTCCGTGATTGCTTGGATGTTTTAGTATTGTCCGTGATTGCTTGGATGTTATTGTATTGTCCGTGACTGCTTGGACTTTGTAGGATTGTCCGTGATTGCTTGGATGTTGTATTGTTGTCCGTGATTGCTTGGATGTTGTATTGTTGTCCGTTAATGCTTGGATGTTGTATTGTTGTCCGTGATTGCTTGGATGTTGTATTGTTGTCCGTGATTGCTTGGATGTTGTATTGTTGTCCGTTAATGCTTGGATGTTGTATTGTTGTCAGTGATTGCTTGGATGTTGTATTGTTGTCCGTGATTGCTATGATTTTGTAGTATTGTCCTTGATTGCTTGGATGTTGTAGTATTGTCCTTGATTGCTTGGATGTTGTAGTATTGTCCTTGATTGCTTGGGTGTTGTAGTATTGTCCTTGATTTCTGTCATGTTGTGGTATTGTCCGTGATTTCATGGGTGTTGTAGTATTGTCCGTGATTGCATGGACTTTGTAGGATTGTCCGTGACGACTTGGACTTTGCAGGATTGTCCGTAATCGCTTGGATGTTGTAGGATTGTCCGTGATTGCTTGGATTTGTAGGATTTCCGTGATTGCGTGGATGTTGTTGGATTATCCTTGATTGCTTGGATGTTATAGGATTGTCCCTGACAGCTTGGACTTTGTAGGATTGTCTGTGACTGCTTGAACTTTGTAGGATTGTCAGTGACTGTTTAGATTTTGTAGGACTGTCAGCTTGGATGTTGTAGTATTGGCCGTGATTGCTTGGATGTTGTACTATTGTCCTTGATTGCTTGGATGTTGTAGAATTGTCCTTGATTGCTTGGACTTGTAGGATTGTTCGTGATTGCTTGGACGTTGTAGGATTTTCCGTGATTGCTTGGACTTTGTAGGATTATCCGTGATTTCTTGGACTTTGTAGGATTATTTATGATTGCTTGGATTTTGTAGGATCGTCCGTGATTGCTTGGATTTTGCAATTAAAGTTGTCTACGAGTGGATGTGACCAGTCTCACGTCAACTCGTCTGTCAAAAGATCCTATGAGGTCCCATGCGCTATTCCGGGCAGTTGACTTTGTTATAAAATAGATTGAATGTTATTTTCCTAACCTACTCCACACACTCTCAGACGACACAATATTAGCACCTGCTATAGGGTATTGTTGCAAATTGATTAGAGAAGTGTGGAATAGGAAGATAGTTTACACAAGCACACATATCAATATTGGAATCCGACTTAGGATAGATCTATCATGTCACAATTTCACACTCGTTCAATGACTTAATCAAAAGAGTTTATAACTATTCAATGTTTAATGAGGAGTAACTATACGAGTGTGAGAATAACCGCTAAGAGCGTAATTGAAATGTTCCGTGAGAAGACTATGTCTGATTTAATTTTGATGTTGTCTGGATGTGGATGTCATCACTAGGAGGATGGTCAAGTTGCACAATGTAAGTGAATGTAGATGTTCAGCCTCTGGAGTAACAGAAAAACAGAATTACCGTATATGTCTACAATCGCTGGGACTGAGGTTATACACGTAGACAGACGAATGTAGAATAATTCCTCCTCACTTGACACACGACCCGGTCAACCACACAGCAGTTTCGTATCCATTTTGTTTCAAACTCAGAATTCTAGCAACTCTCGTGCCTGAGTAATCGTACACTTGATAATCATTGAATAATTTGATATGACGTATGTGTATAAACAAGCGAGAATCCTTGCAAAGAGAACAAGGCTCAAAAATTAAATTGACCGGAAAGAGAAAGGATTTTCTAGGATTTCATAGATGACACAGTACATCTGTTCTCTCTCATCACCGAGAAGCAACTCATGATGGTTAGTACCCTAATGTACAATTTTACGTCATGCACAATCGTGCAATGGGGTTCAGTGACATAAAGTACAACGGAGATTCCGTACCCCAGGAATATTCACACTTGTAGACAAAAATACCTACTAGGACAGGTTAGTAATACATCACAAAGGTATACCAACTTGCCAAAATTAAAAGTTTCCTCGACGAAAACACAAGAAAGATATTCTATACTTCCCACATACAAACACATATTGATTATTGATCCACAATCTGGGATGGATGCTCCAAATAAATATCAAAACGCCTTTATTCACTCCAGAAAAGGGCAGTGCGCTTAATCAATGGTGATAAGCTTACAGACAATTCTAACTTACATGAACGTCTTCAGGTACTGCCTCTCCACAAACGCCTACTTTTTAATAATGTTAAACTAATTCACAAAATGCTGTTTCAAAATGCTCGAAGCTACCTTTGTCCATTTTTTAAATATAACGCAAGACATAGCGACCGACTAAATATACTTCATGTCCCTAAACCTAGGATAGACTTATACAAAATAAGATTAGCATATTCTGCCACTCAGTTGGGGAAAAATCTTCCACAAGATATCAAAGACACCACCAATCATTATACATACAGTCGCAATCTGTTTAAACACTACCTCAGGAAGATTACATTCCCCCATAAAAATAAAACAACAACAAAGACAATAATAATGGTAAATTATATCGAACGACAACTAGCCCAAAAAAAAACCAAAATAAAAAAAATTCCCATAAGTATGGCACGTTACCCTTGTTTGAGAATTTATAATGCCCATGTTAAACATTGCCTCAGTGAGTCATGTATTATTGATTATTTTTCATGCGTTTTAATGCTTATTGTTCTTTTATTGTCAAAGATTTGCTTCATAATAGATGTTGAATCAAAGAATGTATGAGAGGAAATAGAAAAGAAGGGCAGAATGTCAGACGGACCTGCGTGCCCAATTCTAAACCCTTTGAAAATAAAGATTATCGTTCGTTCGTTCGTTCACTTATAATATATACATAAATATAAATATGCTTTATTAATAATCACCAGGGAATATCAATATTATCCTTTGTAGACGATGGTAGAGGGGAAATTACTCCTTGAATGTTATTCAGAAAACTCTAGAGTGACTGATTTTGTGACAATAGTTAGTCCGTCCTCTTGAGCCAAAGGTGGCGCATAGGGCATAAGTCATGGCTCTTCATGTCCGGCGGTTCGTTGCTACCTGTTGTAGATAATGAATGTTCACTTGTCAGTTGAATGAGCCTTCTCTGATGATGGTTCTACGCAGGGTCTCTCTTGGTCTTCTCTCTTTCTTTTCCCTACTGGTGACCATAAGAGGGCTTGGTTGGGGAGTCTTGTCTTGTCCATTCTGAGTACATGGCCGATGTAGTTCCAACGGCGTTTTCTTATAAAATTGGACACAATGTCTTGCTTAGTCTCTTGTCCTATTTGCTTATTGGTTTTGAAATCTGTCCAGTGGAGGTTTAGAATTCTTCTAAGACATTTGTTCTCAAAATTGTCTAATTTTTATATCTAAAGCTACCGTTGATTTCGAACACTCACATCCATACGTTAGCACTGGAATCACACAAGAGTTGAAGATTTTAAGTTTCGTATGTTTGCTGAGTGTCTTTGACTTCCAGATGTTTGACACGTGTGACAATAGCCCCCTTCCAAAACAAAAGTAAGGGCATCCGAAATTTTGTTTCTCAGCCCTCGTCAGGTCCGCTCGAATTTAAATTCATGCATATCCCTTTTACAATATGGGGTGTCTATATAACAAAACAATTTTCATCTATAGTATACTTCCCCGGAATATACTCCACTGTAAAAACGAGTATTTAATTTCTTCGAAGTAGCCAGAAACATTAAGTGGCCGCTAATCGCTCTGGACTTTGAATGTCACCCCATACAAGTAGGGTTGGAAAATTTGAATCTCCTTCACGAGAGAAAGGCATTCTTTGTCTGCGGTGGCGTAGTTTTTCTCTGTCTTATTGAGCTTAAATAAGCAACAGGGAACAACAACGACGCTTCATCTATCCCTTCCTGTAACAATGTCGCACAAATTCCCACGTTACTGGCATCGGTTCTGTCAGTAAACCTGGAAGACTTGTTGTGGTTGTCAGTAAACATGGCGCATCTGTTGTTGTTGTCACTAAACATGGCAGACCTGTTGTTGTTGTCAGTAAACATGACACACCTGTTGTTGTTAGTAAGCATGACACACCAGTTGTTGTCAGTAAACATGGCGCATGTGTTGTTGTTGTCACTAAACATGGCAGACCTGTTGTTGTTGTCAGTAAACATGACACACCTGTTGTTGTTAGTAAGCATGACACACCAGTTGTTGTCAGTAAACATGGCGCATATGTTGTTGTTGTCACTAAACATGGCACACCTGTTGTTGTTGTCAGTAAACATGACACACCTGTTGTTGTTAGTATGCATGACACACCAGTTGTTGTCAGTAAACATGGCACACCTGTTGTTGTTGTCAGTAAACTTGGTACACCTGTTGTTGCTAGTAAGCATGACACACCAGTTGTTGTCAGTAAACATGGCACATAAGTTGTTGTCAGTAATCATAGAAGACCTATTGTTGTCAGTAGACAAAAACACCTACTGTTGTGTTTAAACATGGCACATCTGTTGTTGTCAGTTAACCTGGAATACCTGTCGCGTTGTTGTCAGTAATCATCTAAGATCTATTATTGTCAGTAAATATGGCACACCTAAGTTAGTTAGTCGACAGATCATCCTCGTTGCACATCGGACCATTCAGTCCATAAGTGCTCGGATCCCCTCCTCAGCAAATCCCGCAGCGTGTAGCGGCTAACGACGCCAGTTCTGTGTTGGTTTATCAATCTTCTTTGGCTTCCTGCGTAGTGTTCTTGTTTGGCCACCCCTCTTTTAATTTGCTGCTCTCGCAGTCTGGCCATTGTTGTAGATTCACAGTCATCACTTGGTTCTTGCAAAAGTCTCACTTCTCGTAGAGCATTCAGAATGTCAGCCTGGTCCATGGCGCGTCCGCCCTCCACAGTAGCCTCACCTGCGAGCTTGTCAGCCCGCTCATTTCCTTGTACTCCCGCATGACCTGGCACGAAGATGAAACTAATCTTTGCCAGCCGAGACCGCTCCAGAGGCAGCAACCATTCTCTTCGGATCGACCCCTCCTCTATCCTCTTGATCATGTTCATTGAGTCGCTAAGGAAACAAGCCCTAGTGAATGTCTGTGTCTCGAGCCATGTTATTGCTTTACTTACTGCCATGACTTCCATGGTCAGGCTACTTGTGGTTTCAGTGAAAGCACCAGAGTCCTCCTTCATAATTCTCCCTCCGGCCCGAGCTGTAAAGGCCCATGAGCTTCTCACATGTCGGACGACCGACCCATCTGTGTAGATGACCGCGTCACTGTCTAGCGAATTCTCGAAAATCAACGCTTGTACTTCAGCCTCCACAGCAGCCGGATTTTCTTGTCTGCATTTTCTATCTAGTTGGATGCAAACTGAAAAGGATGTGCAGAAGTCTGTTGGCACTTGCACCCACTCCTCGCCAGGTTCTAAGTCCTCAAGTGAACACACCTGTTGAAGAATGTCTTCGGCTTGACCCATCCACGACCGTCCTCTTTTTAACCTGCTGCCCTTCACCTTCCTAATTTCACTATGCAGTGGATGCTGTGTGTTTGCGTTAATTCTGAGGTAGGCGCGTGCCCTGCAAATTTGCATTCTCTCTTCAATGGTTGGAAAATCAAGAAGGTAGCGCATCGCCCTGCATGCTGTATCTCTTGTACATCCAAGAATAATGCGCATAGCTTCATTCTGTATCCTTTCCATCCTTTCTATCTGCTTATGGCTGAGAGTCAGGATTGCCATTGCATACTCCAAAACAGACATGACCAGCCCCTCGTACAGAAGACATAGATGGCGCTGCTCACAGTTTGCTGCCGCCATCACCCGCATCGCTGCCAAGCCCCGCTTGGCCTTTGTTATCACCTGGTCTATGTGCACATTATAAGCAAGGCTTCGATCAAACCGTATCCCCAGGTAATTCATTGCCTGCGTTCTTTCCACCGTCTCTGAACACAGCATTACAGTTGGTGTCAGTAATCATAGAAGACCTATTGTTGTCAGTAGACAAAAACACCTACTGTTGTGTTGTGTGCACACCTAAGGTTGTCAGTAAACATGACACACATATTATGGTCAGTAAAATTGTTGTTGTCAGTAAACATTGAAGACATATTGTTGGCATGCATGCTGTGTTCTACGTAACACTTTTTGCAGCCGCGGTAGTCGAGTAGCTAGCCCTGGGGTCGTGTGTTCTAATCCCCCTCGAAACATAAACAAATACCTGGCTTCCAGGAAGGACGCAGTCGTAAAAAAGATCCCAGAAAATATTTAGGGAAACAACGCTGCAGATGTGATACTGATCACCCTACGAGAGCCTGTCTTTACAAGTATGGGGCTGGTATCATATACCCAAGAAGTGGCACGATGTGAAAAGAGTCACGTGTCTGCCACGACAGTGGTGTATGTTCTATCATCCAGTAGAGGCAAAATAATTGTTTGCCCACTGTCACAGCTGTGGGGTCGATCCAGTCTCCTTAACATGGGAACTGGAAAATTGTTACAATGTTCTGCTAATTTCCCGAGAAGGTAAACTGACGAGGAAGAGAGCTGATCACCGCAACCCATACGGCGTGGACTTAAAATATATAATATGTCACCCCAACAGTGGTATGTGCTATGCGAATACCGTGTCATCTTATTTTATCTATGTGTAAATTTGGCCTATTGTGTGGATGATTACACGGCGGAGATAACACTGGCTCATATGGACAGACTGTTTGTGGAACACAGATGTGTGAAATTGTACGATGAGCGTTTCAAATATATGATTTAATGCACACATCGATGAATGAGTCAGCTGTTTGATGTATGGATGGATGGCCGAGACGTGGAAGCAATACCTGTATAATTACCCAGCCTCCGTCATCAGTTGTTGTGTCGCACAAGGCTGTGATGTTCCCCCATAGAATAATCTTTTCTCTGCTATTTTCCCAACGTTTTCCTTTTCTGCATGCTCCCTTGAATATAAAATTGAGATTACATAAAATCGATGTAACTTTTCAAGAAATATTTATCAAGTTTTCTTATTCTTGTTCTTCTTTTCCTCCTCCTTCTCTCTTCTATGTACATGCACTTTGAAAATATCAAAAACAATTTTTTGCCGTAGTGAATTTGAATAACAAAGACACAAACAATAGATTACACTATTTATTGCCTGGCATATTTCGCTGCATCTCGTCAGGTACATACTGCAGAATTCACACAACATAAAGTAAAATGACTAGATACATCCTTCAAGCTGTTATATACACATGTTCGCACTGTAATGTCAATTGACTACCACGGTAATTTTAAACTGACTAACATGTCTTCCTGTTTGCACACGGCTGGCTAATGTAGGTTAATCATTATGGCTTCTGCAAACATTAACAAGCGACTATTTTGTGTGTTGAACAACACATGGAAGGCACTGTCTCTCTCAATCACATGGCCAGTTTCCAGCACATGCCTAGCGATCGATGAAGCGGGAATGTTCCGGTGTGTCGGCCTACCTAGGCTCGCATCGCCTGTGTGTAGTATCTTGTTAATTCAGTTAGGAATGTGTTCAGCAACCCTGTTTTCTAACTGTCACTCTGTTCTGCCGATGTAGGTAGACTCGCACCTGCATGTAAATTGGTAAATACTATTAGATTTGGCGTACAAAGGGATAGGTTCTTTAACTGCTGGGGTGGGAATAGGTGTGATTCTGTACCTAATAACTAGAGTTGCAGCACAGAATGTTCGGCCGACTGCTGTGATGAGCCGGTCTTGTAGACGTTGCATTACGCCATCCCCTCTGAAAGGTTAGATGGATAAATACCTTAAGTTTAGTGATGTGTGTTTATGTGGGTGGAGATGTGTGGATGGTTTGAGGAAGTATGTGTGGGAGGCGGGGTTGTGTGGGTAGGGGATTGTGTTGGGTGGATTGGGGATGCAAGGGCGGGTGGGGAGAAGTGTATGGTGTGTGGGTTTGAGGTATGTGTGCGGTGTGTTGGTGGGGATGTGTGAATGATGTGTTGGTGGAGGGTATGTTTGTGGTGGTATGGGTGGAGGATAGTGTGTGGTGTGGGGGATGTGTGTGATGGGTGCGGGGAATGTGCGTATGGGTGGGGTATATGTGTGGGTGAGTAGGGGATTGTGGTGGTTGGGGGAAGTATGTGGGGTGTGTGGGTGGGAGATGTGTGTGTGTGTGGATGGGGAATGTGTGGGTGGAAGGGGGGTGTGAGTGGCTTAGGGATGTGTAGGTGGGTGAGCGAGTTGTATGTGTCGGGGTGGGATGTGTGAGTGGGTGGAGGATGTGTGTGGGTAGGGTTATTGTGATCGAGAGATGTTTGGTTGGGGATGGGGGTGTGTGGGTGCGTAGTGGAGGATGTATGCGTGAGTGAGTGTGTGTGTTGGTGGACGGGTAGGGAATGCGTGTGTGGGTGGGGAGAGGTGTGTGGTGTGTTGGTTGGGGATATTGTATGGGTGAGGTATGTGTGTGTGGGTGGGGGATTTTTGTGGTGTGTGAGTGGGGGTATGTGGGGTGGATGGGTAAGGGTATCTGTGTGGGTGTGGGTGGGAATATTGTGTGGTATATGGGTGGAGGACATGTGTGTGGTGTGTAAGTGGGGATGTGTTGGTGAGGGATATGTGTGTGTGATGCATGGGTTGGGAATAGTGCGTGGTAGGGGTGTATGTGATGTGCGGGTGGGGGATTGTGTGGTGGGGGATTAGGTTATGGCATGTGTGGGTGGGTGGAAGTTGTATGTGTGGGTGGTGGGGTGTGTGTGAGTGGATTGGGGATGTATGGGTGGTTAGGGAGATGTGTGTGTGTGGGGGGGGGGGTGGTAGGGACATGTCAGTTGGTGGGGATGTGTGTGTATGGTTTGGGGATGTGTGAGTGGATGTGCGATGTGTGGGTTGGTGGGGGATTGTGTGCATGGGTGGGGAATATGTTGTCGATGGAGATGTGGCTGGGGGATGGGTGGTTTGAGGTGTGGGTGGGGAGAGGATGTGTGGGTTAGGATGTGTATATGGATGGGCGTGGGATGTGTGGGTTGGTGGGGGAATGTTTGTGGGTGGCGAGTGTGTTTTGGTTGGGGGATCAGGTGAGGGCAGTGTGTGTGTGGGTGGGGGATGTGCGGGAGGGGGATGGGTCGGTTGGTGGGGTATGTATGTGTCAATTGGTGTGCGTGTGTGTGGGTAGGTGGGGGTGTGTATGTGTCCCTTGGTGCGCGTGTGTGTGGGTAGGTGGGAGTGTGTGTGTGTGTGTGGGTGGGGTGATGTATGGATAGGTGGGAGATGGGCCTCATAACATGGTAATTAGCCTTGTTTATGTTTACAACATTCATTTCACAATGTTTATTTTTCTTCCTATGTAAATGTATAATGCTCATGATGAACGAAAGACGAGTGATTGGAAGGGCCGAATGTAAGACGGGCCTGCGCGCCCAATTTGTGACCCTAATAAAGTTGATTTGATTTGATTTGATTTGATTTGACTATGGTTTCGTCTGGTTTTTGTTTGGGCTGTTGGCAGTGTCGCTTTATAAATCCCGTGGAGTACCCATTCAGGTCTAAGGCATTCTTCAGAGTTTCAAATTCCTCTGTAAGTGTGTCCTGGGTGTATATCACCGATCAAGATCGGTGTACCGCAAAGATACATGGACTGGCCAATACTTAAATTTCCAGACTTTCACACCTGTCTAGTACAAACGGAGATTAGTACGGTCCCTACTCTACTCTCGAACAACACTGCTCCAGTCGTGTACAAGCGTTCGCTACTCTACTCTCGTACAACACTGCTCCAGGTGTACGCTACTCTACTCTCATACTTATTAGAACAGCTACTCACACACGTGATACATTCGTGGCTATGAGATGTACATGGAGATAATCTACAGGTGTGATATCATTGGGGAACTGTACTGGAATCTCCTTCTTTGATCTCTTGGAGGATTCTAGAGCCCAATAAAAGCATTCCATTAGAACTAGAACATTTGTTCCTGCTGGAACTTCATTCAGCATAACATAAGGTTTGAATATCAGCTCTCACTCATCAACTTCCAGTGCGTTGGTGTCAAGGTGACATAAATTACAAGTACCTCAGAAATCGGAGTGGGTTCGCCTTATCTTTAACTGTGATTTACTTTTGTGTCTCCTGATGGATTTTCAGTTTGCTTGTTTGGTGTGGTTTGTTTGTTTTTCATGGAGTAAAACACAAACAAAACAAAAGCACCCATGTCTTCCAAAGTAATTGACAGAAGAGACCTGCCATCGCCTGGGTATATTAAGTTAGATGTGCCTCAGTCACTTTCATGTATCCAGATAGAGTGTCTATGACTGAAACGACTGAACCTTCTGAAGACTTACACATCCTCGCCGAACAACGTAATCAAACGTACACAAAGATGTGTCACCACTTTCGCACACAGTAATACAGGTCACTACAGCTCACTCACCAGGTCCGGAACTGGTTCTATGCTCAGATTTGACAGTTCTTCAACTTTGTCCAGTTTTTCTTGAGAGAGCATCAGCCTGTTCTCAGCTGCTTCTAGGCGGTGTTTTTGATCGGCCTGGTCCTGATCAGCATCGTTGAGAAATATTGTGTATGTGGGCTGTTTGGTCCACCAGTTGAGCTGTCTGGTCCACCAGTTGGTCTGACTGGTTTGCTAATCTGTCTATCTTGACTGTCTGATAGTCTGACTGGCTTGCTAATCTGTCTATCTTGACTGTCTGATAGTCTGACTGGTTTGCTAATCTGTCTATCTTGACTGTCTGATAGTCTGACTGGTTTGCTAATCTGTCTATCTTGACTGTCTGATAGTCTGACTGGTTTGCTAATCTGTCTATCTTGACTGTCTGATAGTCTGACTGGCTTGCTAATCTGTCTATCTTGGCTGTCTGATAGTCTGACTGGCTTGCTAATCTGTCTATCTTGACTGTCTGATAGTCTGACTGGTTTGCTAATCTGTCTATCTTGGCTGCCTGATTGTCTGACTGGCTTGCTAATCTGTTTAGCAAGATTGTTTGGTTCACAAGTTGGGCTGCCTGATTGTCTGACTGGCTTGTTAATTTGTTTATCTGGGCTGTTATTCGAATTGTGAAGCTGTTTAGCAGTTCTGTCAGTCTCTCGAAATGACTCAGTACCTCAGCTGTTTAAAAAAAAAAAAAATACGATATATTCTCAAAGTTGTCTCTCATCATATTTATTTGTTCTGTTATATTTAGTGTCCACAGAAACCAGACTGACCAACTCTAGAGATGCAAACAAATGCTAAAACAGATAATACTAGAATATAATACTATAATGTAATAATAATAATAGTGATAATAGAATAATAGTTATATAATGAACTCTCTGATTATGATTATGTATTCATAAACTCGGGAGGGGATGATCATGAGACAGGAGTATGAGTTTTAGCAAACTGAAATTACAAGAAAAATATAAGTGGATTATGGTCTCAGAAAGATAGACTGATACTGCTCAAAATTAAGTTAAGACCTATCGACATGGTAATTCTACAGATGTATGCTCCAACAACTAATTATAGTGATGAACAGCTAGAAGAATATTATGATGACCTATAACAAACACTGAAAGTCTTATAATCATCAACATTCCTAATTGTCATGGGAGACATGAACGAAAAGGTTGGATAAAATTAAAAATAAGCAGATAGTATGGAAACATGTTATAGGAACCAGACACATCAGAGGAGATCGGATGATAGTTGTGTGAAGAAAACCATCTTATTATTTGTAACACATTTCGCCAACATAACCACAAGAAGCTGTATGTGTGGAAAGGCCGTGGAGAAACCAAACTGACTACATTATGATTAGAAATAGATGTAAAAACAATGTTAAAAATGCCAAAACAATCCCTGGTGCTGATATCAACACTGACCACAAACCTATATTTTAAAATTACAAATAAAACTTAACAAAACATGTAAAAGGACATCGAGACCGCCTCAAATTGATATATCAGCAATGAAACAACCAGATATAAGTCAACTATACCTAGATGAAGCAATAAATAACTATGATAGGCTAATCTTTGAAAACACGGAACAATATCGACGAGAAAATCCTAAGGAGAAAATTAATACAAAATGGGAATGTGTAAAAACTAGCATTCACATTGCAAAACCCAACTTACCAGTGAAGGAAGAAAGAACAGAAAAACGAACACTATGATAATCATCAATGGAAAGGAGAGGTCATCAATGAACATAAGAATAAACAGGGTGATACTAGAACAAGTAACACGCTCTCCGGTCCCCGATATGGCGGATAGGCATTCATCCGTTAAGGGCTCTGGAATATTTAAGCTTGTGACTACGGTTTGCATTCGCATTTTCCTTATGTTGGACTTGTAGGGCATTTTTCCGTTGCTCTGCTAATGAGTGAGTGCGTGGCGCGACACTGTGAGCCGTGAATTTTGTGTGGAATGCTTTTACATCTGCCCGCGGTTGTTTGTAGCGTGAATTGCATGTTCGGGACTCATGGGACTTGTCGATGGAGCTACGAAGTAACTTACCGATTCTAGAGTAGATGTCATTGTGTTCTGAATGGACAATTTTTGTGAGCACTTACCTATTCTGGAGTAACTGTGGTTGTATTCATGTGTGGCGATTTCTGTGAGCACTTACCAATTCTGGAGTAGTTGTAGTTGTGTTTTGGTGTGACGATTTCCGTGAGCACTTGCCTATTCTGGAGTAGCTGTGGTTGTATTCTGGTGTGACGATTTCTGTGAACACTTACCGATTCTGGAGTTAGCTGTAGGTTGTATTCCGGTGTGACGATTTCTGTGAGCACCTCTGAACGTTCCGACACAGTAACCAAGTCCAGCTGACACTTGTAAACTCCATACAGACAGTCGATGTCATGACGTAACTGTAGAGTCAGGTTTGCCTTCAGACTAGAGATGGTGCCAGTACAACCCATAGAGCTGCTTTTTGTCGTGTCCACGTACAGGTCTGGATCAAATGTGGACACAGAGGCTAGTCTTAGCTCCGAGTTGACCCGCGTGATGTCATAGATGGTCATTTCTACAAACGAGGCCACGTCATGGTCAGTGTGGGTGAAGTCAGCAAGACACTGAAGATGTCCGCAGAAGTAGTTGTCCGGATGTCTTTCCATAACAAACTGGACACCTGGAACGAGTGGTTAGTGTTGTGAAATCTGCATGGCTCTAGAGCATGTCACTGTATTGATGTGTTATCTTCATGAGAGACAGAGACACAGAGACAGAGACATAAGAGAGAGAGAGAGAGAGAGAGAGAGAGAGAGAGAGAGAGAGAGAGAGAGAGAGAGAGAGAGAGAGAGAGAGAGAGAGAGAAGAGAGAGAGAGAGAGAGAGAGAGAGAGAGAGAGAGAGAGAGAGAGAGAGAGAGAGAGAGAGAGAGAGAGAGAGAGAGAGAGAGAGAGAGAGAGAGAACGAACGAACGACCGAACAGACTTTATTATCAAAGGGTAACAAATTGGGCACGCAGGCCCGTCTTACATTCGACCCTTCCAATCTCTCATTTTTCGTTCATCAATAGTGCATAGGAAAAACATCGTCAAATGAATTTTGTAAACATAAACAATGTATATTACCATGTTATGAGACACATCCACCACACACCCACACATCCCCCATTCACCCTCACATCCCCCACCCAACCACACACACACACACACACACACACACACACACACCTCAGGCACACATACATTCCCCCACCCATCCACCACATCCCCACACCTACATATCTCCCCACCCACACACACTCCCACCAACCATACATCCTATCCACCCACACCCCAAGCATACATACTTTTCCCAACACACACATCCCCCACCTACACACATATCCCAACCGACTCACATATTCTCCACCCGTCCCATTACCCACCAACAATCACCTACCCACATGTCCTCCTCCACCCACATACGTCCAACCATCCAGCAAACACACATCCCTCAACCACACATCCCCCACGCACACGCACACACATCTACCCGCCATCTCACATATCCCGCACCTACCCACGCACAAATTCCGCACCCACCCACATAATCTCCCATCTCCCCCAGTCCACTCACAGATCTCGAGCCCACCCATACAAACATCCCCAACCATCTCCTAACCTACACACACTCATCCACCCACATATCCTCTACACATCCACACATCCTCCCCCCACTCATCCCGCAACCACACATCCATTAACCACACATCCCTTAAGCACACAACCTTACCTATATACAATCACCCACCCACACATCCTCTACCCACCCACCCATCCCCCAGCCAAACATCCCTTAACCACACACCCCTACCAATACACACACATCCCCCCCCCCATACACACATCTCCCCACCCATACACACATCCCTCACACTCATCTATACCCACCAACACTTCCCCCATTGACAAGAAAGAGAGAGAGAGAGAGAGAGAGAGAGAGAGAGAGAGAGAGAGAGAGAGAGAGAGAGAGAGAGAGAGAGAGAGAGAGAGAGAGAGAGAGAGAGAGAGAATATATTCGTGTATGAGTGAATGTTGATAGTGTGTTTGTGACTGTGAGTGGGTATGTGTGTGTGTGAGGCAATGTGCGGGTGTGTTTTAGAGTGGATGTATGACTTTGAGAGATTGTGAAAATAACGTGGGTAAGTTAATCGGTAAGTCGCACATGGCTGTAGAAAACTAACTACACATGATAACAACATGAAATCAATTTATTTTTATACATACTTTGTCCCTTTATTTCTCAACATAATTTTCACAAACATTGATGCACTTATCCCATCGTTTTGTCAGTCCTTCCAAACCGGCTTCACAGAACTGCGTGCTTTGTGTTCATTTACTGGCCATCCCACATAACTGTGTGACTTACTTATTGACTCGCCCGCGTATCTTTTTCTACCTAGCTATGCTCCTCTTTATGGGACACAGATTTGTCAGCATAAACACTGACAACCCACCTTGGCGGGAGACATTTCGTGAATGGCGCCGAAGTTGAAGGTGAAGTGAAAACGTGGTTTAGAAAACAGAGCACGCAGTTCTGTGCAACCGGTTTTGGAGGACTGACAAAACGATGGGGTAAGTGCATCAATGTTGGTGGAAGTTATGTTGAGAAATAAAGTGACAATTTATGTATAACAATAAACTGGTTTCAAGTTGTTATCATATTTAGTTATTATTTTACAGCCATTTGTGACTTACTTATTAACTTACCCTCGTATATATGTATGTATTAATGTGTGCATGTAGGTATGCATTATGATGATTGGTGGAATTATATTGTTAGACTTGTAAATCGGTCAGTGATTGGTAGAATCATATTTTTAATCTAGTAAAAGGCCAGTGATTGGTGGAATTGTATTGTTAGAATTGTAGATCGGTTAGTGATTGGGGGAATACAATTGGTAGACTTTTAGGCCCGTCAGTGATTAGTGGAATTTTATTGTTAGATTTGTATATCAGTCAGTGATTGGTTGAATCATATTGTTAGACTTTTAGATCGGTCAGTGATTGGTGGAATTACGTTGTTAGACATGTAGATAAGTCATTGATTGGTGGAATCCTATATTTAACATTTTGAAACCGATAGTTTAAAAGTAAGAAGAATAAATAGGAGAGAGAGAGAGAGAGAGAGAGAGAGAGAGAGAGAGAGAGAGAGAGAGAGAGAGAGAGAGAGAGAGAGAGAGAGAGAGAGAGAGAGGGAGAGAGAGAGTTGAATGGTCCAGTTGTTAATGCGTTCGTATTTCTAATGAGTAGTGCGGTTGATAGTTGTCAAGAGATTTGTGACAGGGTCTCGCCTCCCAATCAGACATCCGTGGTTATAAAGAGATACCAAATCAATATGCACAGACCCAGAATAACACATAGATTTGAACCCACACAGTGTAGACGAGACGAACTCTATGTCAAGCGTGCATACAGTGGGGACATACTGGAAATTGGCGCAGGTGAGCGGTTTAAAGCGATTAAGCTTTCTCCACGCCGGGCCAGCATGACTAAAATGTTGACTTCTCGTCCTTGACTTGGGGAGGTAAATCACAAGTACCTCTGAAGTGGGAGACGGGTTCGCCTGACGGCGAGGGACACTGGTCATAGGGACAGCTAACACAAAAGCAAAATAAGTCGAGTGCACTCAGTAGTGTGTACTAGGCTAGAGTACAAAGCCAACCAACACAAACACATGGTGATGTGGTCAGTATGACGGCGGCCGCCTTTACTTCCCTACACATGGTGATGTGGTCAGTATGACGGCGGCCGCCTTTACTTCCCTACACATGGTGATGTGGTCAGTATGGCGGCGGCCGCCTTTACTTCCCTACACATGGTGATGTGGTCAGTATGGCGGCGGCCGCCTTTACTTCCCTACACATGGTGATGTGGTCAGTATGGCGGCGGCCGCCTTTACTTCCCTACACATGGTGATGTGGTCAGTATGACGGCGGCCGCCTTTACTTCCCTACACATGGTGATGTGGTCAGTATGACGGCGGCCGCCTTTACTTCCCTACACATGGTGATGTGGTCAGTATGACGGCGGCCGCCTTTACTTCCCTACACATGGTGATGTGGTCAGTATGACGGCGGCCGCCTTTACTTCCTACACATGGTGATGTGGTCAGTATGACGGCGGCCGCCTTTACTTCCCTACACATGGTGATGTGGTCAGTATGGCGGCGGCCGCCTTTACTTCCCTACACATGGTGATGTGGTCAGTATGGCGGCGGCCGCCTTTACTTCCCTACACATGGTGATGTGGTCAGTATGGCGGCGGCCGCCGTTACTTCCCTACACATGGTGATGTGGTCAGTATGCGGGCGGCCGCCTTTACTTCCCTACACATGGTGATGTGGTCAGTATGACGGCGGCCGCCTTTACTTCCCTACACATGGTGATGTGGTCAGTATGACGGCGGCCGCCTTTACTTCCCTACACATGGTGATGTTGTCAGTATGACGGCGGCCGCCTTTACTTCCCTACACATGGTGATGTGGTCAGTATGACGGCGGCCGCCTTTACTTCCCTACACCTGGTGATGTGGTCAGTATGGCGGCGGCCGCCTTTACTTCCCTACACCTGGTGATGTTGGCAGTATGGCGGCGGCCGCCTTTACTTCCCTACACCTGGTGATGTGGTCAGTATGGCGGCGGCCGCCTTTACTTCCCTACACATGGTGATGTGGTCAGTATGGCGGCGGCCGCCGTTACTTCCCTACACATGGTGATGTGGTCAGTATGCGGGCGGCCGCCTTTACTTCCCTACACATGGTGATGTGGTCAGTATGACGGCGGCCGCCTTTACTTCCCTACACATGGTGATGTGGTCAGTATGACGGCGGCCGCCTTTACTTCCCTACACATGGTGATTGTGGTCAGTATGACGGCGGCCGCCTTTACTTCCCTACACATGGTGATGTGGTCAGTATGACGGCGGCCGCCTTTACTTCCCTACACATGGTGATGTCGTCAGTATGACGGGGGCCGCCTTTACTTCCCTACACATGGTGATGTGGTCAGTATGACGGCGGCCGCCTTTACTTCCCTACACAGGGTGATGTGGTCAGTATGACGGCGGCCGCCTTTACTTCCCTACACCTGGTGATGTGGTCAGTATGACGACGGCCGCCTTTACTTCTCTACACCTGGTGATGTGGTCAGTATGGCGGCGGCCGCCTTTACTTCCCTACACCTGGTGATGTGGTCAGTATGGCGGCGGCCGACTTTACTTCCCTACACCTTGTGATGTGGTCAGTATGACGGCGGCAGCCTTTACTTCCCTACACATGGTGATGTTGTCAGTATGGCGGCGGCCGCCTTTACTTCCCTACACCTGGTGATGTGGTCAGTATGGCGGCGGCCGACTTTACTTCCCTACACCTTGTGATGTGGTCAGTATGACGGCGGCAGCCTTTTACTTCCCTACACATGGTGATGTGGTCAGTATGACGGCGGCCAGCCTTTACTTCCCTACACATGGTGATGTGGTCAGTATGACGGCGGCCGCCTTTACTTCCCTACACCTGGTGATGTGGTCAGTATGACGACGGCCGCCTTTACTTCTCTACACCTGGTGATGTGTTCAGTATGGCGGCGGCCGCCTTTACTTCCCTACACTGGTGATGTGGTCAGTATGGCGGCGGCCGACTTTATCCCTACACCTTGTGATGTGGTCAGTATGACGGCGGCAGCCTTTACTTCCCTACACATGGTGATGTTGTCAGTAGGCGGCGGCCGCCTTTACTTCCCTACACTGGTGATGTGGTCAGTATGGCGGCGGCCGACTTTACTTCCCTACACCTTGTGATGTGGTCAGTATGACGGCGGCAGCCTTTACTTCCCTACACATGGTGATGTGGTCAGTATGACGGCGGCCGCCTTTACTTCCCTACACATGGTGATGTGGTCAGTATGACGGCGGCCGCCTTTACTTCCCTACACATGGTGATGTGGTCAGTATGACGGCGGCCGCCTTTACTTCCCTACAACATGGGTGATGTGGTCAGTATGACGGGCCCGCTACTCCAACACCTGGGGGGGCCCGCCTTTACTTCCCTACACATGGTGATGTGGTCATGTATGATCGGCGGCCGCCATTAACTTCCCTACACACTGGTGATGTGGTCAGTATGACGTGCGGGCCTGCCTTTCTTCCCTAATCACATGGTGAAGTGATGTGGGTCATGTATGACTGGCGGGCCCGCCTTTACTTCCCTAACACATGGTGATGATGTGGTCATGTATGACGGCGGCCGCCTTTTACTTCCCAAACACTTGGTGATGTGGTCAGTATGACGGGGCCCGCCTTTACTTCCATACACATGGTGTATGTGGTCAGTATGACGGCGGCCGCCTTGTACTTCCCTACACAGGGTGATGTGGTGTCAGTATGACGCGGGCCGCCTTTACTTCCCCTACACATGGTGATGTGGTCAGTATGACGGCATGGCCGCCCTTTACTTTCCTACACCGGGTGATGTGGTTCAGTATGGGCGCGGCCGCCTTTACTTCCCTACACCTGGTGAGTGGGGTCAGGATGGACCGGCGGCCGCCTTGACCTTCCCTACACATGGTGGATGTGGTCAGTATGGCGGCTGGCCGCCTTTTACTTCCCTACACATGGTGATGGTGGTCAGTATGGACGGCCGGCCGCCTTTACATTCACTACACATGGTGATGTTGGTCAGTAGTGGACGGGCGGCCCGCCTTCTCTTTTACTTCCCTACACATGGTGATGTGGTCAGTATGACGGCGGCCGCCCTTTACTTACACCTACACATGGTGATGTGGTCAGTATGACGGCGGCCGCCTTTACTTCCCTACACATGGTGATGTGGTCAGTATGGCGGCGGCCGCCTTACTTCCCTACACATGGTGATGTGGTCAGTATGGACGGCGGCCCGCCTTTACTTCCCTAACACATGGTGATGTGGTCAGTATGACGGCGGCCGCCTTTACTTCCCTACACATGGTGATGTGGTCAGTATGACGGCGGCCGCCTTTACTTCCCTACACATGGTGATGTGGTCAGTATGACGGCGGCCGCCTTTACTTCCCTACACATGGTGATGTGGTCAGTATGACGGCGGCCGCCTTTACTTCCCTACACATGGTGATGTGGTCAGTATGACGGCGACCGCCTTTACTTCCCTACACATGGTGATGTGGTCAGTATGACGGCGGCCGCCTTTACTTCCCAACACATGGTGATGTGGTCAGTATGACGGCGGCCGCCTTTACTTCCCAACACATGGTGATGTGGTCAGTATGACGGCGGCCGCCTTTACTTCCCCTACACATGGTGATGTGGTCAGTATGACGGCGGCCGCCTTTACTTCCCTACACATGGTGATGTGGTCAGTATGACGGCGGCCGCCTTTACCTCCCAACACATGGTGATGTGGTCAGTATGACGGCGGCCGCCTTTACTTCCCTACACATGGTGATGTGGTCTGTATGACGGCGGCCGCCTTTACTTCCCTACACATGGTGATGTGGTCAGTATGACGGCGGCCGCCTTTACTTCCCTAGAACCTGTCCTGGTAGCCACTATAGCCTGGGTCGACCTGGGAGCACAGGTCGCTTTTACATGTTGGCTTCGGTGTGGATTCAAACCCACGACAACAGGACCGAGCGTCTAGCCACTACGCCACTGAATCCCCCATCAACATCTAGTGTTGGTCGTGTTTGACTGTCTGGCACTGATCATCTTCATCATTGGTCACCTCAACCCATAGCGCGGGGTTATAACCTGCAAGTGTCTTCCTCTTACACAACAACTGTAGACTGTATCTGGGTAAAGTAAACCACCCCTGGTCACTCTTCCATTCTCTTTCGGCATATGGTGCTGTTGTTCAACCAATCAGCACTCATTGGCTTATGATTATGAGGTCAAGATCACAAGAACACCTGGCACCGATGAATGTCGAGGTCGGACACACTGATTTTTGAGATGCATGACCTGGTGTGACGCACTCTCCGAAATAGAGGAACGAAGAAGAAGAAGAAGAAGAAGAAGAAGAAGAAGAAGAAGAAGAAGAAGAAGAAGAAGAAGAAGAAGAAGAAGAAGAAGAAGAAGAAGAAGAAGAAGAAGAAGAAGAAGAAGAAAGAAAGAAGAAGAAGAAGAAGAAGAAGAAGAAGAAGAAGAAGAAGAAGAAGAAGAAAGAGAAGAAGAAGAAGAAGAAGAAGAAGAAGAAGAAGAAGAAGAAGAAGAAGAAGAAAAGGAAGAAGAAGAAGAAGAAGAAGAAGAAGAAGAAGAAGAAGAAGAAGAAGAAGAAGAAGAAGAAGAAGAAGAAGAAGAAGAAGAAGAAGAAGAAGAAGAAGAAGAAGAAGAAGAAAAATAAGAAGAAGAAGAAGAAAACACATCCGCTGCCTTTACTTCCCAGGAAATATCGTAGTATCCTGTCGATCAACATTCCGAGGTCAAGGAAGAACAATCCCACACTGGAGGGAATTCGAACACATGACCGTCGGGCCAAGATGCCAGCGTGCTAGCCACTGGACCACCCTGGCTCGCGGACCAGATATAATCTATATCTATAAAACAGAGTGTATGTTTGTTTGTGCGGATTTATGTATTGGATGCGTTCGATAACGGTACATCCGATTGAGATGAAATTTTCTACACATCTTCCTTTCATTCATTTGCAACCGACTATAATAATTTCTTAATGTAAAATCTTCGACTTATTTAATAACATTTACTTTTCCATTTTCAGTTTATAATGTCTATATAGCAGGGGGACTTCACTCTAGAAAAGTTATTTCAAGGGGCATAACTTTTAATAACATTTCTATATACTTTATAGTCATATTGTTGGACTTACTTGCACTATTATTAAACTCTTTGTCTATAGTTATTTTCAGGCTTATAAGTTATAATAAATAATGATATAATCTTTAAGGCATTTTCAAGTTTGCATAAAAAAATGCATAATGCATAACATTGAAAAACCCTCTTTTCTACAGTTTCATTGAATGGTGTGTGGAAGGAATTTTTTAAGTTACTGTGAGCCAGGAGGGGCGAAACCACGCCGGGTCAGATAGATAGACAGATAGTCTGGAACGGAAGCTTATTGACTACTTATATGAATAAATGACATGCTCCCACCAGGGACTGGGTGAAGCCGGGGGCCCGGGGGCAGACAGACAGATAGACAGCCGTCGGGAACGGGAAAGCTTATATGACTACGTATATGAATTAAATTAGATGCCCCCCAGGGACTGCGTGAAGCCGGGCCGGGACAGACAGAAGACAATCAGATAGTCGGGAACGGGAGAAGCTTATAGATAGTATATGAATAAATGAATCTCCCCCCCTGGGACTGGGTGAAGCCGGGCCGGTCAGACAGACAGACAGACAGATAGACAGACAGACAGATAGTCGGGAACGGGAGAGCTTATATGACTACTTATATGAATTAAATGAGATGCTCCCCACCAGGGACTGGGTGAATCCGGGCCGGGTCAGCCAGACAGACAGACAAACAAGCAGACAGACAGACTGATAGATAGATAGATAGATCCCCTCCAGGGCCTGGGCGAAGCCGGGCCGGGTCAGCTAGTCAACTATAAATATCAAATATACCAGTCACATGACCAATCAAGTATGACCAACCTGTGCCAGCTGCCATCTGTGCCAGGAACACACACATAATCAAACTGCAGGTCTGAGTGACATGTCCTTGTTGTCAGTAACAGACGACCACAACATGCAGTCTGTAGATCTGACACAATAGTGCCGCTGCTTGCGACATGGTATTTGTATACATCCCTGAGGATTTGGACTGACCAATAGCAGATGGCATTTTGGTACGCAGATTTACATACAAGTGTAGTACAGGCGGACATCCGCCTGTGTAGACACGCTTGCCCGTGTAGAACAACCAATGGCTGGGCTCACTGTGTGAGATACTTGAATGGCTACTTGACATGGCCTTCCTTTCCAGGGCGGACTTTGACAGTTTTTTAAATGGTAGGGAATTAAAGGGGCAATTTTGGCAGGAGTAGGCCCAAAGGGCGAGGATTGTCACTGGGTTCTTACATCTCTCTGCTGATAAATTTAAAGAGCGAGGCCAACGAATGGCCAGGATAACAAGTTTGAAGTGATACCCACGTCACCGTGTGATGGAAGGCTTGTCCGGAAACATCAACTGTTGGCAGCCACGTCAGTGGTTAAGACAGGCTAATCGCGAGAGGAGACATAGGAAGATAGAGGGGTGAGACAGATAGACAGATGGAAGAGAGAGAGAGAGAGAGAGAGAGAGAGAGAGAGAGAGAGAGAGAGATAGACAGAGATGAGACATATATACATAGATCGAGATTGATGGAGAGAGAGAGAGAGGAGAGAGAGAGAGGAGAGAGAGAGAGAGAGAGAGAGAGATGAGAGATGAGAGATGAGAGAGAGAGAGAGAGAGAGGAGAGAGATAGATAGAGATGAGACATATATACATAGATCGAGATTGATGGAGAGAGAGAGAATGAAAGAGAGAGAGAGAGAGAGAGAGAGAGAGAGAGATAGAAAGAGAGAGAGACAGGGGCAGGAAAGAGACAGGATGAGACATATAACATGATCGAGATTGATGGGGGGGGGGGAGAGAAAAAGAGAGAGAGAGAGA
>JACEFZ010019390.1:0-18753 GCA_014155875.1 Cepaea nemoralis
AACGCAGTCCTTTTGCTTTTTTTGGGCCAGGTTTGATATTATCCTTTCATTTGAAGTTGATGGGTTTCCATCCGGCCCTTTTTTATTAGTTTGCTTTCCTTTTTTTGCATTGAAGTTCCCACACAACAGGAGTCAGTTGGGGGTTTTCCTTACATCCCAGATCATTTAAAAGTCTTCTTTAAACACCCCCTTTTCAAGGTGCAGAAAATCATCGTTATTTTTTTCCATTTACCTTTTATTCATAATTTACTAATCCTGTCTTTAACAGCTTTAAAGTTTAAAACATTCCCCCATAACTCTTTTTTGATGACAAATCCTTTCCTAATTCATGTTTATTTTGGTGTTTCCTCCATATATTATAATCATTCCATTTTGCTCTAAAGTACCCTCTCCTGGCCACCTTATTTCTTGAATTGCTGTTATATCCATTTGATATTCAACCAGCTCCCGGGTTAGTTCTTCGGCCGCTCCAGCTCATATAGTGTCGTCATTCCATGTTCCAAATCTCAAAAGTCCTTTAACGTTTTAAGGTCGTTGTCCAGATAATTCGGGCTCATGTATAAATGTTTCGTAACAAAAATGGTTTTTACAAAGGGGGGGATTTTAAACCCCCACGCTTCAACCCCCAACCTGGAGGACAAGGTGTTTCTCTTTGTCTGTTCTCTACCCTTTGACCTGTCCGGCTTGGGAGGCCCTGCTGGTAGCTACGCTACCGCCAGTATAACTCTCGGGGTCATTGAGAAACTCAAGTTCCCCCCCACACAAGGGGAAACACCATTATTTATTATTAAAAATAAATTATTTTAAATTATTTTTAAAATTTTAAAACACCACGGAACTAATTATTTCCTCTTGTAATTGACATACAGGCTCACTGAGGTATCGTTGTGTTGGATATTTCAAGGCCTTTCCGCTGTATTGTCTCAATAAGTAAAAACCCATAAAAAAAGCAAAGTCTGCAAAAAAGAAAATGAAATTTAAAAAAAAAATAAATTAAATTTTAACCAACTCCCCCCACCCCCCCTGGAATTCCCGTCTCTTATATTTTGGGCACCCTGTTAAGTCATACGTTCGTTGGCACAATTACCTGCAATCAAATATGAAACTAATCGAAAAGTTGATTCGAACTGCGCTATAACCAAATTTTTGCTGACAGCTTTGGTGTACTCAGCGTACAGATTCCGCAACGTTCAGCCATTTTGGTCTCGGGGCAATTTTTTTGGGAAATGATTGGTTTGCTGAGACCAGAATTTTTTCCAGAAAACTCCCATATCCAGGGTTCGTGCACTAAAATACTATGTACCTAAGGTTTAAAAAAACTTTACATCCCAAAGAGAAATTCGTCATATAGCAGAGAAGAAAATTTTTCCCCGGTGTTTTTTGACATTTTTTAAAAAAGCCCACCTCTTCTAGGCTACTGGAACTATTGTGTTGGAACTCTTCGCTGGCTGCTGGGGATGGGGACGGAGCGCTTATGGGAATGTCCCGAATGCTGTGATTCGGTTCCTAATCAATCATCAATTTTCTAGGCTGGTATGTACCTGCCGAGATGCAGCGAAATATGCCAGGCAATAAATCGCACAATCTATGTTTGTGTCTTCGTTATTATTCAAATATAACTATGTTCGCAAAACGACAGATAAAAAATAGCATATTCACATCAAACTATTAACCAATGTCAGACATTATCCAAATCACACTTGCCAAAATCAATACCTTCGAGATGAGATACCTGAGAAGATTTTTCCAACTTACAAAGAAGAAATGATTTTATCAGCGACAGTGGGATCAACACCTCGTGCACATACATTGAAAGGGAGAAGATCAAATGGTTTGGCCATCTTGTTAGAATGCAACACCATCAGGGACCAGTAATGGCACTCCATTTAAAAAAAAAAAATTATCTGATATGAGAGCAAAGGTCGTGTGATAAGAAATAGGATTGACGACTTCAAAGATACATGATGTGACACCATTCAGTGCCACACATTGGGCGCTGGAACGTCAACTATTCCTCCCAAAGAACTTGACGGCAAAAGTAGGAGATGATGATGATTGATATTCATCCATCCGTCATGTGCCATGCCGATAAGCGTGGGCGGTAATGTTTAGCCATCTCTCACGATCACCAAGTCGTGGATCAGCTCCATGTTCTTGTCTCGACCATACCACGTGGCCAAGCCATCCAGACATTTACTAATCTGCCCTCCTCTTGTTCTTTTCCCCCCCAATCTTGACAGTTGTCACAAAGTTCTCTAATCTAATTATTTGTATTGCGTGTCCCAAAATAAATTGATTGATTGATTTAGGAACCGACATCACAGCATTCGGGACATTCCCATAAGCGCTCCGTCCCCATCCTCAGCAGCCAGCGAAGAGTTCCAACACTAATAGTTCCAGTAGCAATCTGATTATATGTCCGTCTCGCCTTTCCTCTGAGCGTCGAGCGTCGGCCAGATCCCCTCGTCACACCTCGCTGTCTCATTCTTACCAGACTATGGTGATCCATTTGCTCCTCCGAGGTGTACACGTGCTCCCACAAGGCCGCAACCACGTCTGCCTTGTCATGCATCAATACTCCACAAGTTTGCCGAGCCAGCCAATCTGTCCGCCTGTTCATTCCCAGCACACCGGCATGCCCAGGAGAAAAGATCCAGGTGATGCTTGCTACCCGTGACCTCCGAAGCGAAGCAAGCCACTCTGCACGAAGCTTGCCTGTTCTCACCCTTCTCAGCATGCTTTCTGAGTCAATTACAATCACAATGTGTGTATGTATCGTGTTTTCTATCCAGCGGAAAGCTGCACTGACCGCCTCCACCTCCATTCTTAAGCTAGATGTTAGTGTCATCATACGCCAGGCTCTCCTGCACCAAACGCCGACCATTAGTTTTTGCCAAAATTGATTGATTTAGGAACCGACAACACAGCTTTCGGGACATTCCCATAACGCTCCATCCCCATCCTCAGCAGCCAGCGAAGAGTTTCAACACTAATAGTTCCAGTAGCAATCTGATTATATGTCCGTCTGCCTTTCCTCTGAGCGTCGAGCGTCGGCCAGATCCCTCGTCACTCCTCGCTGTCTCATTCTTACCAGACTATGGTGATCCATTTTCTCCTCCGAGGTGTACACGTGCTCCCACAAGGCCTCAACCACGTCTGCCCCGTAGTTTTTGCCAAAACCCCCAGGCACTTCTTCTACCTCTCAACACCGACCCATCCGTATAGATAATCACATCACCTGGGCGAGCATTTTCCTGAATTAGTTGCTGATGTCCACTTCCGTGGCCCTGCTGGCCACTCCTGCCTCCGCTCAATGTGATTATAACTCTGCACAAGTCTGACTGCACGGCTGCACTCTGACCCACTCCTCTCCTCGCCTGATGTTCTCCAAGGGGCACACCTGTCTGATCGTATCCTCCACCTGAGCCATCAATGATTTCCCTCTTATCAGTCTCTGACCCTTAACTACGCCCAGCGCCTCATGCAACGGGTGATCTGTGTCTGCAGCTACTCTGGAGGTATTCCTTTTCGCTTGCATCACCTTGTGCCTCCAGCAACAGTAGGCAGAGACCAAGTATGTAACGCATACACACTACTGAGTTAAATAAATTTGCTTATCTACGTCTAATTTCTCTAATCAGTTTATGGTTTTTTCATTGTCGATTGTAAGGACTTGCTCAGTGGTTCGTCTGTCTATCCATGATTTATATGAATCTAAACTTCTAAAAAAATTCAATTGTTCCCCCCCCCCCCCCCCCCTGCTTGACAGAAAAGAAAAGGATTGCCGCCTCCGTATTATACCATATACGGCGTCGAACTCTGCTCTCATCAATTGTAATCTCGCCAAGCGCAGACCCGAGAGAAGCCTAGAAGAGGCTGTCTTTTAAAATCTGTCTATAACAACACCGGGCAAATCATTTGCCTCTCCAATAAAGGCGGGTGAGTTACACACGAGGATCTGCTCGCATAGTTGCCTATGACAATGTCTTATCAAATACTATTCTTATTTAAGTAAACTTATGGCCTGCGTCGTTAACTAACGGAGTGTGACAATCTGGTGTGACACTGTGACTGTGAGTGTACTGAGTACTAGACGTACGACAAGCTCAACGGTTTCCCTATGTCTAAGAAATGCTCGCGGTCACACAGGGGCTAGAGCCGCCCCATGGGGTCCCCACGTCCATGTATGTCATTCAGATGACCGCCTCTGCTGGTGACCCTGGCAGGATACTACATTTGATCGTAGTTAAAAGGCATCGATGAAGGATTTTTGGCCTTTTACAAGGCCGGACAAAAATGTTGTTTTCTTTCTGTTTTATTAAGACAACTTTGGCCTTTACAGGTCAGATAAAAAATGTTTTTCCTATGTGACATTTGTTTTAGAAACTTGTATTTCATACAAAGCAGTGTGTAATGTGTGTTACTTTGTGTATGTGTATATCGCAGAGCGTTGCCGTTTGTTAGTTTGAAGTGACACATTGCGAACAAATCAAATACATTCATACACACATATGATAATATAACATTTATGGCATTTCGTGCCAATGCTTCATTTCCACCACCACAAGTTTACGCGAAATGTCCATTTGTCCATCTCCCCCTCCTTCTCTCTCTCTCTCTCTCTCTCTCTCTCTCTCTCTCTCTCTCTCTCGCTCTCTCTCTCTCTCTCTCTCTCTCTCTCTCTTGCTCTCTTACTTTGTCTGTCTGTCTGTCTTCTGTCTCCCTGTCTGTCCGTCTCTCATTCTTTCTTTATTCATCTCGTTGTCTCGAGACATCAGCATATTTATTGAATGCTGTAGGCTTGGACAATAACCTTATACATTATCATTTCCCTTAAAATGTGGCTTCCCAATAATTACTGAGTAACATAGTTACTGAGGTGAAAGATTATATTTTTTGTTGATGTTCAATTTCCTGTTTGTCAGATTAAATATTGTGGTGTATTCTTCGGCATTGAAACCACATTTTTTTCTTTTTCTTCTAGCTACAACAACAACAACACTTTTTACCCAGTGAGTTGGAAGCCTAATATCAAATTACCGGGAGACGCTCTAGTGCCACGAAAATGTCCATGAAACTTTGTTATTTTGGAGACAAGAAGCGGAGATTTATAACTAACAATTAGAGCCGATGACCTGTCTCCAGGGAGATAATGAGTTAAAAAATCAAGCTATTCCTTGTGATAGTGTCTGGGTGTTAAATACAGGGTGGGGCAAAATGATCTGACACATTTGTAACTTTAATAAAACTAAATTAGAATAAATGAACAAAAGAGTATTTTTATCCTTTTAGGTATCCCCAGAGAAAAAAATCACACGGGTTCAAGTCAGATGATTGGGCAGACCCACCGAGGTCACCTGGGAATGAAATTAAATGACCGGGGAACATCTCCCTAAACAACATAATACAAAATGGCATCATGTGTACATTTGATAAATAAAAATACTTTTTTGTTCATTTATTCTAATTTAGTTATATTCAAGTTACAAACGTGTCAGATCATTTTGCCCCACCCTATACAATGGGAAGGATTGAATCCTGCCCATGACAATCTCCTTAGTTTATTAGGTACCTAAAGGGGTCATTTAAATCATTTAAACACGATGGTCCATACTTTGTCCTTTAAAACAAACAATTACCATATACAATCATTTTAATAGTTGAGATATCGCCTTGGTTTAAAGGCTGCCACACACACATACACACACTCACCCACTCATACGCACATGCGCACATACCTACACCCCCCCCCCCACATACACACACACACTCACACGTAGATGTGACTGCAAAACCATATAGACACACATCCACGCTATATTTCATTTTACAAATTCAGCTAATGATAATAGTAATAATAATGATAGTAGTAATAAAATAGTAACAATAATGATGGTAGTAGTCATAATAATAATATCGTCAATAAACACATTTATTGTTGTGATATCTGTTATGCTTCAATCAAGTTTATGTATTTGTTTCTTCCATAATGTATAATACCTTCAGGCAAATCTGTCCGGGATTTGCGCTTGTGATTCTACGGTTAGAATGTTTGAGACTTTTTGTTGATAAAGTTGTGTGCTCGCGTTTGTGTGTGTGAGTGTGTGTGTGTGTGTGTGTGTGTGTGTGTGTGTGTGTGTGTGTGTGTGTGTGTGTGTGTGTGTGTGTGTGTGTGTGTGTGTGTGTGTGTGTGTGATTTCAAACTTTTATTTCGTACAAAACAGTGTGTATTTACAAGACAATGTGTATTTACAAGGCCATGTACATTGTGTGATTTCCTTTACAAATACATTCATATACACATATGGTAATATTATATTTATGGCAAGGTTCAATTACCTACACATTACTTCATGATGTTGATGGTGAAGTAAGTATCTACTCTCACGCTTACTAAAATCGTCTTCTTCTTCTCATCCTCCTCTTCCTCCTCCTCCTCCTCCTCCTCCTCCTCCTCCTCCTCCTCCTCCTTCTTCTTCAGCATTCCGATTTTGAGGTTCTTTGCTGCAGATACAAGCTGTCTCCATTCGTCTCTCTTGTTGACCTTCTCTTGCAAGTTGCTGATTCCTAGTGCTTGTAAGTCTGTATGTATATTATCTCTCCACTGTCTTCTTGGTCTACCTCGGTCATTTATTTACCGAGTGTATGTGAGTTTTGTTTCCCTGTTATCTTCCATTCTTTCTATATGCCCCAGCCATTGTAGTCTATTAGTCTTCATGATACCAGTGATTAGCGAGGACTTAAACATATCATAAATGTCTTTGTTGCTTCTTCTTTTCCACTGTCCACTTTGTGTATCCCTAATATGCCCAAAGATGCGTCTCAAAGGTTTGTAACAACTCTTCGTCTCCTTTAGTTGTACTCCAGGATTTCAGAGCCATACATTACACTATACTAAATCTATCAATATAAATTCTTTCATACTCCAAGTACTCTCATGCACACTTAGTTTTATTTAAACAAGTTTAAACGTATCACTGAATGGATCATACATTGAGTATCGCAATAAGCATCCAATTTTACAAAGTAATTTTAAATAAGGTATATGTTCATGTTTTGTTTTTTTGGAGGGGGGGGGGGGGGATATAGCAATCTCCACATCAGACTAGTATTGTGAATTTAGCTGCATTGGTTAGTAACTTTATCGTAAGCACAATGAATTTATTCGTTGGAGGTTAAAGGAAATGTTGCCTTGGTAAAGGTTACTTCCTGGCTGACAAGGACCTTTGACTTTTGAAATACAGCCTCCCTTTGTGCTGGGTAGCTTAATAAACTTTTGTCTCTGGCTGTAGTAATATTTCGCAATCCCCGGTGACAAAGAATGAAAATGTGCTGATTCACTGAACCTGTGACGGTTATTGTAAATGGCTTTGAAGGAAAAAGTCAAATTTTGGCTATTATTACATTAGTTTACACACATTTTGGTGCTTTAGATTTTATAGTTGTTTTGAGTAATTTTGTATTGCTGATTCCAAAACTGTAATCAGATGTCTGTTTTCTATCAGCTCAATTTAAAGAGATAATTAAGAATAACCTTCCTATAGTGCGTTCACAATTGTTTTCCCCATTTAAAAAACAATAATTCGGTAACCAACTGAGGGAAAATGATGAGATTTAACCTTATCATTATGTAGACCTAACAAAATACAGTTTTGTTCTGTAGATTGTACAGCATATCGCAATGTTTGTTAATATGCGGCATATAATTTACGGGTCAGAGATGAAGTGCATATTATGAAATGTAATACATATTCACACGGAAACACTAGTGTTCAAAGGTGACTTTTCTTTGTGGTGCACAGGAATTTCCTTATGAGAAGCACGTTACATAGTGGAACTGAA
Organism: Cepaea nemoralis; assembly: GCA_014155875.1. Lineage (NCBI taxonomy): Eukaryota > Metazoa > Mollusca > Gastropoda > Stylommatophora > Helicidae > Cepaea > Cepaea nemoralis. The sequence goes on from JACEFZ010019390.1 coordinate 7,843, forward strand.
GTGTTCAGAGGTGTCGTCAGTAATTCTACCTATACTGGGTGCTTTCATGAAACGTGATTATTTTATGATATCTTACTATTTAACGCTAACTTCTGAATGTGTGATTATTGTTGAATGGGATTGAATGTGGAATTTTGTACACTTCAAAGCATCGCTATGAAGTTGTACACATATTTTTGTCAAGAAGCCGATCCCAGGAATCTTTTTCATACTATTACAAATCTCGAGAAAAGAACAGTGAATGCAATGGTTTTGAGTAAACGGTCGTTTTGTCGATGAGTGCAAGAATCTGGAATGAAAACACCAGACAATAAGCAAACGATAGGTAGAATGGTAATTGTAGACAGCTTTGACAAGGAGATGATAAGGCGAGCTATTATAAAAATGCTGAATACCAAAGAAACAGTGACTGTATGGTTTGTAAGGAGTTAGGGTTTGGTAGAGAAAGAACTATGACATAGAGCTATCCATAACAACTTTGTGGACAATTATAAGACATTAGGCGTCACGTTAAGAAAGTACAAGGGATGTAGAAATATCATTTGCGAGCAAGATATTTTAGGAGAAGCATGCACGTACGTGAAGTAAAGGAAATGCGCAAATAATATTATGACATAGTGTATTTGGATGAAACCTGGATGAACGCGCACCACACACATGGAAAGAAATGGTAATCAGTGGATGGAAAGATAAAGCGATGTGTACCAAGTAGTAAAGGACAGCGACTGGTCATAGCCCATGCTGGTAATACTCATAAAGGCTTTCTACAGAAAGCTGGTCTCGTGTTCGTATCAAAGCATACAGACAATATGAAGTATTATAATGAGACGAATGATAATGTATTTATAGATTGATTCGAGAATACAGTGCTTCCATCTCTAGATAGACCGTGTTGTCTAATTATGGACAATGCATCATATCACAATGGTGTTGCGCAAGAAGACAAAATACCTACGGCATCTAGCACAAAGGAAGCAATAAAGATATGGCTCCGAAGGGGAAAATATACCGTATTCAAGCTAGAATTTTTGTCCCTGGTAAAACAGACGCAAAAAAGCAAGAAATATCAAATCGACAAGTTGACAGAAGAGCATGGCCATAGGTGCTTGAGACTTCCGCTGTATCATTTTCATTTAAACTCTATAGAACTTGTGTGGGTTAAAATGAAAGGACAAGTGGCAGCAGACAATACTACAATCAAATTGTCTGACGTCAAGATACTAACCCAGTCCGCGTCATTAGATATTGATACAAGTTACTGGAAACAAATATGATAACCATATGCTGAAAGAGGAAGATGACTATTGGAGAAAGGATGGATCAAGAGTAGTCAGCAAGCTACTGGAATCGTCCGACACAGATTAAGTTCCGTGAGATAGCAGACATTAATCCATATGCACACCTACTGGGATATTTTGCCCCAACTATTCAGAAGAATTTCAGGCCCTAAACATTACATCATTGGCACAAAAGATAGAACTTTTCAATGGCAACAGTTCGTATTCAACACCGATGAATTTTCAGTTCCTCAAAACCTCAACGGTGACAAGCAACTGGAATTGGAAAAAAAACACTAAACACATTGAATACCAACAGAAGAGTAGTAATGCGGTGGAAACTGACTTATTGTGGCATAACAAGAAACGTGAGAACAAACACGTTGTCTAATGAGGGGACAATACACGAACATACGAATCAATCTATAAACTTCAATGAAAAGAAGACCAACATCTTGGCCGTTGAGAAGGAATCCCACTACAGAGACATTCACAACTATACTCGTCGTACAAGACAGGTAATTATGTTACGTCTCTGAACAGTAGACAGCAAAGTAGACAATCTTTTACGAAGACTCAAAATGGATCTACCAGCCTTGTGCACGTGTGAGCAAACTACACAGACAGCTGAAGAGAACCTTAAAAGTTGGCACATGATGATTGAAGTGTGGTATCATCTCTGGTCACTCCATACTCACATTAACCCACAGCTGTTTGGAAGCTTTCACGAACTCCATATAAAAAGCAAATACATCCTAGTAAAAGGACACCGTGTGTACACATTATTAACCAGCAGCTGAAGAAATCAGAAGGAAGTGGAAAATAAGGTAAGAAATATATTACTTCTGCTTTCCCGTCCATTTAAATTTCGATTTTACATTATTTACCCCATGGCTCTGTAAATTCTCTGTCTTTAATAATGTTACACATTGCACCTACTTCCATACTAAGACGGATATGCCTTGCGTCGTTACCCGAATTGACGTGCATTACTGTAAAATAAGTTTATTAGTGTGAATTCAATATATTTTCGCCGAAACATCAAATAAATGTCGCCGCTTTCCATGATTTCAGCTGCTTTGAACCTATCAAAGACTATTCCTTGGGTGGGACTAGACATAAGACGGCAGTAAAATCTTCATAAAGATGCAACAGGCACTTAAAAAATAATTGAAGGTGAATGAGGACAAGCATTTATGAACGGTGGTTAATAGGCAATTGTTATGTGCAAGCTTAAAGTTAGGTTCAATCAGTGTCATTTTAACTGTAATCTGCATTCATATTATATGCATTGGCACCTTGCCGTCTTGATAGACGATAGTTTGTGCTTTAAAAAGGCATAATAACTTTTACCTATGGCGGTCATATTATATGTACTCGTAATTACTGTACATTTATATATCTTCATACACCAAAAATGTATTTAAGCTGTATCACTAGAATGTTTTTATCAATAGTCAACACATTAAACAGCTTCTTTTCGAGGACTTCCTGGAATGTGATATACTCGAACAGTAATGCTTAAGAGTCTAACGGTAGTCTGCCATCATGTGGGAATCCCAAGTCTCTTCCATTGTTTGTATATCCTGGTGAAATCTATAACTTTGCTCCTCACTAAAGTCGCCAAGATTTTCTGCAGGGAAATGTAAATGATTATGGAGGTAATGCAAGGTTATGCTCATGCTGCATCCAAGCTTACAAAAACTCAGTAGCATGTTTTCAAGTTATGTTCATCGAACCAGTAACATTTGGATCGTTTGTTAACTTTCTAATGTTAGGTCCATCAAAAATACCAGCATTAAGTTTGTCTATGCTCAATTCCTGAATTAACATTCTGCATTAGTAATTGAAACAGGTACCATTTTTGTTCAGTGTCTTAACAAATTGCTTCATGAAGCCAAGCTTTATATGTAATGTTGGCAGTAGAACTCTTTTTCGATCAATGAGATGCTTGCTGAGAATATTTTCTTCTCCAACTTTAAATTCGTCCCTCAACGGCCACTGTTTTCTTTGTCCAGTGCGTATCTCTTGCCCTGTTATCCCACAAACATATAACTCATGGATATTTGGTGGACCCCCCTTGCTGGCAAAAGTTTATCATTTTAAGATCTACACAATGCCTGCTCAGAAAATGGCGGCGGTTGCTGAACTAGCTAGTTTTGCAATATCCAGTAATGTGTATGAAGCTGCTGTATTTCTAGTGATTGTCGCTTCCATCGACGATGAACTATACATTTCGTGGCGGACAGTGGTGTTGGCATTCTGGCAGCGGCCTTATGCCTCTAATTGCCTGTGTGTGCTGTTGGATTGTCGGTACTGCTATCTGTTCCACATTTCACATGGGACAATGAGGAGCATTTTGTGTGATATTCACTGGCACAAGAATTGAGCAATATGAAGACGACCCTTTGCCGTGAAGTTGTAACTGCGACTAATTAACTAACTATAGATAAAGGAGAGAGAGAGAGAGAGAGAGAGAGAGAGAGAGAGAGAGAGAGAGAGAGAGAGAGAGAGAGAGAGAGAGAGACAGAGAGAGAGAGAGAGAGAGAGAGAGAGGATGAAAACTTTTTTTTGCATATCCTTTACAGGGCATCGCTGTCAACATCAGCATCTTTCAGCTGATTGTTGATTTCTTGGTAAGATTACGCTCAGTAGTTTGCCATTGCTTGCTGAGGGGCCGGCTCACATACCCAGTAAGTTACCAACGCGATTCGAACCACTGCTGATTCTCACCATCGTCACGTTACTTACGAGAGTATACGAGATTACGGAGAAAAGTCGCTAAGAGAAGATGAAAGAGACATCAAAATGCCGTGAATGTTTTGATTTTTTAATTTCGTACTCAACAGTCTGTATATACTAGGTTTTCTTTTTGTTTTCTTTTCATTTGCGAATATAACATCTAAATTTATATCCACGTGATAATATTACACGTATGGAATGGTGTAATTACCTACATATTATTGTTGTTGATGATGATGGAGCCTTCATCCCTCACCAAACTTTCTGAAGGTGTGAACATTGTTAATTATAGATGTGGTGGGTGTAGGGAAGAAAGTGCTGTCATATGTATAAGAAATTAATTTCCGTTCCCCAAACCCTTGTATGCCGATCTCCCTGGCCTAGTGGTTAACGTCTTTCTCCGTAATCCCGTATATTCTCGCGAATAACGTAACCTGCGCGAGAATCGGTAGCGGTTCTCGCCGCGATGGTAAATTACAGTGTATGTGAGGCGTCCGCTCAGAAAGCAATGGCAAACTACTGAGCGTAATCTTGCCTAGTACATCAACAGCAGCTGAAAAATGCTGGTGTTGACTGCAACGTCCTGTAAGGGATATGCAAAAAAAAAAAAAAAACCTTGTATCCTCATCATCATCATCATCATCTTCCACTTCTGTCGTCAAGCGTCGTGGGGAGGAATAATTTGCATTCCAGCGCCCGATGGGCGGCACTGGATAGTGTCATTCCGTGTGGTTGTACAATGACTTTGATGTCGTGAATCCATTGTCTTCTTGGACGTCCTCTTGGTCTTGTTGCAGATGATCTTAGATGTAAGGTCAGTGATGGTAGTTGTTGGTGCTGCATTCTAACGACATGGCCAAACCACTTGATCTTCTGTCTTTCAATAAATGTGGCGCAAGGTGTTGATCCCACAGTCTGTCTGATAACAGCACTTCTTACTCGGTCTCGGATTGTTAAGTTGGCAGCTCTGCTCAGGCATCTCATCTCGCAGGTGTTGATTTTTCGAAGGTGTGATTTGGATAAAGTCAAGGTTTGAGATTGGTAGCATAGGGTTGGTGTGAACATGCTGTTTATTATCTGTCGTTTTGCGGACATGGGTATATTTTGATGTTTCAGTAAGGGTGATAGTTGATATGTAAGTGCACTAGCTTTTTGACATCTGATTTCGATTTCTCTGTCCAAACTGCCATCTTCTGTGACCATAATTCCAAGATATTTGAATTCTTTAACTTGTTTCAGAGTTGTGATATTTATCTGTATACTTAATGGGCCCGGCCTTCTGCTAAGTTACATTACTTATACCTTGTATAAATGTTCTGTTAATGTTGGTGTTCTGTCTGATTGCTTCTAAGAGTGGTTCTAGTCTTAGTACATACAGGAATGGTGATAGTGGGCACCCTTGTCTGACAGATCTTGTGATCCTGAAACTGTCAGTGAGTGAATGATTCACCAACACCTTACTTTCAGGATTTTTATACAATATATCTATACACTGTCGATAGTACTGTCCCATGTTGCAGTGTACTAGTGCTTTGTGTAAGTATGAATATGAGATTTTGTCAAAGGCCTTCTCATGGCCCAAACGACAAGAGGGAGATTGGACAGTCCTTCTGTTGGGTGTATGTGATGATATCTCTAATGAAGTGTGTAAGATTGTGTATGTTTCTGTGATGTATGATGTACTGTTGACCTGAGTGTATTAGTGATGGCATGAACGGTTTTTTGTTTGTTTGTTTGCAAGTGATTTTGCTAGAATTTTGTAGTCCGTGTTTAATAATGAAATGGGTCTACAATTTTGCAGCTGTGCTTTGTCCGTTTGTCTTTAGGTATGAGCGTTATGTATGACATGTTGCAACTGTTGGGGAGTCTCCCTTACAAAATGTGCGGTGCCTTTTCGGTACGTTAACCTTGGTAAAATCATGTATGAAAAAGGAAGTTTAAGTTTCTAATTGTGATTTTGGTGAAATTTTGGGCCTTTTACGGGCCGGACAAAAATAATTTATCCTTATAAACATTGCATGTCATTAATTTCCAATTTCCAATTTGTAAGAAAAAAACAAAACTTTCCACCTTGTTTCAACCAGCCCGTGCGGCATTGGTTATGAAAGCGGTGGTTCATGGTGCGTAGATTATTACTATATTTATGTGCCAGTAAAATCTGACTTATGTTATGCAGACAATTATTCCTATATTTATGTGCCAGAAAATCTGACTTACATTGTGCGCAGACAATGTCTGTGACGTCGGGTGGGGGACCTGGTTGTCCGGCAAGTCCTTTTTCTGTTTTTTTTTTTTTTTTTTTTTTTTTTTGGTTTTTTGTTTAATTTGTTTATATAATACCCAAGTCCCGTCTTTGGTTTGTTTGTTCGTCCGTCTTCATCCCAATCTCTCTCGTTCCCGCCCGTGATAGTGCTATTGCCACCATGAGGAATCACTCATCTCGTCTCCCTCCTCCCGGGTCCTCCAGGGTGGAGCCCAACCACCCATATCCCGCCCAGATCACACCGCAGCCAACTGTCCCCCTCAGGGCACCCCGGACATCCACCACAATGGAAAAGGTGGATGTCCTAAAAAAAAAGAATTTAGGTACACAAAACGTAGACAGTAAAGTTACAAACTAACATTCATCGGGTGTGATTTCCTGCCTATATTTTCGCTGCCCTAATGATTCTCATCATTTTTATTTTTGTTTATGAGCATCTATTGTAAGCGGTTTTCTATTTTATCTGCGACCTTATTCCTTTATTTATTTGCCTTGTTTGATTATTTATTTTATTATATATTTAACTCTTATGTGGTAATTATTTATAAGATCTATTAGGTGGCATATTATTATTTATTTTATTTGTATTGTTTTATTTGTGTAGATGTTATGTGTCTATCTGTCTAATTTGTAAAAGTTTAATTTGTTAGTAATTATATTTGTATGTTCTTCCTTTATGGAGTAGTTTGATGTCTTTTTCCTATTCCCACTCATGATGGTCTGTCGATGTCCTAGCCTATATATTCGCTGCCTACCATGATTCTCATCGTTTTTGTTTTTGCTTTATGATGCATCTATTATCTGTAGTTTAATTTATCCGCGACATTTATTCATTTTATTTATCTGCCTAAGTTGATTATTTATTGGTTTATATATTTAACCCTTTTGTGGTATTTATTTATCAGATCTATTAGATAGCATATGTATTTATTTATTTTATTTGTTTTAATTGGGTTGCGGTTATGTGTCTAGCTGTTTTGTTAGTTTGGTTTATTTGAGTTAAATTTGGTTGTAAATATATTTGTATGTTCTTCCTTTATGGAGTGTTTGGTCTCTTTTTCTATTCCCATCCTGGTGTATGTCCCGTTGCATCTCTTCTCCGTTGCCTAAGAGTCTTTCCTTGGTTATTCGTCATCACTGTCAGTCGTTCAACGGATCGAGGGTTACTGTCCTCTTCATTCGGTGGTTGTCGTTTATATATCCTTTCCTGTTCTTGCTATAAATTGATTGACCAGTTTTTGCACGTCCTTGTCTCCGTCTGTCCGCAGGCACTCCTTCATTGTCATCATAGTATTCCTGGCTTGAAAGTAGTCTATCAGATTCTGACGTTCCAGGTCATATGTCTTGCACGATATGAGATAGTGTTCAATTGTGTTATCTTCCGTACATTCTACGCATCTTGGGTTGTTTGTTCTGTCTTTCCAGTTTCCGAGTCTCAGCCTCCATAGTTTTCTATATGCTGGGATTTTCGTATTGTTTTTAACTTGACTTTTCGTGCTGGGCTCTTTAAGGATCTGATATGCGTGTCTTCCTTTGTTGCTATCTTTCCATTGCCGTTTCCACATCTCGACTATATGGTGTTTAATGATACTCTTTGCTTCTGCAACTCCTAGTCCAGTGTTTACTAGGTTACGACATGTAGTCCCTCGTTTGGCAGCTTGATCTGCCATCTCATTGCCGTATATGCCTCTATGGGCCGGTATCCAGGTTATTGAGACCTGGCATCCCATGTGTTTTAGGTTGGTTATTAATGTAAGTATTTCTTCCTTCAGGTCCGGTCTTTTCCCCTTGGAGTAATCTCCGAGTGCCTGAACAGCTGACAGTGAATCCGATAATATGGTTAGTTTTATGGGAGGTTTCTCCATCGCTATTTCCAGTCCTTTCATAATACCGATTAGTTCTGCCGTGTATATGGCTGTATTGTCCGTTAATTTGAAGTATTTTGTTACGTTATAGTAGGGGACCGCCACTCCTGCCCCGACTTCTCCCTTTTCGTTCTTTGATCCGTCTGTGTAGATAGTTAGGCTGTCCATTCTTAGTTGTCTTATGTATTCTTCCGTGATGTTTTTTGCTGCCGTATCCTCTGTTAATTTATTTATTTGGCTGGAGAGGGTTGTATCCGTGAGTGGCAGTTGGAGTTCCCATCGGGGCAGTTTAGGTTTGTAGATTCTTGTTTGTGTCAGTGTTGTTGTTAGTTCCTCATAGGCGTGCATTTCCTGTGCTGCTGTCCACCCTGCTGGTGTCTGGGTTTTTCCGAATGGGTATTCCTCCCCATTTGCTTGTGTTGTCTTCAAATGCCTGGAATGCTGGGTGTGTCTCGTCCTGTGTCGCCTTCACCCAGTAGTTGTAAGTCAGCTGTTTTCTTCTCATCTGAAGCGGCATGATTCCGAGTGCCACCTCCAAGGCCTCTCTAGATGTACATTTGCCTGTTCCCACTATGATACCCAGCGCCTGATTCTGAATTGTATCCAGTTTCCGTTTGTTTCGTTCCGTTGCTGCGTCATAAACTATGCTGCCGTACTCTAATCTCCCTCTAATAAACGACTTGTAGAACATTATCATTGTCTTTGTATGGGCTCCCCATCCATTTCCTTTGATTATTCTTAGTAGATTAAGTGTTTTTTTAACATTTTCAACCGTTAGGTCTATGTGCCTTTTCCAGCTTAGTTGTTCGTCCAATGTCATTCCTAGAAATTTTGTGTATCGTATTCTCTGTATAGCTTGACCTTGGATTTTTATGCTGCTATTAGGGTATGACATTCTTCGTTTCGCGTTAAAGATCATGCTAACTGTTTTGTCAGTATTGATCCGGAACCCCCATTTTTCCATCCATTTGGTGATCTTATTTATCTGGATTTGAAGCCGGTCTCTAGTCGCTTTTAGGTATCTTCCGCTTCTCATGTCATTAAAAGGATACGACATTTAATGTAATATTAAGAAGAAATGGGAAAATGGATTATAAAATTCTCATGCTTGTAAAACAAAGCCATCACTTTTACACAAATTTTGAAGATTACTTAAAATTGTTTCTCACAGGTATGCTGCAGATAACTCTCGTTATTTCCTATAAACACTTTATAATTGACTTAGACAAATACTACAATTATTTAAATCACATAATACATTTATGCTTCCTGTAGTAATCTCCCTTGGAATACTGTTATGTTGTTATGTCTTTTCTGACTATTTTATTTACATGTGTTCCTACATCGGCATCGACACACCGGAAGTTCAAGAGTGAAAGCGTGTGTCTATTCGGCCATGTTGACCTCCAAAAGTAGCCTTCACTTGGTAGACTTTTATAAGGAAGCCGCTGAGGATAGGACAGAAGTGATGGTAGAACTCTACAGTGAGTCCGTATGGTCCTAGTGATGTGTCTTGTGATGATGAAATATTTATATACGTCAGAAAAGTTTTACTAAACGCCAAGAAGATATGTATAAATATAGCATGATGTGTTAAGGCAGTGGTTCTCCACCTTTTTGGCTCATGCACCCCTTCACCATATGTTCACAATGTCATTCCCTCCGTTTTTATTTCCTGCCTATAAATGCCCCCCCCCCCCCCAACCGACCCTACACGGTATACGTACATATGGAAGCTAAATTTAATAACACATATTAGCACAAGTCTAGACGTCTACATAAAATGTGATTTGTGGCTCTAATGTGTGTAGGTGTAGTGCATTCCTGTCGATCTTTTTTGTGAGTTGCATTGCTGTTTGTATAATGTGTTCTTGTTGTAGTCTGCCGTTGTCTATGATGGATGCAGATTGTTGTGTTCTATTACGTATTGTATTCTTTAGTAGATCCCAAATTTATGTTATGTTGTCGGTGGGTGTACTATTAGTGTATGTTAGAATAAGGTGTTTCATGTGTTGCACATAACCCGTGTGTTTAGTTGTATGTTATTGAATTTCCAATGTAGGGATCGTTTTGAGGGCTGTGCATTTGTAGTGTCTATAGTGATATATGCCGGTCTCTCTGGCCGAGGGGTTACGCCACTTTCTCCGTAATCCCGTTTATCACGCAGAGTCTCGTAGCGAGAGAGAACTGGAAGCGGTTCTACGCCCGCTGGTGTCTTGCGGGATAACTGAGCCGGCCGCTCAGACAGCAATGGCAAACTACTGAGCGTAATCTTGCCAAGAAATCAACAGACAGCTGAAAGATGCTGCTGTTGACAGCGATGTCCTGTAAAGGATATGCGAATTTAAAAAAAATAGTGATATATGCTAGTACTGCTTTGTGATCTATGTATTGTAATGTTTCTTGTATGTGTTTTGTGTGTATTATGTGGTGTATTGCAGATGTGTATATTCTATCTAGTCTGGCCGATGTATTATGAGCCCTATGTTTGTGTGTTGTTGCAATGCTATTAGGGTGTCTGTGTCTGAAAGCGTCTTTTAAATTGTGTGTGTCTAAGGTATTCTGTAGTATATCCAGTTGGTGTATTCTATTCTTGTCACTTCTCTTTAATTGTGCCTGGATTCCTGCTTTACCTCCCCCTAAAATATCCAAATCTGAGGGTACAATATTGAAATCCCCTTCAAGGATAACATTTTGTCCTCTGTTTGTTTATGTAAAGTAAGATGTCTAATTCTTGGTGTTTAAAAAAAAAATGGTTGATGAT
>JACEFZ010019391.1:0-20096 GCA_014155875.1 Cepaea nemoralis
CTGTATTTTTATTTTCTAAACTGTACAGGAAAAGAGATCTGGAAACTTGTACATCCTATCTCACACATCTCTTATTAGGCTGATAATGACCTACTTCATTATCAATTCTGATTGCACCTTGTTGTTTCCAATACTGTATATGTATTTTACAAGTCTAAGGTCATCTCATGTCATCTCATCATTGTTACTCTTGTACCTTGCGGTGTCGAGGTGAAGTATAAACAGCTGGAGAGTGCCCGCTTACGGGTTTCATGTATCGATATTCCAATGGACTGTTATTCCCTGCGTCCATCGTTTACGTGGTCGGCCTCGTCCTCTGCTTCCCTCTTTCCCATCACTTTGAAGATCTGCAAGCATCTTTATCATTTTGACATGTCTTATTTACCAAAAGCTTTTGTGTAGTCAATAAAGCAAAGATGTTGATCTTTGTTTACTTCTATAGAACGTTCAGTTACTGTTCTCAGCATGTACTCAGAATTTACTGTACCCTTGCCTTCTGCGAGGGGAAGTCAGTAAAGAAGTCACAAATGGCTGTAGAAAAATAACTAAATATGATAACAACTTGAAACCAGTTTATTTTTATACATACATTGTCCCTTTATTTTTGAACATAATTTACACCAACATAGATGCACTTATCCCATCGTTTTATCAGTCCTCCCAACCGGCTGCATAGAACTGCGTGCTCTGCTTTCTTAAACCACGTTTTCACTCACATTCAAACTTCAGCGTCATTGTCGACAATGTCTCCCGCCAATGCGAAGTTTTCAGAGCTTATGCTGACAAATGTTTGTCCGTAAAGCGGGTGCATAGCTGGGCAGAAATATTTACGAGGGCGAGTCAGTTAGTAAGTCACACAGTTCTGTGGGATGGCAGGTAAATGGAGAACAAAAGCACGCATTTCTATGCAGCGGGTTTGGGGGGACTAATAAAACGATGGGATTAGTGCATCAATGTTGGTGGAAAATTATGTTGAGAAATAAAGGACAATGTATGTATGAAAATAAACTGGTTTCAAGTTGTTATCATATTTAGTTATTTTTGCTACAACCATTTGTGACTTACTTATTAACTTACCATCGTACAAGCCCACATTGTTCTCCTATTTCAGGTTGTATTTTCTTCTTAACTCTTTGCATGATAATTCTTAGCAAAATTTTTGTGATGTGACTCATTATACTAATTGTACGATGTTGATCACATTCCATAACCCGAATCTGTTACAATAAGCTAAACTATGTATAGTGATGGTGCGGTGTTACTGTAACATACACACGCGACCGATATTGCCTTGTAGATTTATTGCCAACGTCATTGACACAATCAGGGTTAGACAATAAGCGAAATATATTTATTGGATTTGAGACACTAGGACTAATCTGCGTGGAATTAGTGAGCACAAATCAATGAACATTTCAATTGAGACCAAGGCTCTTGTAGAAAATACATCTACCATCTAAGCCAGTACTAGTAGTTGGAAATACAGGAAACTAGAACACATATACACATACACGAGGACGCACAGAAATACCTACACAAGCGTACCCACATACCCAACATCGGACAGTAGGTTTAAACAGTAGTCTGCAACACACATGCACAATCACGCGCACGGGTACGCACGCGTGCGCGCACTCGCGTGCACACACACACACACATATACAGACACCCATAACAAATGCAAGAAACGTACGTACAAGTGTAGGGATTGAAGCCGCCACCTCGGCATCAGCACACAGGATGTTTAAGAAGGAGCGCTGTTATCCATTGGGCCATGCTGAGCTAGGCTTGTGCACCTGTAAATCCTTCAACAGTCGGACATGGAACACTGCAGGCCGAACACGCCGCCGCCCTGGCTAAATGTCTACATTATAAAAGCCACTCCTCCCTCTCCCCTCACAGACACAGACATGACGTCACAGTACAAAACATTCCCGTGGCACAGGCGACAAAAACCGAATGAGGTTAAAAGCAACACTGTCTGAAATAATGAACGTCTAAGTCAGGTAGCTAAAGAGATCCTGCCCGTCAAGCTTGTGTGAAAACAATCTGTCATGGTCTGGACACTATGGCATGGACTAAAATGTTAGAGATTAGACCAAGTCTTTGATATGCCATTCCTCACATCAGATGGCGAATCAAGATAACAAATAACAGACAGGGTAAATCCTAACTTGTCTCCACAGAAATTAATAAATAGAACGGAAGACAACTAACACCAACAGACAGGCATCAGCAGCCATCTTGGCGTATTCAGTCTGGCTAAAATAACACGTTACCATATTTAGGCCGGCTTCGTGGCGTAGGTGTGACGGACGCAGTTTGTGACCCCACATACCCACGTTCGGAACACATCAGCTCGCGATTTGGCAGCAGACCGCGTTATAGACGAGTTCTAAGAATATCTTGGATAAAGAAAAGAACAAATGCCAACAATACTACATACTTCAAGAGCTGAATATTTAAGAAGGTTGGCTATTAAAGACGATAAAACAAAGAAAACTGAAATATTTTGGTCATTTGAAACGTCACGAAAGTTTGGAGATGAGACAGTATGCTTTCATTGTCTCTAGGCGCCTGAGTTTACTGGAAAGCATTAACTGGGATATTTTTGGTTCGACAAAGAGTTCACCGACCAGTAAGTTCAAAATTAGTAGTGAGTGGCCGGGCAATGACTCTAGTGCAGCCCGCTGACCGACAGTCTACCTCTCGTTGTTAGTAGAATAAGAAATTCAGGAAACATGAAGCCGAACTTAGCATAGGAGCTGTCAAATGAGCAAGAAATACAACGGATTAGGTTAGATATATGGGAACGGACACGCCCAATGAACCAGGCCAGGCGAAGGCAGAAAAGGTAAGGTCTTCGACCTCAAGCTATAACCTAGTGGTGTCAAGGGATCTAGAATAAAGCGGATTAAGTAGAATTAATTAAGTGGTACAGCTAAAAATCTCATTGGGTAGCCCTTCGCGGCAAGGAGGAGCTATGTCACGTGATGCCAGAAAGAACCGCCAAATTAAGCGGTATATATATACGCGGGACAGAGAAGCATTTGAGGAGATAAGCGAGTTCTAGACAGCCGAGTGCAGATACTCGAAAGGCTGTTGAGACCAATAAGACTGTGGCAACTCTGGTCGGGCAGATAAACCCGAGGACCAAAGAAAGCACGGACTTAAGTGTTGGAAAAAGATCCGCCCTAAAGAAACTATTGATTGCTATTGGCAATTGCAATCATTAAGGAAAGTCACACAAGACTAGAGTGGGCTAAGAGGACACACGTTTGATGGGATCATCCAGAGGACTGCGTCGAACAAAGTTGGAAGGAGCCTGACTTTATTGGAAAGTGGCGAAATCATTCTGAGACGGACGGTGATCAGACAAAGGCACCCGTAGGCAGGCGAGCAATTATCCACAGGACAGGACTCCTACGTAAGTTGGTTAATTTTAATTGGAAATATGTTAGTCTGTAGTCGGACGCGGGTAAGGGTACTTAGGTTTAGAAAGCAATGGCAAACTACCGTGGACAAATTTACCGAAGAACCATGAGCAATCAGTAAAAGCTAGGTTTAACTGCGACGTCCTGTAACGGACCCGTGACTAGCTAGCTAACTATAATAGCAGTTTAAACCGGGGAGCATTGGCAAACTACAATTAACCTTTAGCGGAGTTGACTACGACATTCTATGAGGAGGTAACGATACGTAACTCGCAGTGGCTAATTACGAAGTAGAGATATGAGCGCCGAAACCATGATAGGAGTGATTAGTTGCAAACGGTATTAGCGGCCTCAGAGGTACCCGATTTATTTCTTATAGAAATGTAAACACGACAGGTACGAGACGCGACCACTAGGTCAAGCCATTCAATGAGGCCAGGTGAATACAGCGGATGAATGGACCGCGCTTGGAGCAAAGCCTGCAGATGAAAGAATGTGCTTGTATTGTTGCCAGCCCGGCAGAGTTGAATCGGGGTCAGACTGCGGCGGAGAAAATAGAGCATACAACTGGTTAGCAGTACAACCTAAAAGTAGCGGGTTCGGACCTTCATGGAGAATCGGGGGTAAAAGGCTTAAATGGCTTTAATACTATAAGGCGAGATAGGGAAATAGAGAGCCGGTGTCCCATCTTGTTGTCTTATAATTACTGTTGGGGTACCAAGCTGCAATGATATTGTTGATGATGTAGATTTATGTTGTTATTGATAATGGCTAGGATATACGCAAGGATGATGACGTTATGGGAGTTGGAGTCACTAGGGGATACAGGTTATTATTGATCGATTGCTATGTTTATGATGTGTTGATTGTTTTGTGATTAATGACAAGGGGAATTTATGTTGTTGAGAATGAATATACACATGCTATTGAGGACGACGATGGTGCCAATGATAAGGAGACATGGCCCTAGTACATGTCACTGGCTTATTGTGTTGTCGGCCTCGGGGACAAAAGTGTTGTTGTTGGGGTTTACCTGATGTAGTTGTTGAAATGTGACGACCAGTTATCAGCTGTTGTGTTATGTGTCTGGCGCGGGGAAACCCGGCCAGTGTGGGCAAGCGGATCAGTTGTTGTTGTTTAGGGTTGTCCCACTGCCGAATTATATGTGTCTGTCCGCTGTGGAAAGACTATCAGTGTCGGCGTGGGTATTGTATTAATGTCACATGATTATTACACATGTTGAAGTGTTTGGGGATTTATGGGTTGATGTTGGCATCAGGGAACACTGGTTGGTGGTGTACGACCGCCCGGGCAGTGATGGAATATCTCTGACCCGATGTCAATACACGTAGCTGAAGACGAAGGTGAGCAGTAGGTTGTTGACACCCGATGATGCTGTTCACATAGTCAAGGGTGTCTTTTTGTTCAATTTTCAGGTTGTCGCTTGATCGATTGCCTGGGTAAACTAGTGGGCGGTCATTTGACGGTGGTAGTCCGTGTGTGTGCATCCTTATTAGATTCATGTACTTTCTTGTCAGATTTGCGTACTTCCTTATTATATTCACCTGATTGATATGTGACTAGTTGGTGGCTTAGTGGTCATTCCTTAGATTTTATGTTCGGTCAATGGTATTCTCAAGTAGTTAGTTATTTGACAGCATTTTTCCCATATTAATTGGGATTGTTTTCACACGATACTTTGTATACTTTGTAATTTCTTTTGAGAAGCAAATAAACTTGATTCAGTGTTAGCTTATTCTTCTTAGTGCCTGTACTGTGCTTGTCGGTTAGGATAGTGTTGTATTCGTGACCTGCGTACCTGTATACTTGTGAGGTTGGTAGATAAAACCAAGGGTAATCACAAATCAGTGGTTATCTCTACAACCGGAAGACGGACAATCTTTATCTTTCAATTCCTTATTCTCTCCTCCACTTCTCTCTCTCATCTCTCATCTTCGTGCTATCACAGAGAGAACAACAATAATCCAACAAATCCCTAACAATATGCCTGGGAAGAGAGGAAGAGGAAGGCCAAAGAGAAGATGGGTGCAGGATGTTGCGGAGATCTGAGTGTATCGGACGCGGGACATCTTGCTTATGATCGAGAGGTTTTCCAGAAGGCTGTTATGTGAGCGAGGTTCTGCAAAGGACATGCTACTGAATGAATCAATGGTATGGGTGCCGGTCGTTCAGAAAGCAATGGCAAACTACTGAACGTAAACTTGCCAAGAGATCACAACAGCAAAATAAATGCTGGTGTTGACTGCAACGTCATTGAAAGGACATGCAACTAACTTAACCATACCTAGGATTGTTAGTTGCATATCCTTTGCAAGACGTGGCAGTCAACACCAGCTCTATTTTGGCTGTTTGTGATTTCTTGGCACATTTATGTTTAGTAGTTTGCTATTGCTTTCTGAACGACCGGCACCCATACCATTGTATGGGAACCAACGCAAGGTGGCCTGCTGCCATATCCCCCGCAGCTGTGTTTCAGGACACCCTTGGGCAAGGTGGAGTACCCGTTTAGTCCCCCCCCCCCCCCGATCAGGGTTATGTGAAGCCATGGGTGCAGGTGGTGGATGAACTTGAAGAGCTGCCAACAGATAGTTGTAGGTTATGGTCTCCAGCTTCACGACGGTAGGCAGAGGATCTATTTTTGGGAGACAATGGCTATGGTCATTGACCAGTATGGTCACTGCTAGGAAGGAAAGCCATGGCAAACTACCTTCTTTACAGATGCCAAGAATATCATGTACTGCAGTATTATCGATTATGCCCCGTGGCATGGTCGAGCGAGAAACACGGAGCTGATCCACGACTCATGTGATCGAGTGAGATGGGAGAATATGACCGCCCACGCTTATCGGCATGGCACATGATGGATGGATTGATTCGGGATTACGAATTGCATTTCTAAGAACTTCGCCACAGAGGTACTTAGGGTAACATATTGCTGACACTTGCTGATGTTGCTGTCTTCCATTTATGCCGTTAGACGTCGTGGGGGAGGGGTTACTGAAGTCCCAGCGCCTGTGACTAGCGCCTGTCCTCCAATTTCTTCCATGATTCATGAGCTTGTTTCTAGGATCAAGTAAATTCCATACCGGTTTACTAGTCATGTCAAAGGTTCCTTACCTATTTGACCCTTTTATATTTGCTACCACCACAATGTCACAAATGTACATTGCAATTCCCATTAATTTGTGTTATGAGAATAATTGTTCTGATGATTCCCGTTAAAGGGTTTAAAGTGCCATCATGATGTGCCATGCCGATAAGCGGGACGGTCATGTTTCGCCATCTCTCACTATCACTAGGGACGTGGATCAGCTCCGTGTTCTTGTCTCGACCATTCCATGTGGCCAAGCCATCCAGATATTAATTTCTGTAACTTCCTCTTTTTCGTTTAACCTCAATCTTGCCATCTGTCACCAAGTTGTCTAGTTTATTTCTTCTCATAACGTGTCGAAAAAAAAAAAGGTTTAAAGTGTTCTTATTCCAATTACGAGGCCTCGTCAGAGTATGGTGATACTTTTCGTCACTGTCTGCCCATGCCGGGAGTGTGTAAATTGCCCGCCTAGTGCCTTACTTGCACACTAACATATTAAATCCTGCTGGATTCTCAACAAGACACAAATAAACAATGATGAGTACAAGAAGCCCTTTCCTTAGCCAAAACTGTAGAACTATAAATTCTGGCCATCTATTCCCCCAGGCGTTCAGGCTGACAGAATGTGTCCACCCTGTTACACCTGAGGCCCGTGGCAGGCTCATGTGTCGGATTTATTGTTGTAAAGAGTGCCTGTTATCGCGGTTCATCGGGAGCTTCGCTGATAAAACCACGAGTGCGGTCGCACGAGGGTACGACGCCAGGGTTCGTAGACTCCCTGGGGGATACCAACCATCTATTCAACCGCGCATTCGGGTTTATATAATGTGATAGTCGTATCATAGCATACACACAAATTTCAGGTGTACAAAATGTGAATGTCCTGTTATAGCACAGAACCACTTTAGCTGTCTACATCGAGACTTGATGTGATGTAAGCGGCGGCGTTAGCTGAAGCTTAATTGACCAGAAGCTCCGCTGTTATTGTCACGAGCACGGTCCGATGAGGATTTCGTTCTGCTACGGGAATTTATATTTTTAAAAAAAAACCTCTTATGTATGTATGTATATATATATATATATATATATCTATATATATATATATATATATATATATATATATATATATATATATATTTGAGGTCTCTTATACAGATTCTGGCCTATGGATCAACATGATAAACAAACAAACAATGACACGCAAGTCTGAACCCCTAATGCGCTTCCAAATACTCTTCCTGTGACTGCGAGCACTTCTCGCAGGAAACTGTCCTGAGCGGTGACGTCATTGTTCAACAGAAAAATGTAGTTAGCGAGCCTGTTAGCGAAGTAGACAGAGAACTGCGCTAATAATGTCATAAGCACGGTCGGACGAGAGTTCGACGCCTGGGCTCATCGCCTGCTAAGTCTGGGAACGACTGGCCACCAATGTCTTCGTACATTCAGCCCTACACAATGTGAAGGGGCTATCACATCACTGAACTAAAGCAGAAAACTGCGTCAGCACTATATTTGTTAGTGTCAGAATAGACTGGGACAGTTGTATGTTTGATATGTATGCCACACATTTTTTTTTCGCATATCCTATTTACAGGACATCGCTGTAAACCCCAGCATTTTACCGCTGTTGTCGATGTCTTGGCAAGATTACGCTCTGTGTTTGCCATTCCTTTCCTTTCGACCGGCTCACATACTCCCGTAAGTAACCAACGCGGAGCGATCCGCTACCGAATCTCGCGCAGCTGCGTTACGTGGATATACGGGATTACGGAGAAAGTTAATAAGCCCTACGCCAGGGAGATCGGCATGTCACAGATAGAGAAGATAATAAACGCAAAGTGAGTTACCCGGTGTAGTATAAGTTATGCGACTGTCAATTGTAGAAACGAGTTATCTATATATATAAAAGGCAATGTGTATCCGGATGTATTTGATGCGTTCGAGAACGGTCCATCCGACTGAGATGACATTTTCTACATCCATTCTTTTCATTCCCGTGCAGCCAACTGTCATAGTTTGTTAGTGTACAAACAGCTATTTACTTACTAAAATTTAATATTTTAATTTACATTATCATTTATATATATATATATATATATATATATATATATATATATATATATATATATATAGAGGGGATTTAACTCAAGAAAAGTTATATCAAGGGGCATAACTTTTAATAGCATTGCTATATATTTTATATATAGATTGTGCATTGTTATCAAAGGTTTATAAACTCTTTTTCTACAGTTATTTACAGGCATGTGCGTTATAATAAATAATGATATAATCTTTAAGGCATTTTCAAAGTTTTCATAAAAGTAGTGCATCTATTTAAACAGTGAAAATGATCTAATTCGTCTTTTTATGTTTAAAGACGAGTTAGAAAATCATGTAGGTGATTTAAAAACAGTTTTCATTAAAAATAATGGATGGTGTGTGGAAGGACATTCTTAAGTTAATTTGTTTTGTTATATGAATTTAGTGAGACGCTCCCCGCCAGGAGCTGGGCGAAGCCGCGCCGGGTCAGACAGACAGACAGACAGACAGACAGACAGACAGACAGATAGTCGGGAACGGGAGCTTATATGATTACTTATATGAATTAAATGAGATGCTCCCCACCAGAGGCTGGACGAAGCCGGGCCGGGTCAGACAGACAGACAGACAGACAGACAGACAGGCAGGCATGCAGACAGACAGACAGACAGACAGACAGACAGACAGGCAGGCAGACAGTCGGGAACGGAAGCTTATATGACTACTTATACGAATTAAATGAGATGCTTCCCACCAGGACCTGGGCGAAGTCGGGCCGGGTCGGACAGACAGATAGACAGACAGACAGATAGACAGACAGACAGATAGTCGGGAACGGGAGCTTATATGACTACTTATATGAATTAAATGAGATGCTCCCCACCAGGGACTGGGTGAAGCCGGGCCGGGTCAGACAGACAGACAGACAGACAGACAGACAGACAGACAGACAGTCGGAACGGGAACGGGAGCTTATATGACTACTTACATGAATTAAATGAGATGCCCCCCACCAGGATCTGCGCGAAGCCGGGCCGGGTCAGACAGACAGACAGACAGACAGACAGACAGACAGACAGACAGACAGACAGACAGACAGATAGACAGACAGACAGATAGACAGACAGACAGATAGTCGGGAACGGGAGCTTATATGACTACTTATATGAATTAAATGAGATGCTCCCCACCAGGGACTGGGTGAAGCCGGGCCGGGTCAGACAGACAGACAGACAGACAGACAGACAGACAGACAGACAGTCGGGAACGGGAACGGGAGCTTATATGACTACTTACATGAATTAAATGAGATGCCCCCCACCAGGATCTGCGCGAAGCCGGGCCGGGTCAGACAGACAGACAGACAGACAGACAGACAGACAGACAGACAGACAGACAGACAGACAGACAGACAGACAGACAGACAGACAGATAGTCGGGAACGGGAGCTTATATGACTACTTATATGAATTAAATGAGATGCTCCCCACCAGGAACTGGGCGAAGCCAGACCGGGTCAGACAGACAGGCAGACATTCAGACAGACAGACAGACAGACAGACAGACAGACAGACAGACAGACAGACAGACAGACGGACGGACGGACGGACGGACGGACAGACAGACAGACAGACAGACAGACAGACACACAGACAGACAGACAGACAGACAGACAGATCCCCACCAGGGACTGGGCGAAGCCGGGCCGGGTCAGCTAGTTTTCTATAAAATAACACTAGAGTATGCTTGCCGTAGTGTGTTTACTTTTCAAGTCTGTCTCTGTGTCTGTCTGTTGTATGAGTGGCCGTCTTTTCGTCCACCTGACTGTGTGTATGTCTGTCTCTGTGTATTTCTGCCTGTTTGTCTGACTAATATATAAATAAACTATCTATCACTACTGGTATATAAGTATAAGTGAATATATATATCTATCATCTATATAAGCAACATAATAAAAGAACGGGGGAGGCTGGGAGAGAACGGTCTTCAAAGACTTGCATGACGTCACGGGCGGACATGAACACAGGGAATGATTCATACTGATGGGGACAGCAGCCTGGAAAGGGGGAAAAGGGGGGGGGGGGGGGGGTGATCGTGACAGACCCCGCAAGTGGGCAAAGCACTTGACGGTAATAATGAAAGGCTTGATTATTTGTTTACTCAAGTCTGTCAAGCAAGTATAGTATTCATATCGAGCATTCCGCGCTTTTTAAATAAATGGTATTATACTCTCAAGCAGGTCAGCATGGCCGAATGAATAAGAACGGGTGTTCTTAAACATCCGATTTGCTGATGCCGAGGTAAGCGGTTCAACCCCTACATCGGACAGTTGGACTAAAATGTTGACCTCTCGTCCTTGACTTTTAAAAAAAAAGTTGCATATCCTTTACAGGACGTTGCAGTCACCACCGGCATTTTCCTGCCGTTGTTGATGTCTTGATAAGTTTTACGTTCAGTAGTTTTGCCATTGCTTTCTGAACGGCCGGCTTCTATACAAACATGGTAAAACCAGCGAGACACGGTCTGCTGCCAAATCGGTCACCGTTGTGTTTCGAACGCGTCTGCAACGTCATCGCCACGTAATACGCTGGTCGCTGGTAATAGGGAAAGCTAGATCATTCATTCATTGAGTAGCATGTCCTTTGCAGAACCTCCCTCCCATAACACCCTTCAGGAAAACTTCTCCATCATGAACAAGATGCCCTGTGTCCGAAACATCCATCTGGAGATCATCCGGCACATCCTGCATCCATCTTGCCTTTGGCCTTCCTCTTCATCTCTTCTCAGGAATAGCCTCTTCCCCCCTCCCCCCATTATTGTTTTCTCTAAGCATGTAGCAGGCTCAGCATCTCACCTCTATTTAGCAGTGGGTGAGTATCGACCCGGCCCTCACATCCGGGGGATATTGACTTAGAGGCGTTCAGCCATATCCCTCAGCTGAGAGCCGTAGAAGACACTTGTTCTACGGCTCTCAGCTGAGGGATATTGCTAAACGCCCCTAAGTCAATATCCCTGGATGAGAGGCCCCAGCCGTTACTCGCTCTCTGCTGCATGGAGGTAACATACTGAGCCGACAGCACAAGCAGCCTACCTAGTGAGCGTTACTCATATCATCTCATCTCATCTCATCATGTTCCTCTTGTACCTTGCGGTGTCGAGGTGAAGTATAAACATCGTGAGAGTGCCCGATTATGGGCTTCATATATCGATATTCCCATGGACTCTGCTATTCCCTCCGTCCAACGTTTACGTGGTCGGCCTCTTCCTCTGTTTCCATCTGGTCTGTACATCATTGCTTGTTGTGGTTTGCTGTTGACTGGTAACCTACTTGCATGGCCAAACCATTTGACTTGCTGCTTTCTAATAAAATCTAGTGCTGCTTTAACCCCCACTTTAGTCCTGATTTCTTCATTTCTGATCTTATCTCTTCTTGATACGTTGAGTATTCTTCTCAGGAATCTCATTTCTGTTGTGATTTTTCTTTTCTCTTTTTCTGTCATTGTCCAGGTTTGGCATTGGTAGCATAGAGTTGGTAGGAAGATTGTGTTGTAAAGTGCTTTCTTAGTAGTTATTGATACATGTTTGTTCTTTAGTATTGGTGCCATTTGTCCAATGAGTTGATTTGCCTTATTGCATCTATTTTCGATCTCGTCTTCTGATCTGCCATTTGATGATATTATACTTCCTAGGTACTTGAAACTCTTTACTTGTTTCAAGGGATGTTCGTTTAGGTGAATTGTTGTTGTTTTTCTTCTTTAGTTATAGTCATTACCTCTGTTTTGCTTGTGCTAATTTTCATGTTATGTTCCCTACACATTTCGTTTAGACTATTCATGTGGTCTTGTAATTCAGCTTCTGATTTTGCTATTAGTGCTTGGTCGTCCGCAAACAGGAGTTCTCTAATGGTTAGATTTGCAGATGGTTCTTCTTCTGTGTTCTCGTCATGCGGTATTCTTGCTGTCTCTGCTTGGCTGGTTTCTTTACATATGTTGTCTATATATGTTATGAATAAGAGAGGGGATAGGACACAACCTTGTCGTACTCCAGACAGACAGACAGACATACAGACATACATACATACATACATACATACATACATACATACATACATACAGACAGACAGACAGACAGACAGACAGACAGACAGACAGACAGACAGACAGACAAACAGACAGACATCAAAGTGGCAGCTCACTTTGACGCGTTTACCATTACACTCATTATGTATAATATATAGGTATTGGACTTAGAGCAAAAAACCGTTTCGCCGACGTGAAGCGTTCTGAGTACATGGTGCTAGCATCATATGTATATACAGCAATCGGTACTGGTCATGTGATGTGGTCTATTACACGGGTCTTATATATACATCAATCGGTACTGGTCATGTGATGTGGTCTATTACACGGGTCTTATATATACAGCAATCGGTACTGGTCAGGTGATGTCGTCTATTACACGGGTCTTATATATACATCAATCGGTACTGGTCATGTGATGTGGTCTATTACACGGGTCTTATATATACAGCAATCGGTACTGGTCAGGTGATATTACACGGGCCTTATATATACAGCAATCGGTACTGGTCAGCTGATGTGGTCTATTACACGGCCCTTATATATACAGCAATCGGTACTGGTCATGTGATGTCGTCTATTACACGGGTCGTATATATACAGCAATCGGTACTGGTCAGCTGATGTGGTCTAATACACGGGCCTTATATATACAGCAATCAGTACTGGTCATGTGATGTCGTCTATTACTCGGGTCTTATATACACATCAATCGGTACTGGTCAGCTGATGTGGTCTATTACACGGCCCTTATATATACATCAATCGGTACTGGTCATGTGATGTCGTCTATTACACGGGTCTTATATATACAGCAATCGGTACTGGTCAGGTGATATTACACGGGTCTTATATATACAGCAATCGGTACTGGTCAGGCGATGTTGTCTATTATACGGGTCTTATATATACAGCAATCGGTACTGGTGAGGTGATATTACACGGGTCTTATATATACAGCAATCGGTACTGGTCAGGTGATATTACACGGGTCTTATATATACAGCAATCGGTACTGGTCAGGCGATGTCGTCTATTACACGGGTCTTATTTATACAGCAATCGGTACTGGTCAGCTGATGTGGTCTATTACACGGGTCTTATATATACAGCAATCGGTACTGGTCATGTGATGTCGTCTATTACACGGGTCTTATTTATACAGCAATCGGTACTGGTCAGCTGATGTGGTCTATTACACGGGTCTTATATATACAGCAATCGGTACTGGTCAGTGATGTCGTCTATTACACGGGTCTTATATATACAGCAATCGGTACTGGTCAGGTGATATTACACGGTCTTATATATACAGCAATCGGTACTGGTCAGGCGATGTCGTCTATTACACGGGTCTTATATATACAGCAATCGGTACTGGTCAGGTGATGTGGTCTATTACACGGGCCTTATATATACAGCAATCGGTACTGGCCATGTGATGTCGTCTATTACACGGGTCTTATATATACAGCAATCGGTACTGGTCAGGTGATGTCGTCTATTACACGGGTCTTATATATACAGCAATCGGTACTGGTCAGGTGATATTACACGGGTCTTATATATACAGCAATCGGTACTGGTCAGGCGATGTCGTCTATTACACGGGTCTTATATATACAGCAATCGGTACTGGTCAGGTGATGTGGTCTATTACACGGGTCTTATATATACAGCAATCGGTACTGGTCAGGCGATGTGGTCTATTACACAGGTCTTATATATACATCAATCGGTACTGGTCAGGTGATGTGGTCTATTACACGGGTCTTATATATACATCAATCGGTACTGGTCAGGTGATGTGGTCTATTACACGGGTCTTATATATACATCAATCGGTACTGGTCAGGTGATGTGGTCTATTACACGGGTCTTATATATACATCAATCGGTACTGGTCAGGTGATGTGGTGTATTACACGGGCCTTATATAGACATCAATCGGTACTGGTCAGGTGATGTGGTCTATTACACGGGTCTTATATATACAGCAATCGGTACTGGTCATGTGATGTCGTCTATTACACGGGCCTTATATACACATCAATCGGTTACTGGTCAGGTGATGTGGTCTATTACACGGGTCTTATATATACAGCAGTCGGTACTGGTCAGCTGATGTGGTCTATTACACGGGGCTCCTTTACTTCCCATAACATGTCCGGGTACCCAAGTTAGATTACCTCGACCAGCTAGCCCTGGTCACCTGAACAATGACGTCAGCGCCCTGGCTGGCACGCTCGTCTCCCCGCCTGGTGGGCGTGTGTGCGAAGGGGATTGGTACAATATTGAACACACACTACTGCTGCTCATCTTGGTGTCATAGCCAGGTGCTTCTATCCAGGTTCATCAACTCTCACACTACACATTAACATGGTCTTACCTTGCCAGGGCCATACACATCAACCTGGTCTTACCTTGCCAGGGCCATACACATCAACCTGGTCTTACCTTTCCAGGGCCATACTCAACTGGGTCTTACCTTGCCAGGGCCATACTCAACTGGGTCTTACCTTGCCAGAGCCATACACATCAACTGGCTGTTGTCGTCCTCCAAGACCTTGGTAGTCCACAGATGAAAGTGGTAGATGATGACGGAGCTGAGAAAGACCACGAGGATGCTGACGAGGGCCCGCCGAGGTGTGCAGTAGAGCTTGACCTGGTGGGGTCGAGCGATGCGTACATAGTTCTCGTGCGATACTAGCACAATCAGCCACACTGAGGTGAAGCTGCAGGAGTAGGTTATGAATATTGTCACCTGTAACAGAAAAACGGTCGGGGGTAGAAAAAAGTTCCATGGAAGCCTACGTTATAGCAGTGAGACTAATTATTCATAGTTATTTCAGTGTATACCGCAAGTATCTCTGGTAAATAATAATAGCTGTAAAAATAATATTTTCAATAACAATAATAATAATAATTCCTTTAACTTCTTCTACTTTTCTTCTTTTCCTTCGTTCATCTA
The DNA here is from genome assembly GCA_014155875.1 of Cepaea nemoralis. Taxonomy (NCBI): domain Eukaryota; kingdom Metazoa; phylum Mollusca; class Gastropoda; order Stylommatophora; family Helicidae; genus Cepaea; species Cepaea nemoralis. Next base: position 15,637 of record JACEFZ010019391.1, read on the forward strand.
TTTCATTCTTCTTTCATTCTAAACTTCTTCCTGATACCGTCCTCCTTCCTTCCGTATTTCTTCTAACTTCCTTCCTCTTCCTTCCATAGTAAATCTCGTCCTCCTCCGAATCTTCTTCTTCCTCTTCCTCATCCTCCCACTTCTTCTTCTTCCTCTTCTTCATCCTCCCACGTCTTCTTCTTCTTCTTCTTCTTCTTCTTCTTCTTCTTCTTCTTCTTCTTCTTCTTCTTCTTCTTCTTCTTCTTCTTCTTCTTCTTCTTCTTCTTCTTCTTCTTCTTCTTCCTCATCCTCCCACGTCTTCCTCTTCTTCATCCTCCCACGTCGTCTTCTTCTTCTTCTTCTTCTTCTTCTTCTTCTTCTTCTTCTTCTTCTTCTTCTTCTTCTTCTTCTTCTTCTTCTTCTTCTTCTTCTTCTTCATCCTCCCACTTCTTCTTCTTCTTCTTCTTCTTCTTCTTCTTCTTCTTCTTCTTCTTCTTCTTCTTCTTCTTCTTCTTCTTCTTCTTCTTCTTCTTCTTCTTCTCTTCCTCCTCTTCCCCCTCCTTCTTGTTACCCTTCATTTTCCTATTCGTTATATTGCCAAAGAACATTGTTCCCCTCCATCTTAACATAAATATATATAAACTCAATGGATAAAAGAAACATCTTTAGATGTTGACATCTTTCGTTGGACTATATGTACTCTCCTTGATTCCTTTCTTCCTCGACTCTCCACTGGGCAGATTGAAGCCAACTAACTGGCTGTGCTATCTTCCACGGGTTGCCTGCAGCTAAGTGAATGAGTTATTAATTTCTGCCAGACGGTAACCGACGGCAATAACTAGATCAAATGGAGTTAACATAATAACTGTCTGGGGCGGAATTGGTTCAACAACCTCTGCTTGTGACGGCAAGTGTTACATTATTGACTAGAACAGTAGCTATGTCTGGGGCAACTCAAGGGCTAACGTGTTTGTGATGCAGTCGTTAAGGTCAGTTTGTAATCTCACCAGTGATACTGTCCATGGATAATCATATTATCTTATCTTAATGGCCAGGCTCTATGGTGATAGAGTTACAAACACGACTTCCCGATCCCGCTTACCGTGTTGGAAACACATCTGCTGGCGATTTGGAAGCAGACCGCCTTGCACTGGTGTTATATGGTATGTGTGCAAGTCGTTCAGACAGCAATGGCAAATTACTGAACATAAACTTGCCAAGAAATCACAGATAGTCCAAAATGCTGGGGTTGACTGCGACGTCCTGTAAAGAATGTGCAACAAACATCCATCTTAATTATATGTGCTAGTCAGACATGGGCGTGGTCAAGGCAAGTGGTTCAATTCCTACACCGATCTACACCGATCTACACCGATCTACACCGATCTACACCGATCTACACCGATCTACACCGATCTACACCGATCTACACCGATCTACACCGATCTACACCGATCTACACCGACACTAAGTTGGGGTTAAACGACTCCTCGTCCAGAAAGCGATGGCAAGCTACTGAACGTACAATTGCCTAGAAACTGAACCTGGGATTGATTGCAACCTCCTGCAAAGGACATGCAACATTTTTAAAATATGTTAAAGTTAGTTGCATGACCTTTACAGGACGTCGCAGTCAATCCCAGCATTTGCTGTTGCAGGGATGTGTGATGTCTCCAGATCTTTTTTCCATATACAGTGAAAATATTTTCAGAAATGTAGAGGATATAAATGGAATCAGCATTGGAGGACGAAACATCAATAACATTAGATATGCAGATGATACAGTATTAATTGCAGACAATCCACAAATTCTACAACAATTAGTAGACGCGGTTGTTGTACACAATGAGCAGCTGGGGTTAGAATTAAATTGTAAAAAGACTCAGGTTATGGTCGTCACTAGGAAGAACGAAGTGCCACAATGTAATATACAAGTAAATGGAAATATTCTTCAATAAGTGAATCGGTACAATTATCTTGGAACAGTCATAACATCTGATGGGAGATGCCTTGAAGAGATTAGAACAAGAATCGCCATGGCGAAAGTAGCTTTTAGCAAGATGAAAAACATTCTGACCAATAAAAAGATGTCAACTGAAACGAGAAAAAGAGTGTTGAGGGGATACATAGAGCCTGTTCTTTTGTATGGATGTGAAACATGGACAATGGGCAGTCAAGCTGAAAACCATCTGATGGCTGCAGAAATGTGGTTTCTGAGGAAAATGGAAAGAATACCATGGACAGACAGAAAAACCAATGACCAAGTACTACAGGAGACAAATGAACATCGTACACTGATTAGAGAAATTAGACGTAGACAGTCAAAATTTTTTTGACATGTTATGAGAAGAAATGGATTGGAGAACTTGGTGACAACTGGCAAGATCGAAGGAAACAGACCAAGAGGCAGACCGAGAGGAAAATACCTGGATGGCTTGGCCACGTGGCATGGACGAGACAGGAACACTGAGCTGATCCACGACACTGGTGATCGAGTGAAATGGCGAGTCATGACCGCCCACGCTTTCCGGCATGGCACATGATTGATTGATTGATTGATTGATCTCTTGGCAAGTTTAAGTTCAGTAGTTTGTCACTGCTTTCTGAACGACCGGCACCCATACCAATTTAGTATAAAACCATCGCAGGGTGGTCTGCTGCCAATTCACCCTAGTTAAGGTTACATTTTTGGCAACATGCATTGGTCACGTGGCAACGTATGGGGATAGATCATGGAACATTTCGTGATTACTAAAGAAGAAAATAAAGGGTCACTGATCGCAAATTTTACAGAAACATTCTTAGAATACCAAGGACCAAGAGGAAGAAAAATACTGACATTTTACAAGCCTGAACACGGAAGAAAACTGGCTCGTAAAGAGTTACCATAAATGTCTCGGAAAATAAAATACTTTGGTCATATGAAAGGCCATATTGCTTGCCGAGAACTGAGATGGAAGGTATAATGGCATGAAGTGGCAGGGTCGGCTAGCACGACGGTGAATACAGGACACTGCAGACACACTGGGCATGAGGGTGTATGTTGCAGGAGAACTGGCCAGAGATATAGAGGCAGGAGAAATGGCCAGAGATATAGAGGCAGGAGAAATGACCAGAGATATAGAGGCAGGAGAAATGGCCAGAGATATAGAGGAAGGAGAAATGACCAGAGATATAGAGGAAGGAGAAATGACCAGAGATATAGATAATCTTTTCTTCTCAACATGATGAGGGAGACATTCTGCAAAGTACCTGTTACACGATGTTATACTAGATCACAGACGTATATACTAGATGACAGATGTATATACTAGATGACAGATGTATATAATAGATCACAGATGTATATACTAGATCACAGATGTATATACTAGATGACAGATGTATATACTAGATCACAGACGTATATACTAGATCACAGATGTATATACTAGAACACAGATGTATATACTAGATTAAATATGTATATTCTATATCATGGATAATATACTAGGTCACAGATGTATATTACTAGATCACAGACTATATACTAGATCATAGATGTATATACTAAATCACAGATGTATATACTAGATGACAGACGTATATACTAGACCACGGATGTATATACTACATCATAGATGTATATATGCATATACTAGATCAAAGATGTATATACTAGATCACAGATGTATATACTAGATCACAGATGTATATACTAGATGACAGATGTATATATTAGATGACAGATGTATATATTAGATGACAGATGTATATAAAGATAAAAAAGTAATACTAGACACCCCATGATATACTAGAACACGAGTATATACTAGATTTAAAAATGTATATTCTAGATCATGGGTAACTAAAACATAGTATATTATGACAAAAATATAAATGACTGATGATATACTAAATCAAAGATTATATATATGAAGACGTATAACTAGACCAGGGTAATACTAAACCATAGATGTATTTTATTTATACTAGATCAAAAATGTATATATAGAGACAGATTATAACTAGATGACAGACAATACTAGAGACAGATGGTATACCAGATGACAGATGTAATATAGAGACAGAGTGATACCAGATGGACAGATTATACTAGATGACGATGTGATCAGATGAAGATGAATTTCCCAATGACAGAGTATCACTAGACCAGATGTATATACTAGATGAAGATGTTATCCAGATTTAATAGATGACAGATGATATACTAGATCACAGATGTATTACTAGATGACAGATGATAATTAGATGACAGAGTATATATAGATCACAGATTTATATAGATCACAGAGTATATACTAGATGACAGAGTATACTAAATCACAGATGTTAACTAGAGAAGAAAGTATATACTAGATGACAGAATATACTAGATCACAGATGATATACTAGATCACTATGTATATACTAGACACAGATGATATACTAGGCAGACGTATAACTAGAGACAGATGTATATACTAAAACAGATGTAAAAC
>JACEFZ010019392.1:0-20613 GCA_014155875.1 Cepaea nemoralis
TCACTGGTCAAAAAATTTAAAGCATTTTTTTCTGCTCTCTTTTCAAAAGTGATCCCTTTGCTGCCATACTCTTCAGTGCATTGAGGCCCTTCTTACTTTGTAACCACAACTTCAACATGATCCTTAAAGAACAGGCTTCTATCAAAAGTGATCCCTGCATTGAGGCCCTTCTACATTTTGTAACCACAACTTCAACATGATTCTTAAAGGACAGGCTTCTATCAAAAGTGATCCCCAGGTACTATTAAAGCAAAAGCATCAATATCATTGGAGAAGTAATAATGTCAAGGCAGGAGTATTATCAAGGCAGAAGTATTACTCTGACATCAGAAGTATTACTGTCAAGGTCAAACTATTACAACCAGGACAGTACTGCTATAAAGTACTACTCTCACAGAAGTATTACTATCAAGGTAAAAGTATCACTATAAAGGTAGAAATATTACTATCAAGGCTGAAGCACTGCTATCAAGGCAGAAATATTACTATCAAGGTCAAAGCATTACAATCAAATCAGTTCTAATGCCATAGCACAGTGTTTCTACCAAAGAAGATTGTACTACTATCAAGGTGAGTAGCGTGGCTGCATACTATGCTCAGCTGCTTTCATTCATGAACAAAGAGGAGCATATTGTCATCTTAAATCCTAGAGTGGTTCAGAGGTGGCTGATTAGACCAATCTGGGTAGAATAATGATGTTGAATGTTGATCAGATGATTGTAACTGCACCTCTGTTGACCATATGGAACACCTCTGTTCAGCCAATTTGATTCTTAACTGCTTCAAAGTCAGCACACCAACAGCAATGTTCTCCCAAAGTCTTCATTGAGGTTCAGTCCACTATGAGACTGAGTCCAGCTCACGATAGAATGTTTTACATGACACATAGCTGGTCTACCTTGAGCAAGGATGCATATGATAATTATGCCAGACTGTGAAAGAAATTTCTACATCTGTGACATTTTCTTGCTATTTTATATCGAGATGTTTTCTTGCTATTTTATATCGAGCTATTTTCTTAGGCGTACCGGATGAAAGTGGGTAAATCTTTCTGCATGCCAACTGTACATTGTCCAGGTTTCACAGATATACAGATGAGCTAGTAAAACAACTGCCTCATAAGCTTTCAATTTGGTAGTGTGCTTGATTCAGCTACAGTCACAAACTGTGGAACCTTAGTTTTCCAAAATTACAAATACTTGTAAATCACCATGACTTGAGCGTCAATTAAGACAATGACCATGTAGGAAAATAAGTTTAATGAATTTAAAATCTGATACAAATTAAATTTAATTTAAAGATTATAATCTTGTTTGTCCATCAAGAATGATGATGACCACTCATTTCATCCAGTGGGGTTGAAAGTATGGAGCCATGAGTAAAGATTATAATACATTATACACATCTGGCAGAGGTAGACAAACCTAAATATAACCCAGGAGCCTGTCTCTTTTCTCTGGAGCAGGTCCCCTTTTTTCAGGAGCCGCATTTATTAATTTGTTGTTGTTGCAGATACAGTCTAAGGAAATGACTGAAAATTCAGGTGCCAGGTAACAATTTGCAGGTGCCATAGTGAGCAGGTGCCCTGGATTTTCTACCCCCGACATATGGTAATATGATTACAGAATGCATGAGTCTTTTGTGATTACCCTCTCTATAGGCATACAGGTACAACATGATTAGATCCTATGTTTGCTGTGGATTCACCTTTAAGTGCCCCACGAAATACTTCTACTATCTGTCTCACACTCTCAAGGTCATAGATTTATTTTCAGACTGCATCGTTCAGACCACAAGTGCAGTTTTTATGGAGACTCCTGGGGGTCACCATTAGAGCCATGGAGTTTGTGCTTTTGTGCGATGCTCTCCAAAGGCAGCTTCCTGTTCTGCAAGGAGACAGAGTCAGATAGGTAAAACCTGGTGCAATGAAGTTAGTCCTCATATCTTTAACCTTTTTTCTTCTTCTATCCCATAAGCCACATATGGACCATCAGGTGCCACAAACAATATGTTCACAGTCAAGGCGTCCACTTTAACTACCTTCAGCACTACATGCTAGTGGCAATATCATAGCTTGTCCATTCTATGCTATCAATCTAGGATTTCTTTAGCCTGCCCGTAGCCACTTGCTATCAACTATATCTAGGATTTGTGTTGCGTAACATGGCCAAACCAGGCAAGCTGTCTGCATTTCACTATTGATAACTGTGGTTCTCGGCAGCTTACATGTCTATCTTTTACAATCAAACTATAGCATTAAATTACAGGTTACCACAGACAGCTATGCATTTAAAAGAGCAAAGAATTTGACAAATATTGTTTACTGTGAACGCTAGATTCTCAATCAATATTTCCCCCCTCTGATTCTCATTGTCATATTATATTTTCTTGTGACCTGCTATTTGTTCTTTTCATGTGTTCGCCCAGTATTTTTTGTTAATTACAAGATGTTATTTATATTGTCTGTTTACAGCACAGCTGCAATATGTATGCCTTTCTGTCGACACATCTGATGTCTTCCTGAATTTGCTGCGTGGGTTAGCCTTTCACAGAGCATTCCACTTTCTCATCACAGACCAGGTGAATGCACAATGTTCAGCCCTCAAGAGAAGGCAGGTGAAAATATGTGGGTATCAACAGTCATTCAAGGAGGCTTCTCTTAATGCAAAACATAAAATATAGGGGCTTAGAAGGAAAAGAAATGTCAAGTGCTGTTGACCTAAAACATCCCATGTTAAGTAGTTTTGGCTGGCTGAGTGGCTAAAATGCTGGACTCTCCTTCGGGAGACCCGGGTTCGATCCCTCGATAAGGTGTGGGATTTTTTTCTGTCGGGGGCAAAAAGAAAAGCCTAACCTGCACAGTTCGTGGTGACTGCACTAGCCAGGCGGCCTTAATTCCTCAGGCTCAAAGACCCCTCTGCCATACACCGCAAGGTACTATATTGGCAGTAAATGACAGTTTACTGGTGTCCATAAAGAGCACATAAGGCTCTGATTCTAGGCTTACCCGAGGAATCCCAGAAGGTGGCTGCTTAGCCTCACTTCTGTATATAGGGCCTTTTAAAAGTCAATCAGTTGACTGTGTATTCATATGAACTTACATTCTTCACAAAGAGCAGTTCGACCCCTTAGTCTTAGTAAGCCTCTTTCAGTCCTGTAGGACTATAGAGTTGTCCACTGGAGAGGTGGCTGACTGCATCCATGGTGACTATAGTCCAATGTGAGAGTGACAATCCCTGTCACAGTTTCCACATCTATAAGGCGAGTCAGGTCCCATAGCAAGTGACTGCATTTTATACTTGTGCCTATCATTTCTTAATCAGATTGCGCTCAAAGAGCACCAGTCCATTTTGCAATCTCTTCTCCAGGAACATCTGTCTGTTGCAACTCTTTCCCAAGTGTCTGGATCTATGCCCAGGGTTTTCATATCTCGTTTACACACATCCCTATATCGCAATTGGAGTCTTCAGGCTGGCCTCTTCCCTGTGGCTAGTTCTCCATATAGGAGATCTATGGGAATGTGATCATCCTCCATTCAAGATACGTGGCCCAGCCACCGAGGCATCTCTGCTTGAGGAGGGAGTGCACTGTGGTAAATGTCTGCTCTTTCAAGCAAGCGTGCGTTTATTATTTGGTCTTTCCACAATATACCCAGGATATGTCTCAGACATCTCATGTGGAAGGAATTCAACTTTCTTTCCTGTCGTGAGTACAAGGTCCAGGATTCAGAACTATAGAGTAGTGTATTAACAACACAAGCACAATGTACTGTTTGTTTCTAGGAACAGGTAATGGGTCATTTTTAGTGCTAAATAAAAGTACCATCTGATATTATTTGAGGCTTGCAAGTAACGGCAGGTCTGTGATTAATATCATGACACTACTGCAAATTGTCGTAAAATTTAGAATTAGCGGATAAGAAAAAACATGTAATTAAATACAGCTTAATCGTCATACATAGGGGTTCAGAAGAAAAAGAAATGTCAGTATTGTGGCCTACTGCATGCCACGTTAAGTGGTTTGTGCTATATAATACAAATTAAATATATTTGTGTTGGTGTTCATGAAGAACAGCATGTTCCAGACAGCACCAACCCTGGAAATATATGCACAGCAGCATTTGTTTTTATGCAAGGTGCAACTGTCTCATTAGTCACAGAACTTAAAGTTGTCACACTTGTAACTTTCTGCGTGCAACTGCCTTGGACACATACTGTGTGAACCAGGCAGAGTGGTCGGGGCTGAACTTTCCACCTGAGAAAGTTACAAGTGTGACAACTTTAAGTTCTGTGACTAATGAGACATTCTTCACCACACAGACGCCTTGGGGGAATTTAATGCAGCAAGTTTGGGACCATCAGAGTGAGAATTTTACAAGTACAGCAAGATTTTTTCCTCATAGCAATGATTTTTCATTTAGCAGGCCACATATTCATTAGTCTTTAAAGTGATTCATCATTTAATAGGATACACATTCAATAGGCTTTCAACTGATTTAGCATTTAATATGACATATGTTAAATGAACCTTCTCCCCCCGATGTGTCTCCACCTTGCCGTGGTGGGGGAGCTTGCGTGTCCCATCGACCCCATGTGCTTGCCGATGGATGAAAAACTACATATCGGACAACATATGGGATAGGGACCAGACTAAGAGAGACACAACCTGCTGCTCTGCAGGTAGGCTGAGGATAGCAGTCAAAATTTAAGCTCCGGCGCATGAAGCACAAATCTTGGTCCAGATACCTACACAAACGCCTCCACCGATAAATGGAGGTGAGATACTGGGCACGCTACATGCCCAGTTCAGATACTTGCCCGAAGGCTCTCAGCTGGGGGATATGAGGGATCCCCGGATGAGAGGGCCTGGCCGTTTCTCGCTCACTGCTGTACGGAGGTAAGGTGCTGAGCCGGCAGCACATGTAGCCTACCTCGTGAGCGAGTACTAAAAGGTGGAAAAACACCTCGGTCGCACGTTCCGATGAAAGTGTTTAACCGTACTCATGGAGTGAGTGTAGTCAAAGGTGGAAAATTGTCTCGATGACACGAAATGGAACGCCTGGCTTGCGAATCCATTACGTGGCAGACCAAAGGAAAAGCTTGCTGTGTGGAAGTCGAAATAAGAGTCTAACTTGTCTCGAACCAGAGGAAGGCTAACCTCATTAAAAAATGCCCGCCGGAAGCCGGAAGTGTCGTCCTACGGGTGGCAAACTAAAAATTGACACTACGCAATTACGTCCGAGTGAAATGTCTCGTCCGAATGTCTCTCGTGCTAGGAACAGCTCTGACTACCTAGTTTCCGAATGCCGCTCTTGTTCGGAACAGCTCTGACTAGGTAGTTTTCCGAATGTCTGTCGTGCCTGGAACAGCTCTGACGGGCGCAACGACAAGCACATGTCCGAAAACTCGCTGAGTGGATGCCGTCTGCAAACCTGTCTGGTTTGTGCGGGAATGGCCCGGGGCAAACGAAATGACCAATATATTGAAGTGAGGAGTTAAAGCAGCCATGAGCAGGACGTGACGATTCCCCTCGGTGAGCCCAGAACCAGGGCAGCTATGTGTCGGCCCTGCAACTATGGAAGCAACCTTGGATGGCGGAAAATGCTATGGGCTGTCCCTGCCTTCCTTTGAGGGATGACCGTTGCCATCGACCGTTCCAACTTGGCCAGCTGGGTTGTAGATAGCACCACAAAAGTGAGAGTCTCCCAGGAATGCTACCTGGTCAAAAAAGCACGCTGTAGCCGGATGTGTTGGCCTACGGGTTTCAGCCCAAGGGCGCATAACAGACACACCGCAATCACATCTGAAAAATCACTCCGGATGAACGAAAAGAAGAAGAAGAAATTAACCTTGAACCATTTCATCCTTTATTAGGACACCATTCAAATTCATTAATCCATGGTCTGGAAATGAGTTGATGAGCGCCAGAAGCTTTGCCACTTCATAGGTCCTGGTTACTACAATGGGCGTTAACTAACTCGTGACCTTTTATCTCTGGTCTAAGAAAATGGAGGCATGGCAGAAATCTTGCATGGGGTCTGGTAAAATCAACAAAGAGCCAGCTAGCATCTGCGATGGGGGTATCGGGTATCCCTTTACACACAAAACAGTAGCCTTAACTGTTTCCCATCTTTGTGATCAAAATAATCACACCATGACCTGGTAGCTGAGGTAGATCAGACAGCTGATTGGTGTATGTGTGCCATTGTCATAAAACAAGCCTCCAGTGGTTCAGAATACAAACAAACTCAGGTGAAGTTATAACTAATAATGCACACTGCAAGTTTCAAACACAGGCAGAGAGCATTTACTGTTCTCACCAACAATTCATACACAGTCCAACATGTTGTAATCTATGGAATCAGAATGTTTATATAAGATGAGGAAGGCACAACAAGAGAACCATACTTTCAAATTGAGAACAATAACCTGTGACCAGTAAATAATATGGAAAGAACCTAGGTGGCTGTCAGAGACCCAATGCACTGAATAGCCAATGATAGACAGGAGACAGGTTAGTGCAGGATAACAGGGCAGGCAGCCAGGCGTCCTCCACACAGGGCAGGGTCACGGTCACAGAGTGCGGGGGAGATCTGTACACAGGCTAAGGCTCCGTGGTCACCGCATCACATTGAGCACCACGGAACTCACGAACTGTGAGCAACCGTGAACTGGCAAAATGTACCTGTGTTTAGGCAGGCGGGTTTAGGACTTCGAGACGGACGGACATAGGGCAGTGGTTGTGTTTAGTGAGCGTTGTGATATGATAGTAGGATTGACGGTGAGATTGAGTTATAGAGTGAACTATGCTTGAGTTGGGAAATGTGCGGCGAGAGACAGTGTGAGATCTGTGATATAACATTATACTTTGTAATATACATTGAGAGATTATAAGATTATTACGATGTTTTGGTAAGAGTTGTGTGTTGCTGAAAGCGCAACCCGTGTGAGTTTGCATACATGAATACTATTGTTTAATAAACGATTTGCTAATTACAATTGCCGTGCATGTGACTGCAGTTATTGAACGCATGCAAATTGTTTCACCTCTGTCCTGAAATGTGAGCCAGAGTTATGATTAAGTAAGACCACGACAGTGACACAGATTAAACGGCAAGCAGGTGAAGAATATGATTATCCTCTTTGCGTGTATGTGTACCCGTCCCATCTCTCTGTGTGCATATGTTTATGGCATCAGTGTGTGTGTGTTTGCCCCACATCTGTGTACATGTTTGCCACCTCTCAGTTCATATGTTGTTTCCCCCAATCTGTGTGTTTACCTACAGTGGAGGGCTATAGCCTTACATCAGCACGTTGTTGCACAAGAGTGTAATTAAAAGGTGGAGTCCAGGAAAACATACAATTCAGTGGAAACTGACCCAGGTCAAAAGTTGAACAGGGGACACAATGTGATTGATAGGTCTCATGAAAATATCACAATGATCATGTGGGCAGAGCTAAAAAACTAAGTCTACAGGTAACATACCTCATGGGACATCAAAATCCAAAGTGGTTTGAGTAGAAAGTAATAATGGACAAATGAGGAATGGTATTATATAGCCCAGAAAACAGACTTGATTGAGAATGCCAAAATATGTAAGGCTTCCAAAGGACACAAAAAACCAACCTGATGGGCAGAGCTAAAACACTAAGTCTACAGGTAACATACCTCATGGAAGATCAAAATCCAAATTGGTTTGAGTGAAAAGTAATAACGGACAGTAATGAGGAATGGTATATTATAGCCCAGAAAACAGACTTGATTGAGAATGCCAAAATATGTAAGGCTTCAAAAAGAACACAAAAAACCAACCTGATTGTGGATTAAAAAACTTGGTTATCTTACAGATAAGATTAATTATTATTGTCATTCAATATGTCCTGTGTTGGAGCCAACATTTCTCATTAAATTAAGTGAGTGAGTGAGTGAGTGAGTGAGTGTGTGTGTGTGTGTGTGTGTGCGTGCGCGCATGTGTGTGTGTGATCGCGTGCGTGTATTTTTTTCCTTCTGCCTTTAATCATTCTAGTGGCGTACAGACCCACAACCACACAAGCCAAGCCCCTTATAAGCCAGTTCATAGTTGGCTGAATGATGGCTGGTGTTTTTGTTTTCTACAATATGAAATCACCAGTCTCAGCTAAACCTCTTGAGTCACCTTTTATGACCTGAATAGAAGGTTTATAGTGTTACTATTCTTCACTTCTCTTTCGGAGCCTCTGTAATGCACATCCTTCCTGTACACAAGGAGTTTTGTTTCCATTTTCCTACAGCCAGATTACTTCTATACCTACACAAGCATTTGTACAATGATTTTCATGGTGTGTAGAATAATATTTTTTTTTAAATACAAAAAACAAAAACAAACGCAGTGAAAGTTGTTGTATCTAACCACATGAGTTGCCTGCAAGTGTTTAGACCAACAACCCAGGTCTATATCCAGAAGATAGGAAAGTCTGCTATTGATAAATAGTATCAATTATCATTCGGAAAAATTAACCAGAGTGATTACATATATTCTATGTGTTTATCATTACAATAACATGTATAAGCTGTTATAACATTTCATCCTGAATTCATTACGAAAGAAACAAGATGTACAACATTTCATTCATCCTCACAAACAGGAGAAGTCAGAAGGGAAAATTGTGTGTGACAAGGCTTGTGCAACTATGGAAATCCCAACAGAAGAGGTAGAGAGATGAATACTAAAATAGAAAAGAATGAAAGTCTATGCATAAACGAATGAATGTGTCTATGTGTGTTGGCAAAAAGGACTCAACATACTTGTTTTTCTTAGTTATCTAAGGAACAAAGAAGAGAGAAGGACACTTCCAGATGAAGGAATTGATAATCTCACTGACTATCATTTTACCATCCCAGCATCTATTTTAATTTTAAAGGTGTTTTACAGATTTTAAAAGAATAAACAGTGCTGTGTAGTTTTTAATTATTATTTTAATACTTCCAGATGAAGGAATTGATAATCTCACTGACTATCATTTTACCATCCCAGCATCTATTTTAATTTTAACCCTTTAAAGACGGCGGGGCCGATATAGTGGCCGTGACGTCACCACACGGTCATAGTGAAAAACCCGGTTGGGCCAGTTGGGCCGATCCTGTTGTAAGAACTGCTTTGATTGGTTTGCTTTTAATAGTACAGACCAATCAAATGCTTCCTTGCAATAGTCAGCCATTTTAGCCGCCACATTTCCGTTTCTAGCGTGATTCAGACAAATGGACATGATTTTGTGCAGTTTTTTCCGAAGTAACCCATTTTTTCGTGGATTTTTGAGTTCTAAAATGGCCAGCTTTGAACCTGAAGACGTACTAGCATTGACTAGCTCTGATAGTAGTGATTTTGTTAGTTCAGGACTGTCAGATAATGACTTTAATGATACAGAAAGTGCCCATGAGGATTTCAACCTCGTGTCCCCGTAGTTTTGTGTGTTGGGAATAAGAAGATCGTTTTATCTATACCCTTTCATGGCAATGGCCGGGCCAAAAAACATGTCACCAGTTGATAGCCAACCTATTACAAATGTCAATAGGGACTTCATAGGTGTTGTTTATTTAACCATAAGTGTTTAAAATTATTCTAAAGTGGTGTAGGTATTCAATGAGGAAATGTTAGGTGAGTACCATTTTTTTTAAATATTTAGTACCAATTCATACATTGTGGTATGAAATGTTTTATTTTTCACAAAATACAAATGAGGTTATCAAATTTGCGTAAACATGAACAAAACAACTTCAATCATACACAGAAATAAACTTTACTATATCCTCTTTAAGAATATATATACTTGTATATACCTATATAGGTTTCTAATATTTTTTTTTGAATTTATAAAATTGTCACTTCAGTCATTTCTGTACTCCAAAAAAATGGCTCCGTCTTCTTCAGAGGGAAACCTAAATTTGGCCCAATGTTGTTCCGTCCTAAAAGGGTTAAAGGTGTTTTACAGATTTTAAAAGAATAAACAGTGCTGTGTAGTTTTTAATTATAGTTCTGTTAACACATTTTCCAAATGTCTGTGCATGTTCAAGTGTAAGCACTTAGAGCACTCTTAATACACATCTGGTTGGGGGTTTGTAATATACCAACACAAGTATATGGATCGTGGGGTAAGCTGCTTATCTATAGTATGTCCACATTTGTTTGCCTTCATTCACGATCAATTATTTTGAAAACTGTTGCATCGTTACGAAATTTTTCCAGCCGTCTTATATTTACCCCCACCCAAGGAATATGTCTTTGTTAGGTCCAAAAACAACTTAAATCATTGAAAGCGGCGACATTCCTTTGATGTTTTGCTTAACAACTAGTGATTTCTCGCTAAAAAAGTTATGTTTATGGTAATGGGGACCTGCAAATTCAGATGACAAACAAAAGCGTATCCGGATTCGTATGGGAGTGGGTGCAATGAAAGAAGTAGCTTACAATCGACAGGGTCGGCTGCATTGCACCGGGTTTTTATCCCATATGGTTCAGTTTCTTTCCGCAGCGCGGAAAGCGTCGCACAAAGCACAGACTCCATAGCTCCAGCGACGACCCTCGGGAGTGTCCGAAAAACAAAAATGCACTCTTGAAATGAAGGACGCGGCCCGGAATCGAACATACAACCTTAGGAGCCCGAGTCAGACGGCTTGACCACTTCACCACGGAGAATCCCGAGAGGGGTGCAATGTGTAATATTAGTAAAGACAGAGAATTTACAGAGGCACGGGGTAAATAATTTGTAAATTAACAGGAAAGTAGAAGGACCATATTTCTTACCTTATTTTTCATTTCGCATTCACTCGCATTCACTCTCTCCCTCTCACTGACCACCCACTTTCTCTCTCTCTCTCTCTCTCTCTCTCTCTCTCTCTCTCTCTCTCCTCTCTCTCTCTCTCTCTCTCTCTCGCTTCCACACGCACACACATATATAGTGAACAATTATAGTTAAACAATTATAATGAACAATTATAATTGTTCAGTATAATTGTTCATTATAATTGTTTAACTATAATTGTTCACTATATATGTGTGTGCGTGTGGAAGCGAGAGAGAGAGAGAGAGATGAGAGAGAGAGAGAGAGAGAGAGAGAGAGAGAGAGAGAAGAGAGAGAGAGCGAGAGAGAGAGAGAGAGAGAGAGAGAGAGAGGAGAGAGAGAGAGAGAAAGTGGGTGTCAGTGAGAGGGAGAGAGCGAATGCGTGTGTGCGCACGTTCATCGCGTGTGTGTGGAGAGAGTGATTGAGCGAGAAATGGTGGGGAATGTTGTCAGTGCATGCATTCGTACGTGTATGTGTGAGAGTGAGGGAGGAAGTGTATGCGTGCGTGCATGCGTTCATGTGTATGTGTATGTGTGAGAGAGTGTGATTGAGAGAGTGAGTGGTATGTGAAGGATTGTGTGTTAGAGAGTGAGACAGTGGGAGAGTTGATGTGTTAGTGTGTGTGTGTGTGAGCGCGCGCATGCGTGTGAGTGTGTGTATATGAAAGAATACAGAGAGAGAGAGAGAGAGAGAGCTGAGCAGATGCATGTCATGTAACACGCATGTTATGTAACACGCGAATCCATATGTTTGTGTATTCTCATCTGTCATATTATCAGTTAAATAACATTTGATTTAATCATGCATAATATAAACTCATGTTCATTAGTATATTTTGAGTGAGTGAGTCAGTGAGTGTGAATGAGAGACAGAACGAGTGAGCGTGAGAGTGAATGAGTGAGCGGGAGAATGAATGAGTGAGCGGGAGAGTGAATGAGTGAACGGGAAAGTGAATGAGTGAGCGGGAGAGTGAATGAGTGAGCGTGAGAGTGAATGAGCGGGAGAGTGAATGCGTGAGAGTGAATGAATGAGCGGAAGAGTGAAAGTGTGAGCGTGAGAGTGAATGTGTGTGTGTGTGTGTGTGTGTGTGTGTGTGTGTGAGAGAGAGAGAGAGAGAGAGAGAGAGAGAGAGAGAGAGAGAGAGAGAGAGAGAGAGAGAGAGAGAGAGAGAGAGAGAGAGAGGAGAGAGAGAGAGAGAGAGAGAGAGAGAGAGAGAGAGAGAGCATCACTATTTTTACGTCACATACATTTTATGTACACATTTTTCTCAATGTTTAACATTTTTATGAGACTGCTCATGACAAGTGTCAGTGTATGTGTGTGAGTAAAGTGTGGGAGTTTGTTCATACTAGTTTCAATACTAACGTGAGACATTTTGTATGTGTCTAGATGTGAGGAAGTGTGAGTGTATGTGGAGGATGTGTGTGAGTGTGGGGATATGTGTGGGTGGGGTGTGTGGGTGGGGGTATGCATTTGGATGGGTTGGGGTGTGTGGGTTTTGGTGGGTAGTGGTATTTGTGGGTTTTGGTGGGATGTGTGGATGGATGTGTGGGGGTGAAAGTACGGGTGTTGGAATGGGTGTGGGGGATGTGTGTATGGGTAGAGGATATGTGTATGGGACGGATGCAGGGGATGTGTGTTTATGTGGGTGGAGATGTGTGGATGTTTGAGGAAGTATGTGTGGGAGGCGGGGTTGTGTGGGTAGGGGATTGTGTTGGGTGGATTTGGGATGGAAGGGCGGATGGGGAGAAGTGTATGGTGTGTGGGTTTGAGATATGTGTGCGGTGTGTTGGTGGGGGATGTGTGAATGATGTGTGGGTGGAGGGTATGTTTGTGGTGGTATGGGTGGAGGATAGTGTGTGGTGTAGGGGATGTGTGTGATGGGTGTGGGGAATGTGCGTATGGGTGGGGTATATGTGTGGGTGAGCAGGGGATTGTGGTGGTTGGGGGAAGTATGTGGGGGAGTGTGTGTGGGAGATGTGTGTATGTGGATGGGGAATGTGTGGGTGGGGGTGTGTGAGTAGCTTAGGGATGTGTAGGTGGGTGATGGAGTTGTATGTGTCGGGGTGGGATGTGTGAGTGGGTGGAGGATGTGTGTGGGAGTAGGGGTATTGTGATCGAGAGATGTTTGGTTGGGAGTGGGTTGGTGGGGGTGTGTGGGTGCGTAGTGGAGGATGTGTGAGTGAGTGTGTGTTGGTGGACGGGTAGGGAATGCGTGTGTTGGTGGGGAGAGGTGTGTGGTGTGTTGGTTGGTGATATTGTGTGGGTGAGGTATGTGTGTGTGGGTGGGGGATTTTTGTGTTGTGTGAGTGGGGTATGTGGGGGGATGGGTAAGGGTATCTGTGTGGGTGTGGGTGGGATTATTTTGTGGTATCTGGGTGGGGGATATGTGTGTGGTGTGTAAGTGGGGATGTGTTGGTGAGGGATATGTGTGTGTGTGGTGCGTGGGTTGGGAATAGTGCGTGGTAGGAGGTGTATGTGATGTGCGGGTGGGGGATTGTGTGGTGGGGGATTAGGTTAAGGCATGTGTGGGTGGGTGGAAGTTGTATGTGTGGGTGGTGGTGTGTGTGTGAGTGGATTGGGGATGTATGGGTGGTTAGGGAGATGTGTGTGTGTGTGTGGGGGGGGGGGGGGGGGGTAGGGACATGTCAGTTGGTGGGGATGTGTGTGTATGGTTTGGGGATGTGTGAGTGGATGTGTGGGTTGGTGGGGGGATTGTGTGTGTGGGTGGGGAATATGGTTGTCGATGGAGATGTGGCTGGGGGAAGAGTGGTTTGAGGTGTGGGTGGGGAGAGGATGTGTGGGGTATAATGTGGATGGGCGTGGGATGTGTGGGTTGGTGGGGGAATGTTTGTGGGTGGCGAGTGTGTTTTGGTTGGGGGATCAGTTGAGGGCAGTGTGTGTGGGTGGGGGATGTGCGGGAGGGGGATGGGTCGGTTGGTGGGGTATGTATGTGTCCCTTGGTGTGCGTGTGTGTCGGTAGGTGGGGGTGTGTATGTGTCCCTTGGTGCGCATTGTGTGGGTAGGTGGGGGTGTTGTGTGGGTGGGGTGATGTATGGATAGGTGGGAGATGGGCTTCATACCATGGTAATTAGCCTTGTTTATGTTTACAACATTCATTTCACATTGTTTATTTTTCTTCCTATGCAAATGTATAATGCTCTTGATGAACAAAAGACGAGTGATTGGAAGGGCCGAATGTAAGACGGGCCTGCGCGCCCAATTTGTGACCCTAATAAAGTTGATTTGATTTGATTTGATTTGATTTTCCTTCTTGTTTCTTCAGCTGATGCTGTAATGTTAAGGGCCTGCAATTCGTCTGAATAGTTGGGAGTAAAATATCCCAGTAAGTGTGTACGTAGATTAAGGTCTGCGATCTGCTCAGACTTTAATCTGTGTCGGACGATTCCAGTAGGTTGATGATTGCTCTCGGTTGCATAAAATTCAATCCATCCTTTCTCCAATAGTCCTCTTCCTCTTCAACACATGGTCCTGACGTTTTTTCCAGTAACTTTTATCAATATTTAATAGCGCGGACAGACAGACAGACAGAAAGGTAGGTAGGCAGAAAGGTGGGTGGCTGGCTGGCTGGCTGACTGGGTGGGTGGGTGGGTTGGTCGGTCGGTTGGTCGGCCGGCCGGCAGGCAGGCAGATAGATAGATAGATAGATAGATAGATAGATAGATAGATAGATAGATCGATAGATAGTTTATAGATAGATAGATAGATAGACAGACAGACATATAGACAGACAGACAGACAGACACAGACAGACAGACAGACAGATAGATAAGCAGGCAGGCAGGCAGTTAGGCAGATAGATAGATAGATAGATAGAAAGATAGATAGATAGATAGATAGATAAATAGATAGATAGATAGACAGACAGATAGATAGATAGATAAGCAGGCAGGCTGGCAGGCAGGCAGGCGGGCAGGCAGGCATGCAGTTAGGCAGATAGATAGATAGATAGATAGATAGATAGATAGATAGATAGATAGATAGATAGATAGATAGATAGATAGATAGATAGATAGATAGATAGATAGATAGATATCGGTCGGTCGGTTGGCCGGCAGGTAGGCAGATAGATAGATTAGATAGATTAGATAGATAGAGAGATAGATAGATAGATAGATAGATAGATAGATAGATAGATAGATAGATAGATATCGGTCGGTCGGTTGGCCGGCAGGTAGGCAGATAGATAGATTAGATAGATTAGATAGATAGATAGATAGATAGATAGATAGATAGATAGATAGATAGATAGATAGATAAGCAAGCAGGCGGGCGGTGTGGACGGACGGACGGACGGACAGACAGACAGACAGACAGATCCCCACCAGAAGCCGGGCCTTGTCAGCTAGTTTATTTATATAATCACGGTTCATGAAAGAACCCCCATTTGGAGACACCTCTGAACCTTCGCGCTGTTTGTTTCAAAACTGAAATCACGTGAAAATTTTTTCAAATGCCGGGACGTGTCTTGGTGAAGCTGTAATACTGTTAAAATCATGGACGTAATCTCTAAGTCGTAATTAATATACCGCATATAAACTAACTTTGAAATCTGCTGTAAAATCTCCAGAACAAAATATTTTTTGTTGGGTGGACATAATGATAAGGTTATATACTAAATCTCATCATTTTCCCTCAGTTGGTTACTGAGATATTGAATTTTATATTGAGGCAACAAAACAAAAACACACTATAGTCGCCTTCTCTTAAATTTTCACTAGACAGCTAAGTACATTCATCCTACTTCTTGAGATACCAAGCTCAGCTAATTCAAAATGATCTTTTAGTGAGCCAAAACTAGGCTGATTCTTGAGTATCTGGGGACTCGCCTATGTGACGAAGCGGGACTAGATTCTGTCTGTTCTCTGCATTATATCCCTTTGGTCAGAATACCAAGGGTTGGTCTCCCTTGAAATAGTGACCCTAACTAGGGAAATCCCCAAGTTAAAATAGTCCGTGACGTCAGAAGTCCAGTGAGTTCGAGAAACGTCTCGAAGCTTCATGAAGGGACTGAGCAATGTGTGTACGTGATGTTGTTGTCACGCTGGACCCACCATTGCCTCAGGGAACACGGGATTGTGGATTTCTCCGTGGCTCATGGGATTCACTAGGCCCGGGATGTCATTGTGAAGGCGCATTTAGCTATCAGCCATCAGTCGCCTTCCAAACGTCGTCAAATGCGGCCGCAGTACTTGTTGCTGAAAATTGATGTCTGTGTTTGCGGCCAGTGCGGGACATCAGCAGTTAAGAAAGTTGACTCTAGATTCAAGGTAATGAAGTAATACTTTATTAATTAACGGTTAGCTTTTTGGTAACCCGCCGGCAGTCGAAGTAATAAGCGTTGAAACACAGTGAAAATTACCACCGCGCCGCGTAGAAGTTAAGCTCCGCCTATCTGCATTAATAATTAGCCGCTATCGATCGGCTAAGAGTACTGAGGTCAGATGTCTGATAGCTACAGGTGTGTGTCAAAATATTAGGCATGTGTAGATTTGTCCCAGCTGATTTGTGGTGGAAATCTAATGTTATCATAGCTGATGGAGTAGAGATTGAGAGATTGAGGTCAGGTCTTAGTCAGATATGACTGAGCTACCGTATGACAGTAGACGGTACTACCTGCTTTCTGTCAGCGCCGAATGTTGGGCGGCGCTTACCAAACCCGACACCCCACATTGTGCCAACGGCTTCGGGCGGAAGGGCACAACTGGGAGGGTACTAGCCTTATCCTGGTGCGAGGAAATGCAACCCAAAGACAAAATAAGTCATGGCAGGGCAGACCAGGCCCTAAGCCTTGGTTGGCAGCTGGTCTAGGATCGAAGCTCCGACAGGCGGACAGTTAGAGCATTGCTTTGCTGATCCGGCAGCTTCTGCAGCTTGTCTTGTTCCAGATTATAGGTGTCAACTTTCCTCTGGAGTGAACTAGGCAGGCCGAGAGAGGGATCATGCTGCATGGGCAACACATGGTTTCTTTATTTTAGCCCAGGCTTTGTGCTATGGAGAGGCAATAACTCCATCCCTGGTCTTAACCGGTCTCGGAATCAAAGCGAGAGGCAACTGTTACGGGTTATAAGTCCTTGTCAGTTGGCGTAGACATGGGGCGCCACGCGTTGCCTCTGACGGTGGGAGACACCTACAGGTGTCACTGATCAGCTACCGCCCGCCTCAAGCTGGGCAGCCCCCAGCCAATTGGGTGCTGATCCGCCACAGCCTGCCTGCTTCAATGGGTGCTTGGGGCTAGGACAAAATCTGAATCGCAGGCTGTAAAACCAATGCACCAGGTACTAATAAAAAGAATAGAAACCTCAAGCTACGGCTTGCAACCTGGAACGTGAGAACCATGTGTCCAGGATTTTCCACTGACTTGACAAATATTGACGATGTGAGAAAAACGGCTGTGATTGATGCTGAACTCAATCGTCTTAACATTGATATTGCTGGCCTGCAGGAGACTCGCCTCGCTGAGGAAGGGTCACTCAGGGAAAACAATTACACCTGTTTTTGGAAGGGAAGAGGGCAGGCAGAAAAAAAGGCAACATGGTGTGGGCTTTGCAGTGAAGAATTCGCTACTGGGAATGATTGATATCCCAGCTGGAGGTAATGAAAGATTATTATCACTGCGCTTGGCAACCTCTTGTGGATTTGCCACCATTCTCACTGCATATGCACCGACACTCGCTTCCTCTGATGATGTGAAGGATACGTTCTATGAGCAGCTAGACTCTGCGATCAAGGCAGTTCCAAAATCCGACTACATTTATATGCTCGGTGATTTCAATGCTCGTGTGGGCAAGGACTCGAGTTCATGGCCAGTGTGCCTTGGAAAATACAACATCGGTCGCATGAATGATAATGGGCAAAGGCTGCTGGAGCATTGCACTAGAAATGACCTATGTATTACAAACTCCTTTTTTAAAACAAAAGAGATGCATAAGGTCACATGGAAACATCCAAGATCCAGCCATTGGCATCAGCTGGACTTCATTATCACACGGAGACAACATCTGAACCATACATCATTAACTCGAAGTTACCACAGTGCTGACTGTGATACAGATCATTCTTTGGTTGTTGCAAGGGTTAGACTGAGACCAAAGAGAATCTACACAGCTAAACACAAGTCTAGCCCCAGGATTAATATTACTAACACTCACGATCCTGGAAAGTGCTTTGAATTTCAACAGCAACTTGAAGACGCTTTCAATGATACATCAGAAAATTGTATAGTAAATGATAAATGGAGTAAACTTAAGGAAACTATTTATAAAACAGCGGTAGGGGTTTACGGCACTGTGGATCATAAGAGGCAGGACTGGTTTGCGGCAAACAGCCAGATACTGCAGCCCTTGATTGATAAAAAGAAGATAGCTCTCTTAAGAAACAAGGAAAGACCAACGCGTAACACTCTGAGTGAGCTGAAGCAAGCGAGGAAGGATGTACAAAAGGCTGCCAGGCAGTGTGCGAATGACTATTGGATCAAGTTATGTGAGTCCATTCAAATCGCAAGTGATAAGGGAAACATCAGAAGCATGTATGAAGGGATAAAGAAAGCCTGTGGTCCAATGATCAAAAGAAGTGCACCGCTGAAAACCTTGACTGGAGAAATCATCACTGATAAGAAACAGCAGATGGATAGATGGGTCGAGCACTATTTAGAGCTTTACTCAAGTGAGACCAAGCTAGCGGATGATGCCCTCAACGCCATAGAGGCCCTGCCAACTCTTGACCACCTGGACACACTTCCCACTATAACAGAAGTTAAGTGTGCTATAAATGAGCTTGCATCTGGCAAGGCTCCAGGTAAGGATGGGATTCCAATAGAGGTAATCAGGAGTGGGCAAGACACACTCGCTCTACAGATCCACCAGCTAATAGAGCTATGCTGGCGAGAAGGACAAGTCCCACAGGATTTCAAAGATTCAAACATCATAACGCTGTACAAGAACAAGGGAGATCGGAGCGACTGTAACAACTATAGGGGTATCTCACTTCTGTGTATTGTTGGGAAAGTATTTGCCAGAATTGTCCTGCACAGACTTCAAGTCCTGGGAGATCAAGTCTACCCCGAATCACAGTGCGGCTTCCGTCAGAACCGGTCTACCATTGATATGATATTCTCATTGCGACAGATGCAAGAAAAATGCCGGGAACAAAATCAGCCACTGTTTATTGCCTTCATCGACCTCACAAAGGCATTCGATTTGGTCAGTCGTGAGGGTCTGTTCAAAGCACTAAAGAAGATTGGCTGCCCACCAACTCTTCTGTCCATTGTGGAATCGTTCCACACAGGCATGAAGGGTATAATCAAGTTTGATGGCTCAACTTCAGAAGAGTTTGAAATCAAGAGTGGAGTTAAGCAAGGTTGTGTACTAGCCCCCACCCTCTTTGGGATATACTTTTCACTTCTACTGAAATATGCCTTTCGTGATCAGGATGACGGTATATACATTCACTCACGCTCAGATGGTGGCCTCTATAATGCTCAGAGATTGAAGGCCAAGACCAAAATTAGCAGGGTACTAATCAGAGAGTTGCTTTTTGCGGATGATGCTGCGATTACGACCCACTCTGAGGAAGAATTACAACATCTACTATCTGCATTCTCCAATGCTTGTTCTGAATTTGGTTTAACAATTAACAAAAAGAAGACACAGATTATGTCACAAGGTGCACATGGTGTACCATCAATCTTTATTGACGACGCCGAACTGGAGATAGTAGACCATTTTACATATCTAGGATCAGAGGTAAATAGCAAATTATCCCTCGATCAGGAAATCAACATCAGGATTGGCAAGGCAGCAACAACAATGAACATGTTAGCAAAAAGAGTCTGGGAGAACAGGAAGCTTACTGCCAAAACAAAAGTCCTCGTCTACCAAGCCTGTGTCCTTAGTACTCTTCTTTATGGCAGTGAAACCTGGACAACTTACTCACGCCAAGAGAAACGTTTAAACAGCTTTCATATGCGGTGTCTGCGAAGAATACTTGGTATTAAGTGGCAAGACAAAATCACAAATACTGAAGTATTGGAAAGATCAGGTTGTGTGAAGGTGTATTCCATGCTCAGTCTTCGTAGACTTAGATGGATAGGACACGTTAGGAGGATGGATGATGGTAGAATACCAAAGGACATCTTTTTTGGTGAATTACAGACGGGTAGGAGATCTCAGGGTCGGCCTCTACTACGATACAAAGATGTGTGTAAGCGGGACATGATTGATACAGGCATTGATAATGCACATTGGGAGCACGTCGCCGCTGAACGTGTTGCATGGAGGGCAACTATCAGAAATGGAATAAAGACAAAGGAGAAAATGATTGCAGATAAAGCACACACAGAGCGTGAGAGACGTAAGATGGTGCAAAATGGTGGAAAGTGACCATGTTTTCACATGCACCTACTGTGGGCAAACATTTGCAGCAAGAATTGGCCTTACCAGCCACACTCGCCACCGCCATGGATCGTAGTTATTAAGCCTTTTTGAAGCACAATGTACGAAACTATCGTCTGTCAAGACGGAAAGGTGCCAATGAGAGTAGAGATATTAGATTACCATTGTATGCATTGTTAGTATAATGTACGTTGATGTTTTCACTGCTATGTGTAAGTATGTTCGGGTAATTTACCAACTGTGTAGCACATGTGTTAATTATCTGCTTTAGTGATTACATGCTCAGGGCTGTAAAGAAGTTTGACATTCGTTACATTGGGATGTTAGAATCAATTGATAGTGATGTGTCATTTGCATAGCTAGAATAGGTTTGTAACTTATG
>JACEFZ010019393.1:0-24539 GCA_014155875.1 Cepaea nemoralis
TTTGGTGTTCACCCTCTGCATGTTCCTCACACCAATAAAAGATTCTCTTGGTTGGCCTCTGCCTCTCGCTTCCTCTGATCTTTCCGGTCGTCACGATGTTCTAAAAAAAATGGGTAATTTGTTTTCCTGTCCACCTCCTCCTTCGTTCCTCTTTTGAGGGAAATGCATCACACTTAGTTATGCACCACAAAGGTCAGTGACCAAAATTTGGCATGCTTTAAAAGCAGTAGCAGCAGCAGCAGCAGAAGAAGAAGAAGACGCAGAAGAAGAAGAAGAAGAATAAGAAGAAGAAGAAGAAGAAGAAGAAGAAGAAGAAGAAGAAGAAGAAGAAGAAGAAGAAGAAGAAGAAGAAGAAGAAGAAGAAGAAGAAGAAGAAGAAGAAGAAGAAGAAGAAGAAGAAGAAGAAGAAGAAGAAGAAGAAGAAGAGAAGAAGAAGAAGAAGAAGAAGAAGAAGAAGAAGAAGAAGAAGAAGAAGAAGAAGAAGAAGAAGAAGAAGAAGAAGAAGAAGAAGAAGAAGAAGAAGAAGAAGCAGAAGAAGCAGAAGAAGAAGAAGAAGAAGAAGAAGAAGAAGAAGAAGAAGAAGAAGAAGAAGAAGAAGAAGACAGAAGAAGAAGAAGCAGAAGAAGAAGAAGAAGAAGAAGAAGAAGAAGAAGAAGAAGAAGAAGAAGAAGAAGAAGAAGAAGAAGAAGAAGAAGAAGAAGAAGAAGAAGAAGAAGAAGAAGAATAAGAAGAAATGTATCAGGTCTGCTTCCTCTAGACAGATTCCATCCAAGGTAACGTGCTCTACACATGTGTAGATTTTCTGGCATAACAATTTGGCCAGTACAGCAGCCTGAAGGCCTGCTCTGTGACTTATAACTGCTGTGGGATTTTGTGTGTGCACAACTTGCACACAGAGCCTCCTGTTTTTCACCCTCGAGATGGGTAAGTGTCCGATCTCACTACCTAGGAGATCAGGGGGACGAGTTGTATCATTATATACATATGATCCTTGAAACTGTTCACCCTGTTCTGGGGACGAGCCTTGAACCTTATGCACCAGTGATCCCTGTCATGGCACCCCACTAATAGCCCGATAGTTCTCTTCTGAACACAGCATCTACACTAAAAGTATGATAGTTCTCTAGAACTACACAATTAACACTAATTGTCTCATACTTCTCTTAATACAAGCTAAAGGTAAAGACTTTCCAGTATGACAGTACAGGGCAAGATGTGGTGAGTAAAATAAGACGTGACAAGCGCAGAAAGTTTCAGGGCAGGAAAAAAAGCTGGGAGCAGCCACCGTGGTGGAATTTCGAGGTGGATAAGGCTTGGGTGGATAGGCGTAGTGCTGTAAGGAGATGGCAAAATGCCAAGAAGAACAGAGCTGGTCATCCTAGTCCCTGCATGCTCTTAGAAAGAGAGATGCACACTAAAGTAAGCTATTTCAAGAAACTGGTCAAGGTGGTTAAAAGCGAAAAATGGGCAGAGGTGTGTCAAAGAGTAAGCACAGACAAGTCACTGAAATTGTTCTGGCGACTACATAAAAGCATGAGTGGTGTAGATCAAGAATAAGAGCATTTCTGACTTCCAAGGTGCTGACCTCATCTGGCAGAGGACTGACGAGGACAAGGGCAAAGCCCTCTTTGAACGCTATCTTGAGCAGAGCAACCAGACAGACATGGGAGGCCGAAATTCTGGCCAAGGAGGTCACCTCAGACAGATGCAAGGTCCAGAACACTTCGGATGAAGA
This sequence comes from Cepaea nemoralis, assembly GCA_014155875.1. Taxonomy (NCBI): domain Eukaryota; kingdom Metazoa; phylum Mollusca; class Gastropoda; order Stylommatophora; family Helicidae; genus Cepaea; species Cepaea nemoralis. Next base: position 1,736 of record JACEFZ010019393.1, read on the forward strand.
CACAGTGACAGTGAAAGAAATCAAGGCTGTACTTCGACGATCAAAAAACAGCGCTCCAGGTCCTGATGGCATAAGATACGACGACATCAATAAGTGTACCGACAATGAGCTAGAGAAACTAGCAGACATGTACAACAACAGTATAGGGAGTGCTAGCATCAAGGAGGAATGGTTACACAGCTATCTGATTCCCTTGCCGAAGCCTGACAAAGACCACAAAAAAATTCAGGGATATCGAATTATAACCATGCAGAATACAATAGGCAAGCTGCTGGAGAAGGTAATTGCCAGGAAGATATCAAGCCAGCTAGAGAGGCAAGGTGTTTTCCCACCTACCCTGGGTGGGTACCGTCCAAAAAGAGAAACCTGGACCAATGCAGCAGTCTTTGCCCATGATGTCTATGAAGGTTTCCACTCAGGCATTGAAACCTTTGCTGCAGCGATTGATCTTGAGGACGCATACAACAGAGTACCATTGGATTTTTTAATGTTTCAGCTTCTTGAACTAAAAGTAAGTCCATTCCTCCTTAGTTGGATCGCTGCAGCCCTCTTCCAACGGAAAGTAGTTTTTAGATGTGGCAGTTGGACTTCGGAACCAACAACAATATATCCTGGCCTACCACAGGGATCACCATTATCTCCGGTACTGTTCAACGCCTACACAGTGAGAATCACCAGTGAGCAGATCACTGGACCTGGCAGGACATTGTCATATGCCGATGATGTTTTAGTGTATCGTCAGGGTAAGGATAGAGAGCAGGTTGCTGTGGAACTACAAACCGAACTCAATCGCATAAGTACTTGGTGTGATGAAGCTGGGGCAATGGTCAACCCAACAAAGGCAACAGTGACTTGGTTCTCGTTGAATAATCATATTGTCAACACTCCAACACCAACTGTAATGCTGTGTTCAGAGACGGTGGAAAGAACGCAGGCAATGAATTACCTAGGGATACGGTTTGATCGAAGCCTTGCTTATAATGTGCACATAGACCAGGTGATAACAAAGGCCAAGCGGGGTTTGGCTGCGATGCGGGTGATGGCGGCAGCAAACTGTGAGCAGCGCCATCTATGTCTTCTGTACGAGGGGCTGGTCATGTCTGTTTTGGAGTATGCAATGGCAATCCTGACTCTCAGCCATAAGCAGATAGAAAGGATGGAAAGGATACAGAATGAAGCTATGCGCATTATTCTTGGATGTACAAGAGATACAGCATGCAGGGCGATGCGCTACCTTCTTGATTTTCCAACCATTGAAGAGAGAATACAAGTTTGCAGGGCACGCGCCTACCTCAGAGTTAACGCAAACACACAACATCAACTGCATAGTGAAATTATTAAGGTGAAGGGCAGCAGGTTAAAAAGAGGACGGTCGTGGATGGGTCAAGCCGAAGACATTCTTCAACAGGTGTGTTCAATTGAGGACTTAGAACCTGGCGAGGAGTGGGTGCAAGTGCCAACAGACTTCTGCACATCCTTTTCAGTTTGCATCCAACTAGATAGGAAATGCAGACAAGAAAATCCGGCTGCTGTGGAGGCTGAAGTACAAGCGTTGATTTTCGAGAATTCGCTAGACGGTGACGCGGTCATCTACACAGATGGGTCGGTCGTCCGACATGTGAGAAGCTCATGGGCCTTTACAGCTCGGGCCGGAGGGAGAATTGTGAAGGAGGACTCTGGTGCTTTCACTGAAACCACAAGTAGCCTGACCATGGAAGTCATGGCAGTAAGTAAAGCAATAACATGGCTCGAGACACAGACATTCACTAGGGCTTGTTTCCTTAGCGACTCAATGAACATGATCAAGAGGATAGAGGAGGGGTCGATCCGAAGAGAATGGTTGCTGCCTCTGGAGCGGTCTCGGCTGGCAAAGATTAGTTTCATCTTCGTGCCAGGGCATGCGGGAGTACAAGGAAATGAGCGGGCTGACAAGCTCGCAGGTGAGGCTACTGTGGAGGGCGGACGCGCCATGGACCAGGCTGACATTCTGAATGCTCTTCGAGAAGTAAGACTTTTGCGAGAACCAAGTGATGACTGTGAATCTACAACAATGGCCAGACTGCGAGAGCAGCAAATTAAAAGAGGGGTGGCCAAACAAGAACACTACGCAGGAAGCCAAATAAAATTGATAAACCAGCACAGAACTGGCGTCGTTAGCCGCTACACGCTGCGGGATTTGCTGAGGAGGGGATCCGAGCACTTATGGACTGAATGGTTCGATGTGCAATGAGGATGATCTGTCGACTAACTAACTAACTAACTAACTAACTAACTAACTAACTAACTAACTAACTAACTAACTAACTAACTAACTAACTAACTTCTCTTAATACAGCATCAGCACTAACAGTCCAGTGGTTCTCTCAGTACAGCATCAACACTAAAAGTATAGTAGCCTTCAGTGTGGCTACTAACAATCAAATAGTTCTCTTAATATGGCATCAATATATGACCCAATGGTTTTCCTCTCAGTACAGCATCAACACTGAGTCTCTACTACAGTGGTTTTCAACCTTTTTTGGCCCATGCACCCTTTCACCATATGTCAGAATGTCATTCCCCCCTTTCCAGCAAATGAAAGAAAAAGAATTCCCCCCTTTCCAAAATGTCAGCCTCACAAGGTGCATTTATTATATTCACAATATTTTATTAACACACTAAATTAATCATATACAATAAACAGTTAAAATGTCAAAGAACTGTCACTTAATACACATCACCAGAATGCCAGACAATTGTGCTTCTTCAAATAAAACGCTCAGTAGAAAACCAGGATATTGTGCCTGAAGCCATATTGAGTCCGTTAATCTGAGGTCTTAATTCGCCTTGGAAACAATAAAATTCCCTCCTTTGGGAAGTATGCAGAGATCAATAAATGCAGACAGGCATGGCATTAGACTAACACATGACAGCTTTACAATGGAATGCATAGAAAGCATCAAGACCAGCACACAGGCTGAAATAATAAAAGGTGTTTGTCAGGGTCTTAAACTTGGCTCGCTAACCTAACAGTGTGAGACAGTACAAGTACAACGTGATTTGACGTAAGACTCAACGACACACCGTTCAATGGATTTATTCACATATCAAATACAGAACGATGATCACAACAATATATACTTGATACTTCAATACACTTACATACAGCTCACAAGTCTAACTCAAGATGTCCAGACACTCGACTTTCAAGCACAGAAAACCACACAACGCCTTTCTCTCATCACACGTCTGTCCGAGTCGAAGTCCCAGAGCTGTCTGCCGCTAGTTCGCAACTGGCCTCCCGCCTCAGGTGGCTTCACGAGGCATGCGTGCGTCTTGCGTCGTCAGCCTGACCGCTGGTCGCTCGTCAGCCAGCAATCTTGCAGGCAGGTACTACTACTCGCCTGGCGGCGTAACGAAGTTGCTGCATCCCTGCTGGGAGCTAAGTCGCCTGGCGGGCGTAACGATGTCACTGCATCACTGTACCCCTTTCTGGACTCTGACACGCTCCCCCGGCAAATTCATGAAAGATGTCATCTTTCATGTATAATATATGTACATACTGGGTTAATATTATAACCTTGTCAGAGTCTACCCTTTTGTTGTTATATACATTGGTATGAAAATACAAACAAATACACATATGCCCTAGAAATATATATGAAATGGAAGTTGCATTCAACGACATGTGGTGTTCAACCTTTAACACATGTCAGGTTTCATCCTCTCGATGGCTGATTACCTCAATTGCATTAATGACCCAGTCAGATCGGTAGTACCAGCTTCACGCATCTACCTCGCAGCATCCAAAAAAAACGTAATAATATGGTTCTTGAAACAAAAACCATCTAGCTAGACCGAAATGTGGCTTTTAGATAAGTCACATTAAACGCTCAAACCCTGACCTCATTTGGCCAGGACTCTTGTGTTGGTCTGCAATGTCGGCAACCCTCTGCCATGCCCAGTAGATGCCTACCTGGTGTGTTATCAATCTGGCAAACACAAGGGTATTTTTATACAACACATTACAGTATACATTTCAAATTATGGCCCTTTGTGTAATGACGTAATAACAAATAAATGGAAGGGGAATAATTTCAACATTAAATGAAATACAATAATTTACAATAATTATCCTATTTCTTAGCGTCATTGCTTGACGTTTCTTCATATTAACGAGAAAAAGTCGGTAATATGAATACATTAATCAAGATATGATTCTAAGATTACACTACTTAAATATATAAACACACAATTCGTGTATTTAACTTTGTTGATTCCTAAAGATTTTAGAATCGTCATAGCTTTTTAAACTTGTATTTGTCGTCTGCTAATTTTGCTCTAAATTTCTAACTAATCCGGAAGTACACACGAACACTAAAATAGCTGATGTTGAAGCTTGCAGAACACACTTGTTCCGGTCTGATGTAGTTACGGAAAGTACAATGTTCTCACAGTTCATGTGTTGGAAATTTCACTACAAAACCTTCTGGATTACGATTGACTGTTCATGTGTTGGATGTTTCACTACAGAACATTATGGATTTCGGTTCACTGCAGAGGTGTAGCTGTCAATGTTTAGTTTACACGTTCACACACATCATTAAAATATCCCTGGAATGTTCACACGCAGATGTCACTGTCAAATTGGATAGTTCGCTTACGGTAAGTTTTTGAGCGAATGTGACACTGTTCTTGTTCGTGATATATACAATTAATAAAGTTCGCTTTCTACCACACACTACACAATTATACACGACAATCACTACATGAATTAGTAAAATAAGAACACTATATATAATGGGAGTAATCCCTATCACAATATTGTAGACATTACACAGCTTTTTGTGAATGAAAAAAAATTATTCACTGAGGAATGGCTGTGTCGGTCTGAGTGTATTTGTACACACTGCACTCAGACATTGGTGCTTACTGGGTCGGTCGGACAACGGGACAAAAGATCGGCAATTGAATTGGATCTGCCTGGGATATGTCGAACCTCAAAGCTGTAATCTTGAAGTTTAAGAGACCAGTGCGCTACCATATGATTTGAAGGTACACCCGAATTTATAAACCGTAAAGGGCTGCTGTCAGATTCCACGATAAAATGACGTCCTAGAAGAAATCTGGACAATTTTGTTATACCCACCACTAAAGCTAGGGCTTCCAATTGAGGGATAGACCACGCCCGTTCTCTGGGCTTTAGTTTCCTGGATACGAAGTACACGGGATGGAGGATGTTATTGTACTCTTGTAACAAGACTGCTCCAATCGCCACGGAGCTAGCATCTGTACGCAATCTGAAAGGTAAATGGAGATTGGGCAATTTCAGGATGAGATTATTTAAACTATTATCAGAAAAACATGCTAGTACTTTGCGGAATGCAATTTTTAGGCATTCATTGCTTACAATATTTTCTGGTTTATCTTTTGTTAGTAAATTAGTAAACACTTCGGTCAGTTCAGAAAAATCAGGAATGAACTGCCGGTAATAATTTATCAGTCCCAACAAACTTCTGACTTGTTTTTTTTTTTTTGTAGTCGGAAGTGAGAGTTTTAGTATCTTGGACACAATGTTATCGTCTGTCATGACAAAGCCATTGGATATTTTGTACCCCAAGAAGGATATTTCCTGGTAGGCTATGTCTACTTTCGCAGGCTTTACTGTCAGTCCGTGCTGTCTAATACGTTCAAATGTCTGTTCTAACGTCTTAATGTGCTCTGTCATCGTCTCTGTGTGAACACAGATGTAGTCGATATAGCAGATTATGTTAGGAATGTCTACTAGAAGAAGTCGTGTCATACGTACGAATGTGGCAGGGGCATTGACTAGCCCAAATGGAAGTTTGCACCATTCGTACAGTCCCCACGGTGTGGCAAATGCTGTCAGATGTCTGCTCTGTTCGTCTACTTCTATCTGATAATATCCTTTAGTCATATCTATCTTAGTGAAGAACCTAGCGTCTGTCAGTTCTGTCAGAAGATCGTCAGCGTTTGCCATTGGCTCCAAATCTAGAACGGTTATTTTATTTAGCTTTCGATAGTCGATGCACAGTCTTATTGTATTGTCCTTTTTGCGTATTATGACCATTGGAGATGAGAAGTCTGATTGGGATCGTCTTATGATGTTGTTTTTCTCTAAGTTGATGATCTCCTGATGTAAATGTTCTTTGTAATGTAATGGAATGGTGTATGGTCTGCATCTTATGGGTGTTTTTGATGTGAGTGTGATGTGATGCTGTACTAATTCTGTTTGTCCTGGGTTGTTGGAAAAGATGGTGTTGTACTGTTGTATAAGCTGTTTGCAACTGTCTGTCTCTGCTTGAGTTAACTTTGGGTTGATTTTGATCTCCTTCAAGCAGTTTGTCGTGTCTAATGCAGGTGTTGGAATTTCGTCACTAGCATCGTCATCTTCGTGATCTATTATCACTGTACAAGCTGTCGTATCGTCTTGTTCGTTGTCTCTGTTGTGGTAAGGTCTTAGCATATTTATGTGAAATATTTTGTGTTTGTCTTATATTTGGATTTCGTAGTCTACAGGTGAAATCTGTCTCGTCACTTTAAAAGGTCCCTGCCAAGTGTCAGTCAATAAGTGTCTGTCACTAGGTAGTAGAAGAAGAACGTCCTGTCCAGGTGTCAACGTTATTGTCCTGTTACCTTTGTCAGCATACTGTCTATAAGTAGCACCAGATAATTTTAGTGCATGCTTTGCAATAATACACGATTTGATGATTCTTTCACGCAATGATGTAACATATACGTATGATGATATGGGTTTACGTACTGGAGTAGAGTCAGTTAACATTTGGTGATAAATAGTCAATGGGCCACGTGGTTTGGCACCATAGATAAGTTCAAAAGGAGAGAAACCGGTACTAGAATGTGGTACCTCGCGATAAGCAAAAAGAATAGCTGGTAGATATACATCCCAGTTATTGGGGTGCTCTTGCGTTACTTTTGCAAGCATGTGCTTTAGATCCCCGTTAAATTTTTCTATTACTCCACTACTGTGAGGATGGTACGGGGAATTGAAACATTGCTTCACTCCCAACATTTTGGTGAAAGCTTGGGTAGATGCGGCAATAAACTGAGTGCCCCTATCAGATTGGATAGTATCTGGAAAACCTATCCGAGAGAATATATGGAAGAAAACTTCCATTATATCATTGGCAGTAATGTTCTTTAGCGGAATAGCTTCTGGCCAGCGACTACATTGATCAATGACAGTTAGAATATATTTATTCCCTCTAGTTGTTGTATGATTGAGAGGGCCCACTATGTCAACAGATAGTTTTTCAAAAGGTCGACTGGCTAAGTCAGTAACTTGTAACTTTGCCTGTGGGTGTTTACCTTTTTTTACCAGTTTCTGGCAAGTGTCACAACTTCTGCAATATTCTTTAATGTCATTGCAAAATTTGGGCCAATGAAACTGTGTCAATAACCTTGATCTGGTTTTAACGTATGCCATGTGCCCTGCAAGAGGTATATCGTGGGCAAGATGTAAGGCTTGCTTGCGATAATTAGTTGGCAAAACAGTTTGCTCTGTGATGTTGTCACCTCTGGTATAATACCTGGTGAGTATATCATTTTTCACAGCAAAATGCCATTTTGCATTCTTGGTTACCTTTGGCTTTTGGCCGATCAGATTAAAGTATTTTGACAATGAAGGATCAGCTTTTTGAGCTGTTACAAACGTTTCCTTCATGGTGTTAGTAGGTAGTGATACTGGGCTAAGCATTTGTATAGCCTCAGTTTGATTACTTTCATCTTGCACTCTAGCAGTAGATCTAGTTACTGCGTTCACACATTCAATGATATCAGATGGTGATGGAACAATGTTATCAATGATGTCATGAGAACTTGGTGCTACATTAGCTACCATACAATCAATAGGTGGTGTGACATTATCAATCATGACATTGGATGGTGATGATATGTTATCATCAATACACAGAGATGTTATGTCATGAGGTTTATCATTCACCTCTGGTAAATTTCCAATAATTACATCACACACTGGGTTTGTTAATGCAGCGCACTTTACTTTCCCAGTGAGGAAAGGTGTTTCAATATATGCCCATGCTAGTGGGTATTTCTCAATATTGCCTGAGAATGTTCTGCATGTTACGTGCCTGCCTGTATAGTCTGTAGGCATTATGAACGTTCTCTTCAGACCAATAAGTGAACTGCCTGTGTCACGAAGGACTGTAGCTGACTTGCCATTCACATATCCGTGATGGACGATTATCTTGCCTTTTGAGTCTACTACCAAATTAGCTTCTTCATTGGCAATAGGGATGGCGTGACCGCATGTTAAAATACCATCTTCATAAAAGGTGTTACAAACAGAACATTTATTTGCGCTAAATATGTCAAAAGCCTGTGCTGAGTTCACAGGATGTTTCTCTGGTTGTTCTTCGTCTGACGCCGAACTGTCAAACAAGGCGGCATCTGTTTTGTTGGTCATTTGCCTACCTTTACAATCTTTCCGATGGTGTCCGTACGCCTTACAGAGGAAACATTTACGCAAACTTCTGAAGGATTTACGCTCCTTATCTTGTCTGTTTACCATGTTTAGTAGGTAAGTATGATATCCTGGGTGCTTATCGCACATTTCATTCTGATGATGTGAAAATTTACAATAAGTACAGTGATTAAACTTCTCAGAGATAGGCCTATGAGGTTTCTGCCTACTATAGGGTTTGTCATAGTTAGCCGCTGCTACAAAATTAATGTCAGTAGCTTCAGTGGCAAAACAATGTTTGTTGGCTGTGTAATACGCCGAACCACGTCTCTCAATCTCATCTACACTAGTGCATTCATTCTCTTGCAAAAACTTTGAAAATGCTGATGGAATGGATGAAATGATTTTATCTCGAATGATCAGATCTTCTAGTTTCTGATAATTTTTGTCAATTTTAGCTGCTGAAGTCCATTTGGTAAATATATCTCGGACTAAGCAGAGGTAATCAGAGAACGTTTGAGTCGGTTTGGGGCTCAACTTACTGAATTGTTCTCTGTAACCTGCCTCATCTAACATAAAATGTGCCATAATCTTAGATTTCAGATAATGGTAATCTTTTCTGAGGTCTTTGGGGATGGTTTCAATGACTTTAAGAGGTTCCCCTGATAAACTCCTCATATAAACAATATTCCATTCAGACAGTGGAACTTGGTAATGTTCCATTAAAGTTTCAAAATTTTGGGTAAAGGCTGCGATGCAGTCACCCGAGGTATAATTACGTACAATACCTTGATATTTCTTGTACTGGTTTTCTTTCTCCAGTCTCTCAGATTTCTTAGACTCTTTGTTAATGGCAGTCTCAGTGTCAAGTTGTTTCATCTTTAACTGTAACTCCAGTTCTTCTCTCTTACTCTGAGCTGTTATTTCTGCCTTCTTCACCTCACTATCTATCTCAGCTTGCTTTAAGGCTGTTTCTGCCTTTTTAAGTTCACTATCTATCTCAGCTTGCTTGGCGGCCCTTTCAGCTGCCCTTTCTTCGCGTTCATTAGCTTTCTCCTGTACTAGTAGGTATTCAGAGTATTTCTTCTCACTCCATTTTGTTAATTCATCACCTGTTAAATGTAATTTTATCCCCATATCGATGAAATCAAATAATGAAGACATGATGGAAAATGTCAATGAAATACCAGCCACACAAAATATGTTATAAGTGTTAGTAATGAACAATTTACAATTGACTTCTATTGACAATACGTGCCTAAAATTGCATCCTTAAAGTATATGAAAAGAAAAATATACTCAAGTGCCCTGGATGCGGTGAAGAACGGTTGGAGATCAGGCTAGGAACTGTAGGGTCGCTACTTCGAAAACACAAATGACCTCTACGGCAAGGTTTCGGATGGTACGGAAAACCTGCTTTGTTTTTGGAGGAAAATAAATTAGCGTCTATTTGTTGGTGTGTGCCTGCTTGTCACTAAGTGTTGATTAGGTTTGTATGGCGTTGAGTGTAATTGTAGGTCGTAAGATTGTCCGTCAATAATTTTTTTTTTCAAAACACAAGTCACTTTCTTTCCCAAACTTTCTGCTTCCGACAACTCAATTCACAAAGACAATCTACATGTATCTCAACACTCTACAACATTGATGACACATCACTTACATCAAGATGACATTCAGTAAGGACATAGACATCAAGTTTACAAGATGGCGACAAGGTCACAATGGCGACAAGATCACAATGTCGACAAGGTCAAAACGGTGACAAGTTTCACAAATCACAAATGTTTTACACGCTTACAAGATGAAACAATATGTATGCACTGTACGTTTACAAATAGTCTTACACATGTTTAAATAATGTAGTAATAAATCAAAATGAGCCTTCCACGATCACATTACATGTACTATAAAGTTTGACAAAAATTCTAAGTTCACAAACTCTAGTTTTAGATCGTTAATCACATAAACACGTTCATTTCAAAGCCGGACGAATGCCACCACGTCCACACTTGTCAGGGTCTTAAACTTGGCTCGCTAACCTAACAGTGTGAGACAGTACAAGTACAACGTGATTTGACGTAAGACTCAACGACACACCGTTCAATGGATTTATTCACATATCAAATACAGAACGATGATCACAACAATATATACTTGATACTTCAATACACTTACATACAGCTCACAAGTCTAACTCAAGATGTCCAGACACTCGACTTTCAAGCACAGAAAACCACACAACGCCTTTCTCTCATCACACGTCTGTCCGAGTCGAAGTCCCAGAGCTGTCTGCCGCTAGTTCGCAACTGGCCTCCCGCCTCAGGTGGCTTCACGAGGCATGCGTGCGTCTTGCGTCGTCAGCCTGACCGCTGGTCGCTCGTCAGCCAGCAATCTTGCAGGCAGGTACTACTACTCGCCTGGCGGCGTAACGAAGTTGCTGCATCCCTGCTGGGAGCTAAGTCGCCTGGCGGGCGTAACGATGTCACTGCATCACTGTACCCCTTTCTGGACTCTGACAGTGTTCATCACATGAACAAATAAAACAACAGGAGTACTGGACAGAGTATTACATATCTGAGCTGAGTCCAGAACTGACTGAGAAATTTAATTTTTAATTTGTTTGTACAACTTTATTGTTGAAATTTTATTTTTTCATTCAACCATAGTGACTTATTACATAGATACATTTAATTTTCTGAAAATACAGCTGTTGTTTGCATAGGGGACAGGTGAATATCTCTAGTAGGTTGGGATGTAAAATGACAACGTGAGATATTTTTTTCCCGTTTGGTTAAGGAATTTTCCTACTTTTTATAAGTTCGGCTACAATTTGGCTAACATTTTTCTTATTTTGTTAACAAATTTTCATACTTTTCATAAGTTTTGCATGAAATATTTCTTCACTTGTCCAAAAATTTTCACATTTGGTTAACAAAGTTTTCTACTTTTTATAAGTTTCGATGAACTTTGGCCAAACTTTTCACATTTGGTTAACAAAGTTTCCTTCTTTTTTATGAGTTTGTTTGAAATTTGGTCAAACTTTTCACATCTGGACAACAAAAGTTCCTACTTTTCACAAGTTTGGGTGGGATATTTATAAGTATGGTTGAACTTTGGCCACAGTTTTTCACATTTGGTCAACAAAATTTCCTACTATTTTTATGGATTTGGTTTAAATTTGGCCAAACTTTTCACCTTTTGGTTAACAAAGTTTCCTACTTGTTATGAGTCTTGTTTGAAATTTGGCCAAACTTTTCACATTTGGTTACCAAAGTTTCCTACTTTTTATGAGGTTGTTTGAAATTCGGGCAAACTTTTCACATTTGGTTAACAAAGTTTCCCACTTTTCATAAGTTTGGGTGAGATTTTTATAAGTTTAGTTTGAAATTTGGCTAACCTTTTCGCATTTGGTTAACAAATGTTCCTACTTTTTCATAAGTTTGACTGAGACTTTTATAAGTTTGGTTTGAAATGTAGTCAAAGTTTTTCCCCTCTGGTTAGCAAACTTTATTACTTGGTCAAGATTTTTGCCATTTGGTTAACAAAGTTTCCTACTTTTCATAAGTTTGGGTGAAATTTGGTCAAACTTTTCACCTCTGGACAACAAAATCTCCCACTTTTCATAAGTTTGGGTGACAGTTGGCCAAACTTTTCACGTTTGGTTAACAAATTTTCCTACTTTTCATATGTTTGACTGAGATTTTTATAAGTTTGGTTTGAAATTCGGCTAACCTTTTCACATTTGGTTAACAAATTTTCCTACTTTTCATAAGATTGGGTGAGCTTTTTATAAGTCTGATTGAAATGTAGCCAAAATTTTCCCCCTCAGGCTAACACATTTTCTTACTTGGCCAAGATTTTTGCCATTTGGTTAACAAAGTTTCCTACTTTTCATAAGTTTGGGTGAAATTTGATCAAACTTTTCCCCTCTGGACAACACAATATCCCACTTTTCATAAGTTTGGGTGAAAGTTGACCAAACTTTTCACGATTGGTTAACAAATTTTCCTACTTTTCATGTGTTTTACTGAGATGTTTATAAGTTTGGTTTGACATTCGGCTAACTTTTTCACATTTGGTTAACAAATGTTTCTACTTTTCATAAGTTTGACTGAGATTATTATAAGTTTGGTTGAAATGTGACCAAACTTTTTCACTTTAATTAACAAATTTTCCTACTTTTCATAAGTTTGGGTGAGCTTTTTTATAAGTCTGCTTGAAATGTAGCCACAATTTTTCCCCTTTGGCTAACAAATGTTTATTACTTGACCAAGATTTTTGTCCTTCATTCTCTCATCACATGACAACTATATACACCGTAAACATTTAAAAAATTCAACGCCCAAGACGTAATTATAATATATGCTAATTTTTTTTTTTTACAGTATTTCAGTATATTTTACAGTATTTCAGTACATTTTTCAAGAATAAAAATGCATAATGTCATTATACGAAATGGATGATGTGATATGAGGTGGTATACATAGTATCATCACATCATTTTATTTTCACATACAGAGCTATACACATTGTATGTTGTTTCTGGCTTTCTTCACACCATTGCCTGAGTAGGCTGATTTTTTCGGTTGGTAGCCTGGTATGTACATGTCACTTAGCATGTAGTCATAAAACTGGTCTCCTGCTTGGTGGGCTGATATCTGAGTCTTGTGGATAACCGAGGGATCAATCATCTGAGTTTCGGGTACATCAGGTCTTCGGCCAGTCTGGGATTTCGATGTAACGCCACGTATTTCACCATTATTCTAGGTCTGATCTCTTCCGAACTCGAAAATGTAACGTCAGCACTGAAGTCCCGGTAGTGAATGTGACCTTTGTGCCCGTATCAGTGGTTAGAAGTATTTCCACCGTGTCGAAGGAGTAACGACTCAGCGGTATGTAGTGAGGTTTGTCGTAGGCGCGAAACACTGAGGTCGAGCGGTGATTCATGATAGGAACCGTCCTTAGTAGTGGGACCATGACATCTCCGACTGGTCTCGCCGCAATGAGATCGCAGTATACGTAGACATTTTGCAGGTCGTTATTCAGGTCTATCGCCCCTTCACCTTCAATTGTATCTAGTATCTCTTGCAACTTCTCACTAAATGTAATAGTGGCCCCGGGTTCGAGTATTTTCACGATGACTTTCTTTGATGCATTATCGAAGTGGAATAGAAAACAGAGCTGCTCGTCCACCTTCCGATCTTTCATTAGTCAATTCAGTGCAGCTATAAACGCCTCTGGTGAACTGTACAGGCCCGGGGGACACGCCTTTCTTATCACTCTACCGTTTGGTGGGATGTATCTTAGCCATACTTCATTCTCTAGCACATTGCAGTAGTAGTTGGGGAATTGAATTTCGGCCAGACCCACTTCGAAATGTTGACTCACCTCAATAGTCTGCGGTAACTTGACGAAATAGTGACCTGGTGTGTTCTTGGGAAACATGTTCGGCGAAGCATTACTCGGTAATGTCACATAGAAGCTCATATTTTAGGGTTTGGTAGCATGTAACCCAAACAGCTGCTTAGAAGAGCGATCCACAACTTGCTCTCGACGGTGTCGACGTTGTCTCGAGACAGATTAAATAGTAATACGCCAATGACTGTATATAACGACCAGTTGACAGAAGAAGACAATCTCTAGTCGCGGCACTCGCCGATCACACATGCACCAGAAAGAATTTCTTTCCCCCTCTGGGCTATTTTGTGGGTTAATTTCCACGTTGGTTTCTTCCATTACCGCTGTTTTCGACCTACTGGGTCGGTACACGCGTGTCTCGGTTGTATCATTAGATGCTATTGGCAAATGCAAAAATCAGTGCTCGAGGCGCTCGTTGTGGGACATTGTCGGTACTAAGGACACTACTTTCTGAACTTAGCAGTAGGCATAAGGTCACCATACAAGGGTTATAATCCTACTGTCGAGTACCCAGACACGCCAGCGCTGTTCGATTTGTTACGGAAGGAGTGCAATAAGATAAGTCTGATCCACCCGTTACATACCACCAAAAGAAATGAATGACAAAGTCAGCCAGAAAGCCACAGTACTTGCTCAAGGTGACTACCGTGTTATGGACAGAACAGGACAAGTCATTATTCTGCATCTCAGAATAGGCCACATGTATACAAACATTCAGGCTTAATGAATCAGCCATGTGCATGTGTTGATTGGTGTCGCAGCCAGCCGAGCTCATACTCCAGTTATATGCGATTAGCACCACATATCTCTTTATTATGCTAATATTTTGATCGGTTTTAGCCACGTGGTTGTACACTTACACATGTGATCGAGTGCGACGCCATCTTTACCGGTTTTAGTCATGTGTTTCGATTGTATACCTTAGACATATGACCGGAAGCATCGCCATATTTGAATGGCTGTGAGCATTACCCAAGTGTCTCGTCTGTATCGTTATGCTGTCAGTCCACTCTGAGTCATCGTCCAGTTTTCCCCAAAAGACATGTCTGAACACGTTCACGTATGTTCACTCCGCCGACATAGCCCCGTGATTAATCACCCAGTTGGTCACCCTCAGATGATGATGATGATGATGATGAGCTGATGATGATGATGATGATGATGATGATGATGATGATGATGATGATGATGATGATGATTTTTCTTGGTGGCGGTGGGTGATGACAGTGATGGTAATCCTGATGACAGACACTGCAGAAGATCATGGTTGCCGGTCGTTCAGGAAGACAACGGCAACCTTGCCCAAGAAGCATGAATGCTGGGGCTGACATCCTGTAAATGCAATGCATTACAACTTGACTGCAGTATGTAATAGACAGACACAACTATAGTATGAGGCATCGCTTTAGTTGTGATATGACACGCCAAATCATGGTGGCACACGAACAACCAAACAATGCTGGGGCTGACTGCGACGTCTTGTAGATGCATTGCATTACACCTTGACCACGCTATGTACTAGATAGACACATAACTATAGTACGAGGCCTAGATTTGGTCGTGTTATGAGACGGCAAATCATGGTGGCACACGAACATTCATTGGGGTTGACTGCGATGTCCTGTAATTGATAGCGCGCACACACACACGCATGTACATACACACACACGCGAGCTCACATGACATGGCTGCCGTTCGTTCAAAATGACAATTGCAAACTTGCCCAGGAAGCCTGAAGCTCCACAGAATGGTGAGGGTGACTGCGATGTCCTGTAATTGATAACACACACACACACACACACACACACACGCGCGCGCCTGTACATACACACACTTTCATGACATGACTGTCGTTCGTTCAAAATGACAATTGCAAACTTGCCCCAGGGAGCCTGACACTCCATAGAATACTGAGGTTGACTGCGATGTCCTGTAATTGATAGCACACACGCGCGGATGCATGTACACACACAAACACGCACATGAGATGGGTTCCGTTCGTTCAAAAAGACATTAGCAATCTTGCACAGCAAACCCGATACTCCACAGAATACTGGGACTGACTGCGGTGCCCTGTAATTGATAGCACACACGCGCGCGCGCGATGATGGTGTTGATAGCATTAGCTGATGATGAATGATCAGGCCTTCAGCTACCTAGGAGTACGATGAGGTTAGGCCATAGACCACATTTGTTCAAAATGCCAAGAGAGCTCTTTACACCGGTATAGTTTAATGCGTTGTCGACACATTAAAAATAGACATGCTCGCCCTACGCAAATCGACCTGGCACATGATGCTGTTTTCGCTTATATGTGTTGTTTATAGTCTACTTGGAGGTATAGACGATTTCACAGCATATGTTTGGTCGAAGTAGATTTATAGGCTTTTGCTTTATTTCAATCAGAAGAATCATCTTTATAACAAATAGCTATACATATTTGTGGTGAAATTTTATTTTAAATGGCCGACTTAACTTTTCCAATCTTCCGCGACTGGTAATTATGTTAACGATCACCCAGAGCGCCTCAGTGGGCGTGTTTATCTTCACAGCTTAGCAGTACCCGCTGGCCGCGGCTATTATATTTCACGCTGGCCATGGTGAGCTCAGCGGGTGACCTTTACCTGTGCTCTCAGGGGGAGACAATTCTGGTTGAGCCAAGGGACCCGATTAATCTCCCTTGATTAGTTGTATTTATGTTGTAAAAAGGGGACGTTATTTGTCTAATTTCATTACATGTTTTAATGATTATCTTAGTAAGTTATGCCTTATTTTAAATGAGAATTAGAGTTTTATATTGACATTAATATGATCCGCTAAACATACAAGAAATTTAAACGTTATTATGTTATTTAAGCTTAATTTTTTAAAGAATATTGTATGCCAGTCTAGTATATTTTTAAACTAGATTTTCACCAAGCGCTTAATGTTGATACATGGGTAGGGACTTCTGCCGAATTAACTATCATGCTGAGCCGTGAAAAAGTTTATTCATGTGGTCATTAATTGACCTACTCGGGGTAAATCGAGTGATGGAATAAATCATTTTCTGTCATATTGACTTGGGTCTCTTAATCGAAGGGGGTCGATATCTACATGACTGGGGCTCATCACACCACACACTGTGCTGGGTTGCCTCGGTTCGGGTCACGCCGGACCGGGGTGCCCCACACCCGCTCGGTTCGGGTCGCATCGGATCGCGCCGATTTAGATCGGTTCGCGCGGGTTCGCACCAGTTCGGGTACGGAGTGGGGGACCTGGGTAGGGGGACCTGGGCAGGAGGTAACCATGGACCGGAAGTAGTCATCGGGACAACCGGAAGTGACCCAAAAATAACCATCCATTTTTTTTATGAGGTCCGTTTTTAGGGGGTCCGCTGGTGGGCGGTATAACATTCATATAAGGAAATACGACTTCCAGACCCCCGAAACGGACCGCAAATTCTAATTAGTTACAACGTCCCTTATTACTACTGTCGTAGGGTTTTAAATGCTGCATCTTAAGACACGTGAAATCCGGGAAGGTTAACCCGGTCAAAAAATACCCGCAGAAGTCGGATGTGTCGGGATAACGGCGCAAGAACGCAGCTCTGCTGTAAACAGGCACAACGCAATCACGTCCGGAAAAAAAACTCCGGATGAACGCAGAAGAGAAGAAGAAGAAGAAGAAGAAGAAGAAGAAGAAGAAGAAGAAGAAGAAGAAGAAGAAGAAGAAGAAGAAGAAGAAGAAGAAGAAGAAGAAGAAGAAGAAGAAGAAGAAGACACGTGAAATAATAGCTATTTTGGTCAATATTTAAAAATTGGGTTTTTACTTATGAAATCATACCAGTTAGATAGAGCTTGACGAGACGAATCCAACGGTATCTCAACGAAGACTGTACGTTGATTCTAAGCGGAGTTATGAATTATATGGTGACGTAATTTAATACCAGGAAGTGCAATGAAGAATTAACTGATAAGTCAGGATTTATCGCCGCCCTAAGATTGGAAACTTGAGAAATTCTGCCTTCCATTACCGTGGCTTGTTTATTTGTAAATGGACAACGTTGTGCCATATATCATTGCGTCCGGGGCGGCGAGGCCTAACTTGACGTATTATTTTTTTTTTTAATAGGATGTGCCCTGACCTAATTAACAATTTAAAATGGCCGCCAACTGTTTATTATTTGCCTTCTATTAACGTGGCTTGTTTATTTTTAAACGGACAACATTGTGCCATATATCATTGCGTCCGGGGCGGCGAGGCCTAACTGGCGTAATTATTTATTTTTTTTATAGGATGTGCCCTGACCTAATTAACAATTTAAAATGGCCGCCAACTGTTTATTATTTGCCTTCTATTAACGTGGCTTGTTTATTTTTAAACGGACAACATTGTGCCATATATCATTGCGTCCGGGGCGGCGAGGCCTAACTTGACGTATTATTTTTTTTTTTAGGATGTGCCCTGACCTAATTAACAGTGTAGTCACTGGAGGGTCTTCTCCGTGATTATTTATTGTATTTTGTGTAGGCATTTGTTTTTTGTTATTCTTTTATTTAAGCTTCATTACTCTGTGTAATTTTATATTTTTTTATATTTTCAGATTTCTGCAGTATGTACCTGACGAGATGCAGCGAAATATGCCAGGCAATAAATCGTGCAATCTATTGTTTGTGTCTTCGTTATTCAAATATATAGAAACTCACCACAGGAAGGTGTGCATCTGAATTGTTTTATCAAATTGACACAGGCTGTGGCAAAGGTGTGACAGGCAGAATCTTGAATGTCACAGGAAATGGTTCAAGAAAGAGTGTTTACAAAATACCAGCCAGGGTACACAACCTGTATTTTGGTAATAAGTTAGGTAATATGGATGTAAATTCTCGTGTGGTCTTGAAGATGTATTTTTTATTACAATTTGATTTTGAGATTTGACTTGTTGAGTTTTCTTAATAGATAAATAATTTATTGTTAGTCCATAAAAGTGACTAACAATGGATAGGATATATTTAAAAATGATTTCTTTTGTTTCATCATGTATGTCATATTATTTTGAATAATGTCTTTCTTTAAATTGGTTGATTACCTTTATTTGATATGAGGGGAAAGAAAATTTGTCTTCAAACGTTGGGGGGTATGATATCCTGTTTTGACTTCGTTTTGGTTGGCTCATGAATTATGATTTTAGTTGAATTGTCTTGTGTATTGAATAGTATTTACCCTTGTTTACAAATAAGTTGAAAATTGTTAAAAAAATTTTGTTCACAGTTATTGTTTTGTTTAGAATAAAGAGTAATAAGACGGGGCTTTGTTTAAAACCCTTCGTTCAGAAAATAGTTAACAAGCGACTGAGGACTAGAAGAGAGACACATTCTCCTTATGAGTAATAAGTTGTAGTAAACATGAGTACCAAAAACTTTGGCCTTGTGCTGGTAAAAAGGCTGCTGCGCCAATCAAGCGTTAATGTTTAGGATAGGGAGGTTAATTACATAGTGGCTATGTTACATAGTGCAATGAGGATGATCTGTCGACTAACTAACTGTAGCTATTTGGTCAATATTTAAAAATTGGGTTTAAAAATTGTGGTGATATTGACAGATGCAAAATCCGTAATAGAGGCGCTTCTGTCTGGGAAATTGCCAGTTCTGAGGACACTACTTCTGAACTTAGCAGTCATCGTAAGATCACCATACAGTGGATACCATCCCACTGTGGAGTACCCGGGAACGACAGAGCTGATCGATTGGCTAAGGAAGGAGCACAAGAAGAACAACCAGATGTGCCTATTACATACCACCAAAAGAAAAGAATGATCAAATCAGTCAGAAGGCCACCAAACCTTACTCAAGACGACTACCACGTTATGGACAGACCAGAACAGGTCATTCTTCTGCGCCTCAGAACAGGACACAATAGATTACGCAACCACATGTATACAAAATTCAAGATTGGTGACTCAGCCATGTGCACATGTGGTTTGGCGTCGCAGACAGCAGAGCACATACTCCAGGATTGCCCAAACTACAACATATCCAGGCGAACCTTCTGGCCTAGAGAGACAACAGTAGGAAGATAAACTCTATGGACCGCTGAATGAACTAAAAAAAGACTGTTAGATTCATACAAGAGACAACATTGCGTTATAAACATAATTTAGGCGAACGAAAGAAGAAGAAGAAGAAGAAAAAAGAAGAAGAAAAAAGAAGAAGAGAAGAAAAAGAAGAAGAAAAAAGAAGGAAGAAGAAGAAAAGAAGAAGAAGAAGAAGAAGAAAGAAAAGAAGAAGAAGAGAAGATAAGAAGAAGAAAGAGTGTCACAAGTGATGGCCATTTTTTTGGGTTAATTTCTTTTTATGTTTCACACTAATTTTTTAATATATTAAAATTTTTAGTAAGAGTACTTCCTGTATTAGCATGCCTGGTTCGTGGCATGAACGAGATCAACTTCTCTCAGGTGATAACGCAGGTGTATAAATAATTTTTGTATTAGGATCCAGAACACCAAAGACTGAGATTTGTGGAAAGCCATGAACCCCCTTTCGCCAGCCGGCACTTGATTATGATTATTTTAGTATTTGCATTACAGAAAATTTTTTTAAAATGGGGTTTCTACTATGATTTGGTAACAGGAAAGTAAAGGTAATATTCCCTTTCGATAGAATGTCGAGAGGAATGAGAGGATCAACTTTATTGCACCAGGTTTGCTCAGTTTCTTTCCACACCGCGGCCTGGCGAAAGCATCGTACAAGCACAAGAGTCTCAGAGTCTCTGACAAAGATGCACTTGACTTATAAGACTTTTTCTTATGATGTGCTGTGACCTAATTGCTAGTAAAAAAAGCTGCATATTTATTTTATTAATTAAATCAGTGAAATGTTCGTCATTAGTGAAGAACAATTCATGAAAATGTATCATATTTCTTAATGTACTAACTGCATTGCGAAGCTTTCTTTTGTTGATTAAATATTAAAAATTATGTAAGTAACTAAGTTTGTGACTGTTGCAAAATTAAGCAGCAGTTAATTAATTATTAATATTAAATAATAAAAAAATAAAAAAATTTAAAAATTTAAATGTTCACTAAAAAATTTATTTCTATTTCTACTTCTGCTCTACAATTACAGCATACTGTTCTGTATCTAAATTTTCAGCAACTAATAATTAAATACTAACTTATTTAAAACATATAACTTATTTTACAGTACTGTATTTAAATTTAAATAAGTGCTGCAGCGCCCGCTTAGAAAAAAGTACCCTTAAATTTAAATGTAACACCTTACAAGTTACAGACGGGTCTGAAAACTGGCTTTCAAAATTATTTTCAGTCATGTAAAATGCTGAAATATTAATTAGTAATTAAACTGAGGGTTCAAATTTTAAAAAAAACAAAGGATCACCCATAATAGTTAATATTAATATAATAATATAATAGCATATTAATACTAAAGTATTATATACTAATTACTATAGCGTGGGTATCACCGTAGATAGAATTTTGCGAAGTGCATGCGCTATTCAGAGGAGTCTATTCATTCTCAATACAATGTTGTTTGTCCATCAAGAATGATGATAACCATTCATTTCATCCAGTGGGGTTGAAGGTATGGAGTCGTGGGTTCTAAGATGGCTGATCCCGGCTATGCTGCTTTGTTGTTTGCTAAAAAAAAAAATTTCCCATCGAAGGACGAATAGGGGGATGTTGCAATCGGCACATTTATGTAAATTTAACGGGAACTCAAAATGCAAAAAAAAATTTTAAAATTTCTTTATGCTACAAGGAGTTATGTGACAAATTACCTTACTAATCGTGAACAGAACAAAATAAAATCCTGAACAGTTTTCTCGGTGTAATAAATTCGCGTTTAGCTAGCAGACGCAATGCTAAATATATGAGAATATGTTCCCCTTTTATCGTACACACTGCTTTCGCTTTTTTTTGGTCTCATAGCAGCACATGTCCAACCGCAAGTGATCGTTCGATGACGCAGGAAAAAGTTCGCAAAACTACACAAAACAAAGTGAAGAGCAAAAAAAGGGCGATAGGTATTGGTTACCGCAAAGCGCAAATATCCGGCTCTGTTGTAAACTGACACAACACAATTACGCTCAAAAAATATCGAAAAAAAAGGAGAAGAAGAAGACGAAGCAGCAGAAAACAGCAACAGCAACAGTAGTAATAATTAGTAGTATTTGTAGAACAACAGTAAAGAGGGAAAAAAAGGAGGAGAGAAAGCAGAAACAATGAGCAAAACCACCAGCTGTATTTTTAATGCAAATTTTTCACCAGGATATCAATGCTCAACCCGGGCGTGTGTTTACTCAGCCACGCAGATCCAACCTTCTAATGGCTGAGGAGATCTGACTTTCTCAAGATATACATAGAAGCTGTACACATCTCAAGCTTGTATACGTTTCTGTGTTTCCCCCATTCGTGTTTTTTAAATGTACCATTATGTGCAAATAAACTTTTGTTGTAAATGTAACAATTCGCACTGAGAACTCGTGAATTGTGAACTAAAAATGTACACATCTCGTGCTGGTTTAAGAACTATATGCAATATAATAACATATGCAAGTATATTTTTTATATCTTATAAAATGTATGCGTCACTGATGACAATGTAAATACACACATCATCATCATCACGTGTCATGTAAACTGTCGCAGACTTTCATGCATCTCCACAGATCTGCGTCCTTGCTTTAAAAACAAAGATATAAAGGCGAGATGATCCCATTTACGCCGGTCTCTTTCCACACGCGACCTGCAGAAAACGTCGCTCAAATCCCGAGCTCTGTAGCTCCAGCGACTACTCCCTGGAGTCTCCGCGAAAATTGTCACGGGGGATGACCAAAAGATGCTGTCTGGAATCGAACCCACAACCTTCGTAGCCCGAGGCAGGCGGCTTAACCACTTCACCACGGAGGTCTCCTCGGCCGTTGTGTCGTGGATCAACTCCACTG
>JACEFZ010019394.1:0-48991 GCA_014155875.1 Cepaea nemoralis
CCCTTTTTCCTTTAGCTGTTGACTGTTCCAAGTCTCCCTACCAGACAGCAGGCTTATATATCGCTTCGTCTGATTCCAAATCCATATGTCCGACATGGAAGACCCCACCTGTAGCTGCGCTGCCGCCGGCATAGCTCTTAGGGTAATTGGTCATTGAAAGCCCCTCCACAACAAATTATGGATACACAACAAAGAGGGCTAAAATAATGCAAGCCTCTTAATCAACGAAATTCGGTCATACCGAACCAATATAATCTAACAAAGAGGCAAAAGAAAGTCTATAGTGAACAATTCCAAGGCACAACATCAGCAGACGGTACGAACACGACACCCAAAGTTAGTGTAAATCTGACGAGATTCAATGTAAGGAATTGGAAGATAACACAATCTCACACGTTCAGACTGTCAAAAAAAGATGTGTTCTAATCCGATGACGTTTACCACACTGATGACCGGCAGGTTACAGAAAAGTCAAGGTCCTTCTTACACGCCTAAATTGCATTGGGTACATGAAGGTAGAGCCAGATTTGTATAGACCATACCACATTCGGTGGGTGACGTGGCCATTATCATGCCGGTCGCCTTTGTTTCCCATCACATTCCCTGGTATCCATTTTAGGCTGGTTCAACCTGGGCTCCCGGGCCAGATTTAAAAATGCGACACCGCCATGCTGCGGATCGACCCCAGACCACGACTAAGCCAGGCGAGCGTCTATCCGCTACGCTACAGCGGCTGACCGGCAGAGACACATCTCAATTCTGTGACCAAGGACGGGGCATACCAGCCTGAATAAACTTAAGCATAGGATTGCCCTCTCTGCTTCACCATTGTGGACATGTGAACGAAGGATATGAGCTGTTATACATGTCCTGTACAGCGAGTTGAGAAATATATACTGGCCCTCTTAATCAACACTATCGTCCAAACGGTTAGTTAGTTACTCGAGGTTCCGACTTTACGGCAACGGGTCGTCCCCATTATGCCCCGTTCCTGTGCCAGTGAATATCACACAAAATGCTCCTCACTGTCCAATGTGAAAAGTGGAACAGACAGCAGTCTCGGAAATCCAACATCCCCCACAGGTACACTGTGCATAATGCCGCCGCCAGAATGCCAACACAAAAGCCATCCACGAAAACCACAGTTCATCGTCGATGGAATCGGCAGTCACCAGAAAGACCTCAGTGATCCGGGTTTTCTCACATGGCTCGGTCTCTTTCCGTAGAAAGTAGTTTTTCGGCGACTCGCCGAAAGCAGCCGCACAAAGCACGAAGCTCCGTAGCTCCAGCGCCGACTCCCAGGAGTCTCCTGAAAAATGCACTCGTGAACCGAAAAAGGCAAATCAGTCAATTCAGCAACAGCCGGTAGCCATTGTTCCGAACATGCAGGTCACTGTACAAACAAAAGCGGACATGTAAAAGCATTCTACGTGAATATCACCGTCCAAACGTTATGGCGCTATGTGGCTAAATTCATCGAATTCACTGATGGTAATAATTAAATATAGCTTAAGCACGAAGAATAATAAGTAATGGAAGTCCAAACATGGCGATGGATATAAGGTGGCATCGAAAATAGGTTGTGAATGATACGGAGCAGATACTGAACACTGAAGGAACACAAAATATAGCTGGGAAGCTGGACGAAAGGCGAAAGTTTGCATCAACGACCACAAGAAAAAGAACACTTAGCTGAAAAACTGAAGCATCAAAATCATAGATACATAATCTTCCCGTTTTAACGAAAGCAAAATGAACGGCTCTGTGGTTTGGATTTGGCCTCTTTTGTGGTCGATTTTCTGGGAATTATCTATGGACGACAGGCGTCGAGGAAGGGAACTGGTCAACTGACATCACATGTCGTGGTCTAGCATATGAGAAAGACCTACGACTTCACTTCCAACTGTAGTATTTGCTATCTTCTCCTCCTTGTAAACCCCCCCCCCCCCCCCCCCAAGTGGCGCATAGATTCTCAACGAACCATGCCCTAGCCGTCTCATGTTTTGCTGTCTTCTGCAGCTTCCCCCACGCCCCCTAACTATTATTCATCTCTGTCTGTACTTCTCTTCTCCGTGTGTTTTTAGATTCCCGGCTATTTATTTAGCCTTGTGGGTTCCAGACAAGAGAGTAATCTAATTATACTGTCCTCAGGTTTCTTTCAGTGTGTTTTATCCAGTGCCAGCATCTTTTTCTCATCTCTTGGTTCACTGTGATTAGTTTAGTTCTCTCCATGAATGCTACATTGGTGATTCTGCCTATATCAATGTATTCCGCACTATTCTATGCAGGCACCAGTTAAAGAATGTTTGTTGTTTATTAGTAATTCCTTTACTTGTTCTACATGTTTCTGACCCATACAACACAGATTTAACATTGAAGTTACAAATTCTAAGTTTAACTTTCTTTGACTTATTCAACGTTTGTATTTTTTTTGTAATATCTCTATCTCTTCCCAATTTTGCCCACATCACTTTCAAACATAGGTTTATGATTCTGCATCTTGTAGCGAGGTCTCACTAAGAGAGATCGGACTCTTATTTGCTTGGTTTAATCTCATTCTTTTTGTCTTTCCTCTGAATGTTTAAACCTAATTGTTGTGAGATACGTTTATCCTGCATCTAATTATTACGTATGCGTGTCAGGAGTGCAATGTCGTCGGCGTGTTCCATATCATCAAACTGCTTTGTCAGAGCCCATGCAGTGCCAAGTATTCACAATGGGATTACCTTCACCTCAACTGCTTCAGTGCCAAACAGTGGGTTTGGACCACACATGGTGCACAATTAAATGAACAAGTATTATAACGAAAAGTTCCTATCACTGAGCATTAAAATTGCGGAAGATGCCACGAAAGAAAACAAACAACTCGATGACCCTAGTATGGCGAAATATCGTTCATTTACTCAAATGGGCAGTCATATTTGGAGATATATTATCTTCGGCACTGAAGGACTGAAGATATCACTAAATTGAGTTGCTTTAAGAGAATGCACGCTCAGCAGGAAATGTAACAGCGACAGCATCAGCAGCATCAGCAGCAGCAGCAACAACAACAACAACAACAACAACAACAACAACAACAAGAAGGATATTACTAATTAAAGCAGAGAATGCTGTGAATTTAACAACGAGGTTAAAACAGTTAACGATTTCTAAATTGAAAATTATCTTCATTCTAAGAAGGGAAAGTAATGAGAAAATAGCAGGCGAATAAAAACATGAACAGGTAATGTAATTTAAGATAAAGTCTAACAGCCCGTGTTAGATTGACATGTATGCTAATGACATTGTAAAGTTCACAAGTAGGCTTATAACAGTGCTAAGTTCACAATTAGGGCTGTGGAACTTATTGAAATACCAATTTCACAAGTAGTAGTGTAGTAGTAATAGTAGTAGTAGTAGTAGTAGTAGGAGTAGTAGTAGTAGTAGTATTAGTAGTAGTAGTAGTAGTAGTAGTAGCAGCAGCAGCAGTAGTAGTAGCAGTAGAAGTAGTAAAAGTAGTAGTAGTAGTAGTAGTAGTAGTAGTAGTAGTAGTAGTACTAGTAGTAGTAGTAGTAGTAGTAGTATTGTAGTAGTAGTAGTAGTAGTAGTAGTAGTAGTAGTAGTAGTAGTAGTAGTAGTAGTAGTAGTAGTAGTAAGAGAGACGTTAGTACAATCATTTATTCATGTTGGATCATTGATATGAACAAGACAGCATACTGTTTCTCCAGCCTGCCCCGAGCATACCTACGGCCAGGGCTGTCTCCAGGCCTGCCATTGCCCGCTGTGTGGCTGCCATCCTATCAGCGGGTCGTGCTACAAGGAGTGCAGACAGACAAGAGCAGGTAGGCAGACAGATGGATACAGTTCTATAGGTGTCCTTTACCGATATCATCATCATCATCATCATCATCACATCATCATCATCATCATCATCATCACTACATCACCATTCACGTGTATCATCATCATCATCATCATCATCATCATCATCATCATCATCATCATCATCATCACTACCATCACCATTCTCGTGTAATCATCATCATCATCATCATCATCATCATCATCATCATCATCATCACTACCATCACCATTCTCGTGTAATCATCATCATCATCATCATCATCATCATCATCATCATCATCATCGTCATCATAACTATCATCAGTCGTCATCGTCAGGCCAAGCATGACCGAATGGATATGAACGCGTGTTCTTAAACATCCGGTGTGCTGAATCCGAGAAAAGAGATTCAACCCCTATACCGGACAGATGGACTAAAATGATGACCTATCAGTTCAGTTCAGCACTACTAGAAGTAGTGTGTATGAACTACGCTTGAGTTTAAAGAGAGCGACCCCCCCCCCCACCACCGCAAAAAAAAAAAATCGTCGTCATTATCCTCATCACCATCACCTTCTTTGCCGTCACGATCATCGTCATCATCATCATCATCATCATCATCATCATCATCATCATCATCATCATCATCATCATCATCATCATCATCATCATCATCATCATCATCATCATCATCATCATCATCATCAACATCATCATCATCGTTTTCATCATTTAATTCTCCTTAGAGAGGACCATCAGTTCATTGCTTCTGCAAGCATAGAGGGAGCCGCGTTGGCCAAGTGGACAGACGCTCACCTGCCGATTCAATGGCCTTGGCTTCGATCCTCATCAGAGCGGATTTAAATATTGTAATATGGACACGACCCTCCATGTTGACCTAGCCTAAAATCTGGTACCAGGAAATTGTTTGGGAAGTTAAGGGGGCAGAGCTGATACCGATCATATCACTCACACACTGAGCGCTGATTGGCCTATAAGATATGGGTCTAGCCGTGAGCGCTGATTGGTCTATAAGGTATGGCTCTAGTTCTGAGTGCTGATTGGTCTATAAGATATGGCTCTAGTTCTGAGTGCTGATTGGTCTATAAGATATGGATCTAGTTCTGAGTGCTGAGTGGACTATAAATATGGTTGTAGCTCTGATTGGTCTTTAAGATATGGGTCTAGTTCTGAGTGCTGATTGGTCTATAGGATGTGGGTATAGTTCTGAGTGCTGATTGGTATATAGAATGTGGGTCTAGTTCTGAGTGCTGATTGGTCTATAAGATATGGCTCTAGCTCTGAGTGCTGATTGGTCTATTATAGGATATGGGTCTAGTTCTGAGTGCTGATTGGTCTATAAGATATGGGTCTAGTTCTGAGTGCTGATTGGTCTATTATAGGATATGGGTCTAGTTCTGCGTGCTAATTGGTCTATTATAGGATATGGGTCTATTTGTGTGTGCTGATTGGTCTATTATAGGATATGTATCTAGCTCTGAATGCTGATTGGTCTATCAGATATGGGTCTATCTCCAAAAGCCCAATTCTCCTGAAGGCAGGTAAATATGGTCCTGGACTGACTGACTGAGAAGCACATCTTCGTCGTCTTCGTCCTCATTACCATCATTTTGTCGCCAAGTGGCCATCCGTGACCAAGTGGTAATGCCATCTGTCTCCTGGTCCGAAGGTTGTGGGTTCAATTCCGACCACGTAGTTAGGTTCGCGAGCGCAATTTTCTTGGGTACTCCTGGAGGTTGTTGCTGGAGCTAAGGAGTTCATGCTGTGTGCGACACTTTCGACAGGCCGGCCTCCAGGAAGAGACCGAATCATATGGGATAAAACCCGATGCAATGAAGACTATCATCTCTTGCCTTTTAACACATATTTTCCCACAAGCACATAAATTGCCAAATTGGAGACAGAATATGGAAGTACATGGCCAATTTATTGTGTTTTCTGCAGCGCCATATGAGGACATGGACATGGAAAAACTGGTCTTTATTGACCAGGGGTATACGCAAAAAAGACAGACACGGTTTCTATGTCAAGAAGTTGGAGACGTTTTTCCAAGAAATTCTTAAAATAGGTAAGCGGGAATCTCCGGTCTTTGATGGTGTGTGAGAGTGTGTTTTTTGGGCTCTCCTTTGTGTTCCTGTGTCTATGTTGTCCCATGCACTGGTTTGCTTAAAACGGAGACCGAGGACTGAGCACTGAGAACGGATGAGAAATGGTTGTGACTGTAGAGTTGAAGATTTGCAAGATTGTGAAGAGGAGAAAAATTATAGTCTGAGTGATGATGATGATGTTGATGATGATGATGATGCTGATGATGATGATGATGATGATGATGATGATGATGATGATAATGAGAAAAAGAAGAAGTACAAAACGTAGTAGTAGTAGTAGTAGTAGTAGTAGTAGTAGTAGTAGTAGTAGTAGTAGTAGTAGTAGTAGTAGTAGTAGTAGTAGTAGTAGTAGTAGTAGTAGTAGTAGTAGTAGTAGAAGCCGCAGCACAGCACTAGAAAAGTAGGAACAGAGGACGAGACAGAGGAAGAGGAAAATCTCACACTCAGTGTACATACTGTGACATGATACCCTCCCCAGATGGATGCTTCAGTATGTTAGTAACGAATGGCTGTGACAGGAAGCCCCATACTCAGCCCATGCTTCAGTATGTTAGTAACGAACGGCTGTGACAGGAACCCACGACTCAGCCCATGCTTCAGTATGTGAGTAACGAATGGCTGTGACAGGAAGCCCATACTCAGCCCATGCTTCAGTATGTTAGTAACGAACGGCTGTGACAGGAAGCCCATACTCAGCCCATGCTTCAGTATGTTAGTAACGAACGGCTGTGACAGGAAGCCCATACTCAGCCTATGCTTCAGTATGTTAGTATAACGACTGTGACAGGAAGCCCACACTCAGCCCGTGCTTCAGTATGTGAGTAACGAAGGGCTGTGACAGGAAACCCATACCCAGCCCATGCTTCAGTTAGTTAGTTAGTTAGTTAGTCGCAGTTCCAACTTCACAGCAACGGGTCGTCCCCATTATGCTCCGTTCCTGTGCCAGTGAATATCACACAAAACGCTCCCCACTGCCCAATGTGAAAAGTGGAAAAGACAGGAGTCTCGACAAACAACAGCCCGCACAAATACGCTGTGCATAATGCCGCTACCAGAATGTCAACACACCAGTCCCCCACGAAACACCCAGTTCATCTCTGATGGAATCGGCTGTCATTTTCCTATCTGAATGTTTCCTAGATGTTCACCCACACAGTCCACGAAAATACAGTTCATCGCTGATGGCAGTGACAGTCAACCAGAAGCCCAGCAGCCACGCATTTCTGCATAAGGCAAAAACCGGTCAACTCTGGGACATAGCCACCTGCCATCACTCCGAACATGCAGTCACGTTCCAAAGAACCTCAGGCAGATTCAAAAGCATTTCACACGAAACTCACAGCTCACAGTGTCGCGCCACGCACTCACTCAGTAGCAGGGCGACGGAACCATCAAGCCGCCGTAGTCGCCTCTTACGACATGCGTGGTAGGCTACAGTGTTGCTATTCTTTGCTTCCCTTATGGGCCCCGGCAACACACGGGAGTATAGCTCTCTCCATGAGCTCTACACTGGTGTTTGTCTAGTTCTCTCCATGAGTTCCACATTGGTGTTTGTCTAGTTCTCTCCATGAATTCCACACTGGTGTTTGTCTAGTTCTCTCCATCAGCTTCACACCCATGCTTCAGTATGTTAGTATAACGACTGTGACAGGAAGCCCACACTCAGTGTGTGCTTCAGTATGTGAGTAACGAACGGCTGTGACAGGAAGCTCACACCCAGTGTGTGCTTCAGTATGTTAGTAATAAACGGCTGGATGGGAAGCCCACGCTCAGCTCATGCTTCAGTATGTGAGTAACGAACGACTGTGACAGGAAGCCCATACTTAGCCCATGCTTCAGTATGTGAGTAACGAACGACTGTGACAGGAAGCCCATATTCAGCCCATTCTTCAGTATGTGAGTAAGGAACGGCTGTGGCAGGAAACCCACACTCAGCCCATGCTTCAGTATGTGAGTAACGAACGGCTGAGACAAGAAACCCACAACTGAAGCAGTTTGAGTAGATCCTGATTATGCAGGGCTGTTGACCCCTCACACCCCATATCTCGATCTGGCAGCGTGCATTGAAGAATACCAGTGAATGCCAGTGACCCAAGGAGTGCAGCCACTGACAGGGTCTGGACACGTCGACGTGCAGGGACCACATTAAGGGACACACAAACACCAGCCGTGTGAAGGTAGACCCTGAAGGTGGTTGTGAACATAACAGCTATATCACAAGCGTTGAAGCTTTTGGATTTCCGAAACATTCCTACCAATGTTGTCATTGACAGTTGTTTTATTTTGGGAGCAACGTAGACAAGATTCCCCAAACTGTTGCCGCCGTGTTTAGAATCTGGGATAGCTCGATGACGTCGCAGAAAGATTGAAATTACATCTGTTACTGATAGCACCATGCCAGTATTGAAAATACAAGTGAGTGGGAAAACACTGAAATAAGCAAATAGATTGGACAGGTTATAACAGATGGCGGTAGGTGTAGGTGTGCAATAGAAATAAGGAAGAAATTGCATGAGGTTAAAGTGAAAATGAGAGGCTGAGAGGTTTAACGTGCTGACACTTTGTCATCTGACCGCGGCTTGATGGGTTCGTTTCTACTCACCGGTCTATTGGATTTAAATGTTGAATTCTCGTCCTTGACTTAGGAACATAAACTAAAAGAACTATAGAAAATCTGCGGGAGCACACGTAATGGCGGGAAAACACGGGTAACAAGGAAAAGGTAACTCTCACGGAAAATCAGCCGAATGCAGCCGCTAGTAAGAACAACAGGACATCGCTGTCCTGTAACATTTTACCGCTGTCGTTGAATTCTTGGCAAGACTACGCTCAGTAGTTTGCCATCGCTTTCTGAGCGGCCGGCACACTTATCCCGTAAGTTACCAACAGGGTTGCCAGATCACTGTGATAAAAAAAAAGCCAAGTCATGAAATAAAAAAAAGCTCCCCCCTAAAAAAAAGCCAAACATACCCAATAACAATAGCTATTAAAAATATATCTACATCACATGAAAACCTCTTCTTCATATACGTATTTCTCTTCATTGTTGAGCGATTCAGTACAGGATTCCATTTAAGTGATATGCACTTCATTCGGTGCAATTGTATCTGACCAAGAGTGCTGCCACATCCATGGGCTACCATTATTTCACCTAAGTGATCGATGGTGGGTATGGCATTATGGCAGGCAATGCTAACAGCAATTTCTAACTCTGCTAATTTGACTTTATCATCAATTTTCTTACTTATTTTAATCACTGACAGTGTTTTTTGTGAAGAAGATGGCGCGCTCCACTTGTGATTTTCTGTTGTTTGATTATTCACTAGATTTGAAAGTCTTGGAACAATATTACACCGGCACAATTTGCAATATGCCTATTCAGAACCATCAGTGGATTTCTTGAGCCACAAAAATGTCTTTTCCCATTGATCATTATATTTCCGATTAGTATCATAAGATGGTTTCCACTTTGACATGATAATGGGCTCATTAATCAGAAATACTTGTCATGAAGGTATAGTGAATTTGAAAACTGAACTGAACAGTAAGGTGGCAGCGCAGTGCATGAGTGCACATAGAACAGAACAAACATTACGAAGACCAAACGTGTATAATACTTGTTAGTTGTTAGAGAGAATGAACCAAAAGCAGTATAAGCTAAGCTTATTGTTTTTCATTTAATTTAGCTAAGAAGTGTTAATCCAAGATACAAATTAACTTGACCAATTCAACAAAGAGGAATTTATAGCTAATTATTATGCCATTACAAATATTTAAAAAAGCCAAGAAAAAGCCAAAACGTCAAACTGATATTTTGACGCCAAACCTGTTTTAAAAAGCCAGATTCATCAGATTTGGCGTTTAAAAAGCCAATCTGGCAACCCTGGTTACCAACGCAGTGAGAACCGCTAACAATTCTCCCGCGCTGCGTTACCCTACGTGGATAAACGGGATTACGGAGAAAGTCGTTTAAACCTAGGCCAGGGAGACCGGCACTACTTTGGCAGACCAGTTTATATTCCCCATAGCTAATAACAATTGCAATATCGTTCATTAATATTACTGAGTCGTGTAGTATTGACCTTTGCATGTTCCCCATGCCGTTATAATGCATATGTTTTTAAATATTGTTGTTGTTCTCTGTTAGCCTCGAAAGGTGTGTGGATGAAATAATGAATGCAAAAGAGTGATAGAAAGGCAGAATGTTAGTCGGGCCTGTGTGCCCAATTCTTAACCCTTTGAAAATAAAGTTTGTCCGTTCGTTCGAACTAGTAACAGAAGCACATAAGCGGAATACACTAGAGTACACATTCCATCCATCCATCATGTGCAATGCCGATAAGCGTGGGCGGTTATGTTTTGCCATCTCATTTTATCACCAGAGTCGTGGATCAGCTCCGTGTTTCTGTCCTCGACCATGCCACATGGCCAAGCCGTCCAGGTATTTACTTCTCGGTCTTCCCCTTAGGTCTCTTTCCTTCGATCTTGCCAGTTGTCACTAAGTTCTCCAAGTCATTTCTTCTCATACCATGCCCAAAACAATTTTATTGTCTACGTCTAATGTCTCTAATCAGTTTAAAATACTTGAGTTCATTCATTGGCACCTTGCCGTCTTGACAGACGATAGTTTGTGCTTCAAAAAGGCATAATAACTATTACCATGGCGATAGCGAATGTGACTGATAAGGACAATTCGCGCAGTAAATGTTCGTTCACAGTGGGTGCATGTGAACACGTGGTCATTTCCACCATCATGCACCATCTTACGCCTCACACGCTCGGTGTGTGACTTATCTGCAATAATTTTCTCCTTTGTCTTTATTCCATTTCTGATCTTTGCACTCCAATGCAACACGTTCAGCGGCGATCTTGTTCCCAATGTGCATTATCAATGCCTGTATCAAGTCATGTCCCGCTTACACACATCTTTGTATCGTAGTAGAGGCCGACCCTGAGATCTCTTACCCATTTGTAATTCACCAAAAGAGATGTCCTTTGGTATTCTACCATCATCCATCCTCCTAAGATGTCCTATCCATCTAAGTCTACGAAGACTGAGTATGGAATAAACCGTCACACAACCTGATCTTTCCAATACTTCAGTATTTGTGATTTTGTCTTGCCGCTTAATACCAAGAATTCTTCGCAGACACCGCATATAAAAGCTGTTTAAACGTTTCTCTTGGCGTGAGTAAGTTGTCCAGGCTTCACTGCTATAAAGAAGAGTATTAAGGCCGCAGGCTTGATAG
This sequence comes from Cepaea nemoralis, assembly GCA_014155875.1. NCBI lineage: Eukaryota > Metazoa > Mollusca > Gastropoda > Stylommatophora > Helicidae > Cepaea > Cepaea nemoralis. The sequence goes on from JACEFZ010019394.1 coordinate 11,204, forward strand.
ACTAAGGACTTTTGTTTTGGCAGTAAGCTTCCTGTTCTCCCAGACACGATCTTGAGTACACATTACTATAGCATATATTATATCTTGAGTACACATTACTATAGCATATATTATATCTTGAGTACACATTACTATAGCATATATTATATCTTGAGTACTTACACATTACTATAGCATATATTATATGAGATAGGAATAGTTAGATACGCGTGACTCAGGCGACACAGTAAAAGATTGATTGATTGATTGATTGATTGATTGATTGATTGATTGATTGATTTAAGGAACTGACATCACAGCGGTAAAAGATGACAAACTCAAACACAATGTTACATCCTTACCCCGAACGCAAACCCGGTCAACAGAAATAACATTGGAGAAAATAATAATAATATAATAATAATAATAATAATAATAATAATAATAATAATAATAATAATAATAATAATAATAATAATAATGCTGAATTAAAGTAAAGTAAAAATGTTAACATAAGCTAATCACAACACAACGAATCCGACATTTCGATCTTAATGATCATCATCGGGAACAACACAAACAGATGTAAACGAAATGAAATAAGAAATTAAAACTAAAACTGAAACTGTGGTGTAGACAATAAAGGTAAAAGTAAAAATGTTATAATAAGGGTAATGAATGCAATATATGCAAGTAAAACCTGAAGAAACCAAACTGTGATTGTATAGGACGGTGTGAGGAGTATCACGGGAACAGGAGCCGTGAGCTATCTATCGGCGTGAGAGCCTAATGAGCAAACAAACATGAGAACATATATCTGTAGATCATATATAAATAAATCATAACAAATGGAGTCAGTATTATCATTCGATTTCTAGACAACTATAAAGCAATTTCATTACACCTCTGACAACTATAAATATTATCATTACAACTCCTCCTTACACCGGTCAGGTGGACTAAAATGTCGACTTCTCGTCCTTGATATAGTGACGTAAATTACAAGTACCTCAATGGGTTCACCTGATGGCGAGGGACCTGGTAATAGGGAAAGCAAAAAAATCAGTTCGGTGCACTAGAAATATTAGTATTAGCACGTGTTTGGACAATGCTTGAATTCAAAAGGGAGCGAAAAAAAAAAAAAAAAACGACTCCTGACACATGGCAAGTAAAAAAAAAATGTATTACAGACACAGAAATTGAAGACGAGATTACTGATTGTCCGGCAGTTAAAATACGTCACTATATAAAGAGATACGGCCCAATGATTTCATGCAAACAAAAACAGGGGGAGGATGTTGTTACACATCTTCAAGCGTATTCTGGTACATGGTGCCAGCCCAGTTGTTTCTGGACCAAAGGGTGACTCCAAGGGATGTATGGGGATATTCCGAGTGCTGTGATTACGGTTGTCAACTCATCCTCAACACAACACAACTCAACTCAACACAACTTATCTCAACACAACATAACACACCACAGCACAACTCAACACAACTCATCACAATATAACTCAACACCTAACACAACTACAACTCAACACTACTCAACACAGACACAGCTCAACACAATTCATCTCAACACAACACAACTCAACACTACTCAATAAAACAACTCATCTCAACACAACATAACTCAACGCAACACAACTCAACACAACTCATCTCAACACAACACACACTCAACTCAATAAAACACAACTCAACTCAACACAACGAAACACAACTCAACTCAACACAACACAACTCAACTCAACACAACACAACACAACTCAATAGAAACACAACACAACTCATCTCAACACAACTCAACACAACAAAAACTCACGTCAGTACTACAAGGATGGTGTGGTGGGTATCACGTTGACTCTCTTGACTTCCCAGAACATTTCCAGACGCTCATTCTAGGTAGGGTCGACCCGGAAATCCATGTCAATGTAAAAAAAAAATCCGCCACGATGAGGATTGGAACACACGACAACCGAGCCTCAGGCACATAATGTCCTTATGAGCAGGTCCTGTGCAGAACGTCGCCCTCATCCAGGCCCGCCCATAAGTCTCTCCATCCTTTGCCAGTTCTCCCGCCTCATTTTCCCCCATAGTGTCTTCAGTATCCAGCGCCCAGCGTCGTGCTCGCCAGCCCCTGCCTCGTATGCCCGGAACCACGCCTCCAATAACTCTTCTCCCCATGCCACAGTGGGCTGTTTGTTATGGTCACAGTATTTCAGTTTCCGAGACACGACGCTCGCCAGATGTCGTCTATGTTCACATCTTGTAGAATGTGAATTTTTGTTGCTGTTGACTTCGCTCGCTTTGAAATCAAGCGTGGTCACACATATGCTACTACGCGTAATTTCCGTGCACTGGACTGAGTTTTGCGTTCGGATTAGCCTTCCTTATAACCGGTGTCCATCTCCATCGGTCGAAGCCACTCCGACTTCGGAGGTACTTGTAATTTACGTCCACAAGTCAAGGACGAGAAGTCAAGATTTTAGTCCAACTGACCGGTGTAGGGAGTTGAACCCGCTATCTGGGCATCAGCACACCGGAAGTTTAAGAGCAAGCGCTGTTATCCATTCGGCCGTGCTGATCTCCATATCAAGAGCTGAAGGAATCTTAACTGAGGGTACACGAAGACGCAGGGGAGTTGAGTGTTGAAGTCTCCTTAAGGCGACTTTGAATACGGAGATGGCACTTTATGATGATGACCGAGAGTATTGGAGTATTGACGGACTCAGTGATTTCTGCGTTGGTTGTTACTGTGATTTATTGCTGTTGATTGAGTGACTGATAGGTACATTATTTGACTGAGTGATTGATTCGTGCTTTGGTTGATTTATGACTGATTTAGCGCATTGGTTGACCCCCAATCCCCCCCCCCCCCCCCCCTTTTTTTTTTCTTCATTACATAGTATACGTAAAAACCCCTCTGCTGTGTGTCCACCGTGACGAGGTAGAGGGGCTTGTGCGTCCCAATGACCCCAAGAGCTATGCCGACGGTAGCACAGCTACTGGTAGGGCCACCCATGTCGGACAGGTCAAGGGAGAGGGACCAGACGAAGAGACACACAAACCTGCTGCCTTGTAGGTAGACTGGGGACAGTCAAAGGTTAGGGAAAGCACCCGAATACATGCTTGTCAAAATCGGATGTACTGAGCCACAGGCTTGACAAAGCAGTGCAACGTAAAACCTGCTGCCTTGTAGGGGGACTGGGGACAGTCAAAGGCTAGGGAAAGCATCCCAAAAAAATGCTTGTCGAAATCGGATGTACTGAGCCACAGGCTTGACAAAGCAGTGCAACGTAACTTAATTCATGATGTCACAAAACAAATTAATTTTTTGTGCTAATCCCGTGAAGTCCCATCAGGCGTGATGTGCCGGGGCCCCCTGCCTCGAGGGGGTCCACCCAGACTACTGTGGTCACCTTTCCCCTGTGCTTGGAGTCAAGGGACATGAGGAGGTTAAGAGCTATTGACCAAATCCCCCGGGCACTCAATACCAGTGGAATGCCAAGGAGTTTACAAAAAAAGAAACTCCTAACACAGCGTCTTCATAAGATAGATAGATGTGGCGCATTCAAGAGACACCCTCACGCCTATCACAAATTCTCGTCAGAGATATCAGGCCACACGTTTCGAAACCGCCCCCCGGGGCACTGCCACACCAGGGAAACCCCAACCCAACCCGGGGGGGGACCCACCAGGGGCCCGCGACACCCGGACACTGCCACACCAGGGAACCGCCACACCCGGGACACTGCCACACCAGTGACACCGTCACACCCGGGACACTGCCACACCCCGGGACCCGTCCACACCCGGGGGGACTGCCACACAAGTGTAGCGAAACGCCAGTGGCCCATGTCCTTATGCATTCTTTTATTTTGGGTAACCAGGGGGGAACGGCTTGGGGAAGCTCTCAGTTCTCTTGTTCTCCCAAATCTCCATGAAAGATGATTCTTTGGGTTTATCTTAATACCACAATCTTTACATGGGGCGAGTAGATATATGTATTATCTTTCGGGTATTCCCGATGAAGCGCCTTGCGCAAAATGAGAACTGGTGCGGCTACTGGGCATTTCATGGCCGTGCAAGAACCTACCGTTTGCTTGTGGCATTCTGTCAAGTTGAGTTAGAGATCAAGACAGAAGTGTAACATCCTACTGACATGGTTAAGAAAGGTAACCTTGGGTTGTGGGTACTCCACTGTATAAATGTATTTGTGTTGAAGGGGAAGATGAATTGGCGAAAGGCCAATCATAACCAATGACGAGATGGGTGACCGTTGGCAAGCTAACTAGGTGTCTTGTTCATTGCATAGCCGGGAAGGTTATTCTGAACCATATCTCTCCCAAGAGGTTTTCATTTGTTCTTGGTGTCATTTGAGCTGTTGCTATCTTTCTTGCTATGGCTTGAATTGGGCATATTGTCATCTTTCTGTTGTATACACTCATTGGATGGCTATGGTATTCTTGGGGATTGGGTCCACCAATCTATGATCTATCTTCTTGAGCCAGAAGAGGCTATACACAGGACTATCTCTTTCGTCTGTCACTTGATAGTATGATGTCGGGAAGATAATGAACTTCTTTATCTCATTGAGAGAATCTGCATTCCTCTAAATCTATGTGTTATGTGGGGCAATGCCGGTACATTGCGACGACCGCTCAGTCGAGAGCGGCGGCCGGGAGGGGTAGTATCTTCTTGCCTATTCTTGATGGGAGTGGGGAACTACACTGCGGGCCATACAACCCCACTACTATACTATATATATATATGAAATGAAAACACAAATTACTGGGCGCACCACACCACAAGATCTTGCGAGTGAGAAAGGCATGGTTTGCAAGTGAGAGGGAAGCATGGGAATGAATGTGCCCAATCATAATAAAGGCTTGGTATGAGTGTGGAGGGTGTGTCTCGTGGGCCAAAAGACAACAGGACTTCGTCCAGCTGAAGGAATTTTCAAGCCCGGACGTGGCCAATCCAGGGGCTACCTGACAGGTCAGGCCCAGTAAGTCATGTATTAAATATTGTGTATTTATGTAATCCGTGAGTCAGCCCAGTCGCTCAGGTTTTGTTTATGATCTCCAGGATCTTCTTTTGTGGGAGAAGAGACTATGTCTGCTAAGGGACATTATCACCAGTGCTTCTAGGATAACATTAAGATGTCTGACGAGGCCAACTCAAGGTTTGGTGTGATTGACTCCGAGACCGCGGCAAGGTGCAGGTTTTAAGGCAAGGACAGTTTGATCCAATGATGCATTGCCGCTCGTTTCCTCACCATACGCCTGAGAGCAGTTGTTGTCTGGAGGGAGCCTAGGAGTCATCTTTCGGGCATACCCATTTTATGCCGGACATTAAAAGACACCCATCTTTATCCCACCACGAACACTTCATGTTATCTGCCACCCTAAAGCATTTCTTCGGTCAGTGTAGACCTTGTGTCGAGTTAAGTCAGATGACAATGACCAGAAGTCCTCAACCCACCAGTCGCTTGGAGTCTTCAAAACCCTGTTGACTCTACAACCTGTTGCTGGAGAAGGAAGGAGATTCAGACATCATGGGTGAGACGTGTGTGGACAGATCAGACAGACTCTGAAGCTGGATCTATAACTGTGGCGACTTGAGGCTCTGTGTTGGAACTTACCCTGTGTAGTGTCTGTGGAGATCTATCTGTTGAACTGCCTTTATGTGTTCCTGTGCTGTTTTTGATTAGGTATTAAACTTACTTCTAAGTTGTTTAGACGACTGCCATGTTATTTATGCGTCAGCCAGAAGAACACTGCAGGAAATAGGTCCCTAGGTCGAAAGGAAGTGTGACAGTGTGTCCAGGGAAAACGGGGGAGGGTTGGCAGGTAAAAACCTATCCCAGCCAGGGCTATAGAAGATTAAGTTGAAATATTGTGACCGGGCTATTTGGGACCCTCCACATAGCTTGTTACAATTTCTGGGGGCACGTCCCGGGATATTTGAAATCCTGGTGGAGTTCTGGCTGATTTAGTGATAGGGGACAGATATCCTTGTTTTCTATCAATAGGTTCTGCCTACCGTGCCTGGCTATTGTCTATACTCTTCCTGACACAGACTGACTGACATACGACGTGTTGTGGTCCTGTAATGTCACTTGTGTAATTGTAGTGAAGGTGAATAGATAATTACCTCTTCCCTTACATTCTGAGTTTAAGATGGCATCAGCTGGGTTTAATGTCGCTGATGTACAGGCTACAGGGCGTGAGATGGGATATGATGGAGTGGAGTTACAGAAATATGTGCAGGAAAGGGAAAGAGACTTCAGACAGGCTGTGCGCGAAGCCAAGAGGATTGAGGCGGAGGCTGAGGTCAAGAGGATTGAGGCGGAGGCTGAGGTCAAGAGGATTGAGGCGGAGGCTGAGGTCAAGAGGATGGAGGCTGAAGCTAGGAAGATGGAGGCCGAGCAGGCAGTCAGAGACCATGAGTTCCGGATGAGGGAGTTGGAGCTGAAAGCTCAAACTGCCAAGGAAAGAGATGGTGCAGTGGGAGGCGCTGTTCTCCCTGACTCAACATCTTCTAGTGGCGGTCCATACCAGGCAATGAAGTTCCCATTACTCCCGTTCGATGAGCACAAAGATAAGATCGACCAGTACCTTCACAGATTTCAGTCGATGGCTTTGGCTATGGGATTGGAACGAGGGAAATGGAACTTGAAACTATCACAGGGCCTGAGGGGGACAGCGTACGAAGTCTACTCTAGGTTGCCACCTGGTATGGAGAATGACTATGAGGCCCTGGAAAAAGCTTTATTGAAAAGGTTCCAGATGACTGCCCATACATACCGTCAGCAGTTCAGAAAGTCCAAGAGAGAGCCAGGAGAGATGTTCGCAGCCTACAGTGTTAGACTGAAGTCTTACCTTTTGAAGTGGATGTCATTAGCTGGATTTGCTAACGACTATGAAAGTTTGGAAGAATTAGTGGTCGTGGACCAAATGAAGAGGATGATGCCTAAGCCATTGCAAACCTTCTTGCTTGAAAATGGGGCAGAAAGGTTAGACATGGTAAACACATTGGCGGAAAGGTATGTACTAGCTCATGGAGATAATGGGGAATTGTCACAACCCAATCCCCGACTACCAGACACATGGTCTGGAAAGAAGAAGAACCCTAAAACAGCTCACACCAAGAAGGAGGATCCTTTCGATAAAGTTCTTGTCAAGAAACCTTCTGGTAAGAGTCCACCTGGATCTCCTAAAAGGAAGTGGAGTGAAAAGTGGTGCGCCTATTGCAAATCTCCCACACACAATACGGTTGATTGCCGGCGTAAACAGAAAGACTCTCACTATGCTGCTTGTCTTGTAGAAACCGGGGAAGGGTCTCACAAGGAAGTAGAAGGGAGGGATCTTGGGAACAGGGATTTAGAAAAACCACCAGTAGTAGAAACGGTACTTGTGAACGGTCAACCAGTTGAGTGTCTCTACGACACCGGTCTGCAGTTTGAGGCTGTAATTTCATCACACTTAGTGAGCCCGGAGCAGCTAACCGGGGAATCTATTGAGATTCAAACGGCGACAAAGAGTGCGGTAGCGATGTCTCTTCCAATTGCGAAGGTAGACATCAAATCAAAATATGTTACCGGCACTATACAGGCAGCCGTTCTGCTAGATCCAATCTTCCCAATGATCTTGGGTTGTCGCTACGTCTTTCTAGGGATTCCAACCGAACCCATGTACGTAGGGGCAATGCAAACCAGATCTCAATCGGAGGAGGAGCAGACGCCGGCCTTGATCGTGAATCCCTTGCCTGGGGAGTTACGAGCTGCTCAAAGTCAGGATGCTACTTTGCAACCTTGCTTCAACCAGTTGCCAAAAAGTTCTGACCCACCAAGGCGGGGTCAGTATTATATGAAGAATCGGTTACTGTACCGGAGAGCCGGAGTGGAGGATCGCCAGCATGGACAGCTGGTAGTTCCTAAGGCTTATCGGGAACAGCTTCTTCATATGGGACACACCATTTCTTTCAGTGGACATATGGGTGTCGGGGCAACTCTCCAGCGCATTTCCTGCCATTACTACTGGCCAGGGATGACTGGAGACGTGCGTAGGTACGTCAAGTCGTGCCCAGAGTGCCAGCGTGTGGCACCAAAACACTGGACGGCTCCGGTAGTCTTGGGTGATATGCCCATTATGAACTCTCCTTTCGAGAGAGTTGCCATCGATCTTGTCGGTCCTCTTCCTAGGACTAGGAAGAGGAATAAGTACATTCTTACGATGGTGGATTGCTGTTCCATGTGGGGTGAGGCGATACCTTTGGCCACAATCGACTCTAAGCGAGTGGCTGATGCACTGATGGAGACCTTTACTAGGTTGGGGTTTCCCAACCAGATCCTAACGGACAATGGGTCTCAGTTCTGTGGTAAGCTGATGGAAGAAGTCTTTCGTATCTTCCAGACCAACCACATTCACACAAGCCCATATCACCCTCAGTCTAATGGGCAAGTAGAGAGGTTTAATGGTACCTTGATGACCATGCTTCGGAAGCTGGCTCAAGAGAAACCAGACAGATGGGATGAGTATATCTCAGCCGCCTTGTTCGCCTATCGGGAGGTTCCCCATGGGTCGACCGGGTTGCCACCAGCCACTCTACTATTCGGGAGGCCAATCAAGGGTCCCTTAGAAGCCTTATTGAGATGTTGGACAGAGGAAGAAACTTCCTGAAGAAGTTGTATCCTCATATAAATACGTCGAAGAGTTAAAGAAAAAACTCCAGACGGGTTGGGCTTTGGCAGCTCAGAATCTGAGGGCGGCCAGAAAGAGACACGCGGCCTACTACAATAGAAGGACGAAAGATAGGTCTCTTAAGGTGGGAGATCGGGTTCTGTTGTTACTTCCAGTAGGTTCCAATAAACTCGAGATTGGTTGGCAGGGGCCTTTCCCGGTGGAAAGGGTTGTGTCCCGTACCAACTACTGCCATCCGGATCAGGGGGAAATCCAAAATCTTCCACATTAATCTTCTAAAAAAATATGAAGAACGATCTGATGGTACTTCTCTCCCACTCATGACTATGGCGGTCGCGATGGAGACTGAATCGGGCGAAGAAACGGATAGGGGGTATCCATTACACCCTGGGGAAACCTATAGGGATGTACATATAAATCCTGATCTGTCGGCTGAAGAAACAGACCGTGTCATCCGTTTGTTAGAGTCCCATCAGCAAATTCTTACCGATCGGCCAGGGCGGACAGGGTTGGTCGAGTTTGATATGACTCTGACTACCCAAGACCCAGTTCGCCAGAAAATATATCCAGTACCCTTTTCGAAAGAGAAGGCCCTGGAAACTGAAATCCAGAAGCTTCTGGACGATGACATCATCACTCATTCGACTTCTCCTTATAATGCCGGGGTTGTCTTGTTGAGGAAGCCAAGCGGGGAGCACCGCTTATGTATTGATTACAGGCATCTAAACAACTGTACGACATTCCAAGTTGAGCCATTACCAAACACCAATCAACTGTTTGCCAGATTAAATAGGGCAAAGTACTTCTCAAAAATCGATTTAAGCCGGGGATATTATCAGATCCCTGTGAAACCTGAGGTTCGGCCCATGCTCGCTTTCAGTACTCCGAGCGGCCATTACGAATTTAAGGTGATGCCTTTTGGGCTGAGCAATGCGCCCAGTGTCTTCACACGCATGATGAGAAAGTTATTAGACCCTTTAAGGGATCCCTCTGTCGTCTCGTTTATGGATGATATTCTCATCGCGTCTGACAATCTGAAAGATCACCTGAAATCCTTGGAACAGATCTTCCTGAGATTGAAAGAGGAGGGGTTAACCGCCCGTCCAGCCAAATGCATGATTGGCTATCAATCCTTGGAATTTCTGGGACACACGATTACCCCAGGGGGACTGGTACCGGAAGAAAAGAATATTGAGAAGGTCCGTCTTGCACCCCGTCCTAAATCCAAAAAAGATGTTAGGTCTTTCTTGTCTTTGTGTGGGTTTTACCAGAAATTCATTCCGAAGTTCAACGAAATTGCGGCGCCGTTAACCGAAACCCTGAAGAAAGGATCACCAGATCTAATAGTCTGGACCCCGAGCTGTGAAGAAGCTTATGAGAAGCTGAAACAGGCTTTGGTGGATAGGCCAGTCCTGCAACTCCCAAATTTGGAGAAAACGTTTGTTCTGAGAACCGACGCGAGTAACATAGGGATTGGGAGCAACTCTGTTGCAGGAAGGGCGAGATAATCCTTCGGTGCTGTGTCCGGTGGCATATGCCAGTCGAAAACTGTTACCCGCCGAACGGAATTACTCCACCGTCGAACGGGAATGTCTAGCTCTAGTGTGGGCGGTACAGAAATTTCAACCTTATCTGTATGGAGTCCAGTTCAAAGTGCAATCCGACCATCAACCTCTGACGTTCTTGGCAACTTCTAAGAAACTGAACGCGAGGTTAATGAGATGGTCATTGCTCCTACAACCGTATCAGTTCACGGTCGAATACATCCCCGGAAGGGAGAATGTGGGAGCAGATTTCCTATCACGGCATCCTATGGTTGAATGTGAGGGTGGGGTCATTCGAACAGAACCACTGACAGTAGAAAGTTCGTAGGGTTCGACTTTCTTAAGAGGGGGCCTATGTAGCGAAACGCCAGTGGCCCATGTCCTTATGCATTCTTTTATTTTGGGTAACCAGGGGGGAACGGCTTGGGGAAGCTCTCAGTTCTCTTGTTCTCCCAAATCTCCATGAAAGATGATTCTTTGGGTTTATCTTAATACCACAATCTTTACATGGGGCGAGTAGATATATGTATTATCTTTCGGGTATTCCCGATGAAGCGCCTTGCGCAAAATGAGAACTGGTGCGGCTACTGGGCATTTCATGGCCGTGCAAGAACCTACCGTTTGCTTGTGGCATTCTGTCAAGTTGAGTTAGAGATCAAGACAGAAGTGTAACAACCTACTGCTGAAGCATTGCGAAAGGTAGGCTTGGGTTCTGGGTACTCTAGCCAAACCTAGATATATAAGGGTATTTGTGTTGAAGGGGAAGATGAATTGGCGAAAGGCCAATCATAACCAATGACGAGATGGGTGACCGTTGGCAAGCTAACTAGGTGTCTTGTTCATTGCATAGCCGGGAAGGTTATTCTGAACCATATCTCTACCAAGAGGTTTTCATTTGTTCTTGGTGTCATTTGAGCTGTTGCTATCTTTCTTGCTATGGCTTGAATTGGGCATATTGTCATCTTTCTGTTGTATACACTCATTGGATGGCTATGGTATTCTTGGGGATTGGGTACATCAATCTATGATCTATCTTCTTGAGCCAGAAGAGGCTATACACAGGACTATCTCTTTCGTCTGTCACTTGATAGTATGATGTCGGGAAGATAATGAATTTCTTTATCTCATTGAGAGAATCTGCATTCCTCTAAATCTATGTGTTATGTGGGGCACTGCCGGTACATTGCGACGACCGCTCAGTCGAGAGCGGCGGCCGGGAGGGGTAGTATCTTCTTGCCTATTCTTGATGGGAGTGGGGAACTACACTGCGGGCCATACAACCCCACTACTATACTATATGTATATATGAAATGAAATACACAAATTACTGGGCGCACCACACCACAAGATCTTGCGAGTGAGAACGGCATGGTTTGCAAGTGAGAGGGAAGCATGGGAATGAATGTGCCCAATCATAATAAAGGCTTGGTATGAGTGTGGAGGGTGTGTCTCGTGGGCCAAAAGACAACAGGACTTCGTCCAGCTGAAGGAATTTTCAAGCCCGGACGTGGCCAATCCAGGGGCTACCTGACAGGTCAGGCCCAGTAAGTCATGTATTAAATATTGTGTATTTATGTAATCCGTGAGTCAGCCCAGTCGCTCAGGTTTTGTTTATGATCTCCAGGATCTTCTTTTGTGGGAGAAGAGACTATGTCTGCTAAGGGACATTATCACCAGTGCTTCTAGGCTAACATTAAGATGTCTGACGAGGCCAACTCAAGGTTTGGTGTGATTGACTCCGAGACCGCGGCAAGGTGCAGGTTTTAAGGCAAGGACAGTTGATTCAAGGAGGCATTGCCGCTCGTTTCCTCACCATACGCCTGAGAGCAGTTGTTGTCTGGAGGGAGCCTAGGAGTCATCTTTCTGGCATATCCATTTTATGCCGGACATTAAAAGACACCCAGCCTTTATCCCACCACGAACACTTCATGGTATCTGCCACCCTAAAGCATTTCTTAGGTCAATGTAGACCTTGTGTCGAGTTAAGTCAGATGACAATGACCAGAAGTCCTCAACCCACCAGTCGCTTGGAGTCTTCAAAACCCTGTTGACTATACAACCTGTTGCTGGAGAAGGAAGGAGATTCAGACATCATGGGTGAGACGTGTGTGGACAGATCAGACAGACTCTGAAGCTGGATCTATAACTGTGGCGACTTGAGGCTCTGTGTTGGAACTTACCCTGTGTAGTGTCTGTGGAGATCTATCTGTTGAACTGCCTTTATGTGTTCCTGTGCTGTTTTTGATTAGGTATTAAACTTACTTCTAAGTTGTTTAGACGACTGCCATGTTATTTATGCGTCAGCCAGAAGAACACTGCAGGAAATAGGTCCCTAGGTCGAAAGGAAGTGTGACAGTGTGTCCAGGGAAAACGGGGGAGGGTTGGCAGGTAAAAACCTATCCCAGCCAGGGCTATAGAAGATTAAGTTGAAATATTGTGACCGGGCTATTTGGGACCCTCCACATAGCTTGTTACAACCAGGAACACTGCCACACCCGGGACACTGCCACACCAGGGACAAATTTTCCCCACCCGGGGACAAAAACCGGGCACACCCGGGGCACTGCCACACCAGGGACACTGCCACACCAGGGACACTGCCACACCCGGGACACTGCCACACCAGGGACACTGCCACACCAGGGACACTGCCACACCAGGGACACTGCCACACCCGGGACACTGCCACACCAGGGACACTGCCACACCAGGGACACTGCCACACCAGGGACACTGCCACACCAGGGACACTGCCACACCAGGGACACTGCCACACACCGTCACACCCGGGACACTGCCACACCAGGGACACTGCCACACCCGGGACACTGCCACACCCGGACACTGCCACACCCGGGACACTGCCACACCCGGGACACTGCCACACCCAGGTACACCGTCACACCCGGGACACTGCCACACCCGGGACAACGTCACACCCGGAACACTGCCACACCCGGGACACTGCCACACCAGGGACACTTCCACACCCGGGACACCGCCACACCAGGAACACTGCCACACCAGGAACACTGCCACACCAGGGACACTGCCACACCCGGGACACTGCCACACCCGGGACACTGCCACACCAGGGACACCGTCACACCAGGGACACTGCCACACCAGGGACACTGCCACACCAGGGACACTGCCACACCAGGGACACTGCCACACCAGGGACACTGCCACACCAGGGACACTGCCACACCAGGGACACTGCCACACCAGAAACACTGCGACACCAGGGACACTGCCACACCAGGGACACCGTCACACCCGGAACACTGCCACACCAGGGACACTGCCACACCCGGGACACTGCCAACCAGACACCGCCACACCCGAACACTGCCACACCGGGACACCGTCACAACCGGGACACTGCCACACCAGGGACACCGTCACAACCGGGACACTGCCACACCAGGAACACCGTCACACCAGGAACACTGCCACACCAGGGACACTGCCACACCAGGAACACTGCCACACCAGGGACACCGTCACACCAGGAACACCGCCACACCAGGGACACTGCCACACCAGGAACACTGCCACACCAGGGACACCGTCACACCAGGAACACTGCCACACCAGGGACACTGCCACACCAGGAACACTGCCACACCAGGAACACCGTCACACCAGGAACACTGCCACACCAGGGACACTGCCACACCAGGGACACTGCCACACCAGGAACACTGCCACACCAGGGACACTGCCACACCAGGAACACTGCCACACCCGGGACACTGCCACACCAGGAACACCGCCACACCCGGGACACTGCCACACCAGGGACACCGTCACACCCGGAACACTGCCACACCAGGGACACCGCCACACCCGGGAACCTGCCACACCAGGGACACCGTCACACCAGGGACACTGCCACACCAGGGACACTGCCACACCAGGGACACTGCCACACCAGGGACACTGCCACACCAGGGACACTGCCACACCAGGGACACTGCCACACCCAGGGACACCGTCACACCCGGAACACTGCCACACCAGGGACACTGCCACACCCGGGACACTGCCACACCAGGGACACCGTCACACCCGGAACACTGCACACCCCGGGACAAAGACTGCCACACCAGGGACACCGTCCACACCCAGGAACACTGCCACACCCGGGCACTGCCACACCAGGGACACTGCCACACCAGACAAACTGCCACCCAGGACACCGTCACACAACAGGCCACACTGGACACCGCCACACCGGGACAACTGCCGTACACCCGACACTGCCACACCCGGACACTGCCACACCAGGGACCACTCCACACCAGGGACACTGCCACACCAGGGACACCGTCACACCCGGGACACTGCCACACCAGGGACACCGTCACACCCGGGACACTGCCACACCAGGGACACCGTCACACCCGGGACACTGCCACACCAGGGACACCGCACACCCGGGACACTGCCACACCAGGGACACCGCCACACCCGGGACACTGCCACACCAGGGACACCGTCACACCCGGGACACTGCCACACCAGGGACACCGTCACACCCGGGGCACTGCCACACCAGGAACACTGCCACACCCGGGACACTGCCACACCAGGGACACCGTCACACCCGGGACACCGTCACACCCGGGGCACTGCCACACCAGGGACACTGCCACACCAGGGACACTGCCACACCCGGGACACTGCCACACCAGGGACACTGCCACACCAGGGACACTGCCACACCAGGGACACTGCCACACCCGGGACACTGCCACACCAGGGACACTGCCACACCAGGGACACTGCCACACCAGGACACTGCCACACCAGGGACACTGCCACACCGGGACACTGCCACACCCGGGACACTGCCACACCAGGGACACTGCCACACCCGGGACACTGCCACACCCGGGACACTGCCACACCCGGGACACTGCCACACCACGGGACACTGCCACACCCGGGACACTGCCACACCCAGGGACACCGTCACACCCGGGACACTGCCACACCAGGGACACCGTCACACCCGGAACACTGCCACACCCGGGACACTGCCACACCAGGGACACCGTCACACCCGGGACACTGCCACACCAGGGAACACTGCCACACCAGGGACACTGCCACACCAGGACACTGCCACACCGGGACACTGCCACACCAGGGACACCGTCACACCCGTGGACACCTGCCACACCAGGGACACTGCCACACCAGGGACACTGCCACACCAGGGACACTGCCACACCAGGGACACCGTCACACCAGGGACACTGCCACACCAGGGACACCGTCCACACCCGGACACTGCCACACCAGGGACACCGCCACACCAGGGACACTGCCACACCAGGGACACCGTCACACCGGGACACTGCCACACCAGGGACACCGTCCACACCCCGGGACACTGCCACACCAGGGACACCGCACACCCGTGAACACTGACTGCCACACAAGGGACACCGTCACACCCGGGACACTGCCACACCAGGGACACCGTCACAACCGGGACACTGCCACACCAGGAACACCGCCATCCACCAGAACATTGCCACACCAGGGACACTGGCCACACCAGGACACTGCCACACCAGGGACACCCGTAACACCAGGACACTGCCACACCAGGGACACTGCCACACCAGGACACACTGCCACACCCGACACGTCACACCAGGAACACTGCCACACCAGGGACACTGCCACACCAGGAACACTGCCACACCAGGAACACCGTCACACCAGGAACACTGCCACACCAGGGACACTGCCACACCCGGGACACTGCCACACCAGGGACACTGCCACACCAGGAACACTGCCACACCCGGGACACTGCCACACCAGGAACACCGCCACACCCGGGACACTGCCACACCAGGGCACCGTCACACCCGGACACTGCCACACCAGGGACACCGCCACACCCGGGACACTGCCACACCAGGGACAACCGTCACACCAGGGACACTGCCACACACCAGGGACAACTGCCACACCAGGGTCACCTGCCACACCCGGACACTGCCACACCAGGGACACTGCCACACCGGGACACTGCCACACCAGGGACACCGTCACACCCGGAACACTGCCACACCAGGGACACTGCCACACCCGGGACACTGCCACACCAGGGACAACGTCACACCCGGAACACTGCCACACCCGGGACACTGCCACACCAGGGACACCGTCACACCCGGAACACTGCCACACCCGGGACACTGCCACACCAGGGACACTGCCACACCAGGGACACTGCCACACCAGGGACACCGCCACACCCGGGACACTGCCACACCAGGACACCGCCACACCCGGGACACTGCCACACCAGGGACACCGTCACACCCGGACACTGCCACACCAGGGACACTGCCACACCAGGGACACTGCCACACCAGGGACACTGCCACACCAGGGACACTGCCACACCAGGGACACTGCCACACCAGGACACTGCCACACCAGGGACACTGCCACACCAGGGACACCGTCACACCCGGAACACTGCCACACCAGGGACACTGTCACACCCGGGACACTGCCACACCAGGGACACCGTCACACCCGGAGACACTGCCACACCAGGGACACTGCCACACCAGGGACACCGTCACACCCGGAACACTGCCACACCCGGGACACTGCCACACCAGGGACACCGTCTCACCCGGGACACTGCCACACCAGGGACACCGTCACACCCGGAACACTGCCACACCAGGGACACTCTCACACCAGGGACACCGTCACACCCGGGACACTGCCACACCAGGGACACCGCCACACCCGGAACACTGCCACACCAGGGACACCGTCACACCCGGGACACTGCCACACCAGGGACACCGTCACACCAGGGACACTGCCACACCAGGGACACCGCCACACCCGGGACACTGCCACACCAGGGACACCGTCACACCAGGGACACCGTCACACCAGGACACCGCCCACCAGGGACACTGTCACATCCAGGAACACCGCCACACCCGGGATAACTGCCACACCGGGACACCGTCACCTCGGGACACTGCCACACCAGGGACACCGTCACACCCGGACACTGCCACACCAGGAACACTGCCACTCCCGGACACTGCCACACCAGGGACACTGTCACACCCGGGACACCGTCACACCCGGGACACTGCCACACCAGGGACACTGCCACACCAGGGACACTGCCACACCAGGGACACTGCCACACAGGGACACTGCCACACCGGGACACTGCCACACCAGGGACACTGCCACACCAGGGACACTGCCACAGCAGGGACACTGCCAAACCAGGGACACTGCCACACCAGGGACACTGCCACACCAGGGACACTGCCACACCAGGGACACCGTCACACCCAGGACACTGCCACACCATGGACAACCGTCACACCCGGTACACTGCCCACCAGGGACACCGCCACACCCGGACACTGCCACACCAGACGACACCGTCACACCCGAACACTGCCACACCCGACACTGCCACACCGGGACACTGCCAACCCGGAACACTGCCACACCCGGACACTGGCACACCGGGACACTGCCACACCAGGGAACTGCCACACCAGGGACACCGTCACACCCGGGACACTGCCACACCAGGGACACCGTCACACCCGGAACACTGCCACACCCGGGACACTGCCACACCAGGGACACTGCCACACCAGGGACACTGCCACACCAGGGACACCGTCACACCCGGGACACTGCCACACCAGGGACACCGTCACACCCGGGACACTGCCACACCAGGGACACCGCCACACCCGGACCTGGGGGGGGGGGCCACACCAGGGACACAGTCACACCCGGGACACTGCCACACCAGGGACACCGTCACACCCGGGACACTGCCACACCAGGGACACCGTCACACCCGGGACACTGCCACACCAGGGACACCGCGACACCCGGGACACTGCCACACCAGGGACACCGTCACACACCCTGAACACTGCTACACCAGGGACACCGTCACACCCGGGACACTGCCACACCATGGACACCGTCCACACCCCGGACACTGCCACACCCTGGAACCCACCGTCACACCCTGGAACACTGCCACCACCAGGGACACCGTCACACCCGGGACACTGCCACCACCAGGGACACCGTCACACCCGGGAACACTGCCGACACCAGGGACACCGGCCACCACCCGAGGACACTGCCCACCAGGGACACCGTCACACCCGGGACACTGCCACACCAGGGACACCGTCACACCCGGACACTGCCACACCAGGGACACCGTCACACCCGGAACACTGCCACACCAGGGACACCGTCACACCCGGAACACTGCCACACCAGGGACACCGTCACACCCGGGACACTGCCACACCAGGGACACCGTCACACCCGGGACACTGCCACACCAGGGACACCGTCACACCCGGAACACTGCCACACCAGGGACACCGTCACACCAGGGACACTGCCACACCAGGGACACTGCCACACCAGGGACACCGCCACACCCGGGACACTGCCACACCAGGGACACCGCCACACCAGGACACGCCACACCGGGACACACGTCACACCCGGGACACTGCCACACCAGGGACACGCACACCCGGACACTGCCACACCAGGGACACCGTCACACCCGGGACACTGCCACATCCGGGACACCGTCACACCCTGTCTCTTATACACATCTGGACACTGCCACACCAGGGACACCGTCACACCCGGAACACTGCCACACCCGGGACACGCCACCCGGACACTGCACACCAGGACACCGCACACCCGGGACACTGCCACACCAGGGACACCGTCACACCCGGAACACTGCCACACCAGGGACACTGCCACACCAGGGACACGCCACACCGGGACACTGCCACACCAGGACACTGCCACACCCGGGACACCGTCACACCCGGGACACGCCCACCCCGGAAACCCCAACCCGGGAACCCCACCGGGACACCCCACCACGGACACGCACCCGGGACACCCAACCCGGGACACCCACACCGGACACTGCCACCCAGGGACCCCCAACCGGGAACCCACCCCGGGCCCCAACCCCGGCACCCCCGGACCCCCACACCGGGACACCGCCACACGGGACCCGCCACACCCGGGCACCCACACCAGGGACCCCACACCGGGAACCAACCAGGAACACCGGCACCCACACCGGGACACGCCACCCCGGGGCCCGCCACACCCGGGACACCTCCACCCGGGGCACGCCCCCCGGGCCCTCCAACCCGAACCCCTGCCACACCGGGCACCCACCCCGGAACCCCACACCGGGACCCCACCCCGGCACTGCCACACCGGGACCCCACCCCGGGACACCCCCACCAGGACACCGCCCCCCCACAGCACACCAGGCATCCACCCCGGACACGCCCCCCGGGCACCCACCCCGGACACCGCCACACCGGGACACCGTCACACCCCGGGGCACTGCCACCCGGGACACCCACACCCGGACACGCCACACCGGGACACCCACACCCGGACACTGACACCGGGACCGCCCCACCGGGACACTGCCACACGGGCCCCACCCGGCACACACGCACCCGCACCCCAAACCCAAACCGCCCCCCACACCGGGACCCCACACCGGGCACCGCCACCGGGCCGCCACCCAGGCCCCACACCGAACCCCCCAGGGGCACCGCCACACCAGGGACCCGCCACCCCCGGGAAACCCCCCCCAGGGACACCCCAACCAGGGACATGCCACACCAGGGAACCGCCCCACCGGAACCCACACCCGGGACACCGCCCCGGGACACTGCCACCCGGGACCCCACCCCGGGACACCCACCCAGGGACACCCAAACCCGGGAAAACGCCCCACCGGGACACCCCTCAACCGGGACACCCACACCGGACACGCCACACCCGGGACACCCCACCAGGGACACCTCACACGGGAAAACGCCAACCAGCCCGCACACCCGGACACTGCCCCCAGGGACACGCCAACCCCGGGACACCCACCCGGGACACCCAACCGGAAAACCCGCCACACCCGGGACACTGCCACACCGGGACACCCACCCGGGACCCACACCGGGACACCCAACCCCCGGGGCACGCCACACCGGGACCCCCACCCGGGAACCCCCCCAAACTGCAACCAAGGGAACCCCACCCAGGGACACGCCACACACGGGACACTCCCACCCGGGAAACCCCACCAGGGACACGCCACAGGGACACTGCCACACCAGGGACACCGCCCCAACCGGGACCCCACCCAGGGAACACGCCACCCCGGGACACCCACACCAGGGACACGCCACACCGGGACACGCCACACCAGGGACACGCCACACCGGGACACGCCACACCCGGGAAACCCACCAGGCACCCACACCAGGACCGCCACACCCGGGACCTCCACACCAGGGCACCCACACCGGGACACCGCCCACCCCGGGGCCTGCCACACCGGGCCGCCACACCCGGACACGCCACACCGGGACCCCCACCGGCACCGCCACACCGGGCCACCCGGGACACCCACACCGGGACACGCCACACCCGGACACTGCCACACCAGGGACACGCCACCCGGGACACTGCCACACCGGGACACCGTCACACCCGGGACACCCCACCCGGGACACGCCCCACCGGGACACCGCACACCCGGGACACTGCCACACCGGGACACCGCACACCGGGACACCCACACAGGGACACGCCACACCCGGACACTGCCACACCGGGACACCGCCCCACCGGGACACTGCCACACCAGGGACACCGCCACCAGGGACCCCAACCAGGACCCCCACCGGACCCCACCCCGGGACACTGCCACACCGGGACCCCACCCAGGGACACCCACCCGGGACACCGCACCCAGGGACACTGCCACACCAGGGACACCGCCCCACCGGGACACTGCCACACAGGGCCCCACCGGGCACTGCCACACCCGGGACACTGCCACACCCGGGACACCGCCACACCCGGGACACTGCCACACCAGGGACACCGTCACACCCGGAACACTGCCACACCAGGGACACCGCCCCACCGGGACCCCACCCCGGGAACCCCACCCCGGGACACGCCCACCGGGACACCGCCACAGGGACACGCCACCCAGGGAACCGCCACACCAGGGACACCCACCCGGACACTCCCACCAGGGACACCTCCACCCGGGACCGCCACCCGGGACACCCCACACCGGGACACTCCACACCAGGGACCCCACACCCGGGACACCGCACACCCCCGGGAAAACCGCCCACCGGGACCCCCACAGGGCCGCCACACCGGGGCCTGCCACACCCAGGGACACTGCCACACCGGACACGCCCCAAACCCGGGAAACCGCACACCGGCACGCCACACCCGGGACACCGAAACCCGGGAAAACTGCCCCCGGGACACCGTCACACCGGGAAAACCGCCACACCAGGGACACCGCACACCCGGACACTGCCACACCAGGGACACCGCCACCCGGACACTGCCCCCAGGGACACCGCCCCACCCGGACACTGCCACACCAGGGACACCGTCACACCCCGGGACTGCCACACCGGGACACCGCCACCCGGCACCCCCCCCAAAACGCCACACCAGGGCACCTGACACCGGGACACCCACCCCGGGACACGCCACCCAGGGACACCCACACCGGGACACTGCCACACCGGGACACCCACACCGGAAACCGCCACCCGGACACGCCCACCCCACTGCCACACCGGGACACCGCCCCCCGGGACACCCACCCGGGAAAACTGCACACCGGGACACGCACACCGGGACACCCACACCAGGGAAACCCCACACCGGGCCCCCCCGGGACACCGCACACCCGGGACACCGCACCCCCAGGGACCCGCCACACCGGGACCGCCACACCAGGGACACCGCCAACCCGGGACCTGCCACACCAGGGCACCCTCACACCCGGGACACTGCCACACCAGGGACACCGTCACACCCGGGACGCCCACCAGGAAAACCGCCACACCCGGGACACTCCCCCAGGACACCGTCACACCCGGACACCTCCCAAACCGGGCACGCCCACCGGGGCACTGCCCCACCAGGGACACGCCACACCGGGACACCGCACACCCGGGACACCCACACCGGGACCTCCACCCGGGACACGCCACACCGGGAAAACTGCCACACCCGGGACACCCCCACACCCGGGAAAACCCCACCCGGGACACGCCACCGGGACACCTGCCACCCGGGACACCGCCCCACCGGGACACCGCCACACCGGCACCGCCCCACCCCGGGCACGACACCCGGCCCCACCCGGGACACCGCACACCGGGGCACGCCACACCGGACACCCACACCAGGGACACGCCCCACCGGGCCCCCCGGCCCCGCACCCGGGGCACTGCCACCCCGGACACCCAACCAGGCACCCCACCAGGGGCACCCCAAACCCGGGACACCCCACCCGGGACACTGCCACACCGGGGCACCCCACCCGGGCCTGCCACACCAGGGAACCCCACCCGGGCACTGCCACACCAGGGGCACCGTCACACCCGGGAACTGCCACACCAGGGACCCGCACACCCGGGACCGACACCGGGACACCCACACCGGGACACCCGGCACCGCCACACCGGACACCGCCACACAGGGACACCGCCCCCAGGACCCCCCCGGACACCGCCCCACCCGGGACACTGCACACCAGGGACACTGCCACACCAGGGCACTGCCACACCGGGACACCGCCCCACCGGGACACTGCCACACCGGGACACCGCCACACGGACACCGCCACCCGGGACACCCCACAAGGGACACCCACCCGGGACCGCCAACCAGGGACACCGTCCAAACCCCGGGGCACTGCCACCCAGGGACACCCACACCGGGACACCCCACCAGGGACACCCCCACCGGGGCACGCCACCCAGGGACACCCCACACCCGGGACACCCACCCAGGGAACCCTCACCCCGGGACCCCACACCAAGGACCCCACACCCGGGGCCCCACCCAGGGGAACCTCCCACCCGGGACACGCCACACCAGGGGCCCGCCACCCGGGACACGCCAACCCGGGCCCCCACCCGGGCCTCCCCACCAGGGACACCGTCACCCGGGAAAACCCCACACCGGCAGCCACACCCGGGACACTGCCACACCAGGGACACCGTCACACCCGGGCACCCACCCAGGGACACCCACACCCGGACACCCCACCAGGGACACTCCACACCAGGGACCCCACCGGGACACCCACACCGGGGCACCCACACCGGGACACGCCACCCGGCACCCCGGGACACTGCCACACCAGGGACACCGCCCCACCCGGGAAAACTGCCACACCAGGCACCGTCACACCCGGCCGCCACACCAGGGACACCCCACCCGGGCACGCCACACCGGGACACGCCACCCCGGGAAGCCACACCGGGACACCCACACCGGGACACCCACCCGGGACCCCACACCCGGGACACTGCCACCCAGGGACACTGCCACACCCGGGACCGCCCCACCGGGCACCGCACACCCCGGGCCGCCAACCCCACCGCACACCCGGACACTGCCAACCGGGACACCCACACCCGGACACCCCACCAGGGACCCCACACCGGACACCACCAGGGACACCTCAACCCCGGGCACCCAACCAAGGGACACCCACACCCGGACCGCCACACCAGGGACACCCACACCGGGAAAACCCCAACCCGGGCACGCCACACCCGGGCACCCCACCCGGGCACCCCACCGACAGCACACCGGGACACCGCACACCCGGGACACCCCACACCCGGGACCCCACACCAGGGCACCTCACACCCGGGCCTCCACCCACCCCCACCCGGGCCGCCACACCCGGACCGCCACACCAAAGGGACACCGGGACCGACACCCAGGGACACCCACACCCGGGACACTCCAACCAGGGACACCGTCACACCCGGACCTGCCACACCAGGGGCACCGCACACCGGGCCACACCGGACCCCACACCGGGACACTGCCCCACCCCGGGGCACCGCCCCACCGGACACTGCCACACCAGGGAAAACTGCCACACCAGGGACACCGCCCCACCCGGGCACCCACACCGGGACACCGTCCACACCGGGGCACCCCCAAACCCCGGGGCACACCAGGGACAGCACACCGGACCCCGCACCCCGGCACGCCCCCACCGGGACCCCACACGGGAACCCCACCCCGGACATGCCACACCAGGGACACCCCCCGGGACACGCCCCCAGGAACCCCCCCCGGAAACCGCCACCCCGGGACACGCCCCACCGGCACTGCCCCACCCGGGCACCGCCACACCCGGGACACCCCACACCCGACACCCACCCAGGGACACGCCCCACCGGACACTGCCACACCAGGGACACGCCCACCCGGGACCTGCCACACCAGGGACCCGTCACACCCGGGACACTGCCACACCGGGACACCGCACACCGGGAACTGCACACCGGGACACTGCCCCACCGGGACAACGCCACACCGGGACTGCCACACCAGGGCACGCACACCCGGGACACTGCCACCCGGGACACCGCACACCGGGACACTGCCACACCGGGACACCGCCCCCCCGGGAAAACTGCCACACCAGGGACACCGCACCCGGACACTGCCACCCCGGGGCACCGCACACCCGGGACACTCCACACCAGGGGCACCGCACACCCGGGACACTGCCACACCAGGGACACCGCCACACCCGGGACACTGCCACACCAGGGACACCGTCACACCCGGGACACTGCCACACCCAGGGACACCGCCACACCGGGACACTGCCACACCAGGGACACTGCCACACCCAGGGACACTGCCACCCGGGACACTGCCACACCAGGGACACTGCCACACCAGGGACACTGCTCACACCAGGGGCACTGCCACACCAGGGACACCGCCACACCCGGGACACTGCCACACCAGGGACACTGCCACACCCGGGACACCGTCACACCCGGGACACTGCCACACCAGGGACACTGCCACACCCGGGACACTGCCACACCAGGGACACCGTCACACCCGGAACACTGCCACACCAGGGACACCGCCACACCCGGGACACTGCCACACCAGGGACACCGCCACACCCGGGACACTGCCACACCAGGGACACCGTCACACCAGGGACACTGCCACACCAGGGACACGCCACACCCGGGACACTGCCACACCAGGGACACCGTCACACCCGGGACACTGCCACACCAGGGACACCGCCACACCGGGCACTGCCACACCGGGACACCGCACCCGGGACACTGCCACACCGGGACACCGCACCCGGAACACTGCCACACCGGGACACCTCACACCCGGACACTGCCACACCAGGGACACGCCCACCGGGACACACACCGGGACACGCCACACCAGGGACACCCACACCCGGACACTGCCACACCAGGGACACCGTCACACCCGGGACACTGCCACCCAGGGACTGCCACACCGGGACACTGCCACACCGGGACATGCCACACCAGGGACACTGCCACACCCGGGACACTGCCACACCAGGGACACCGCCACACCAGGGACACTGCCACACCAGGGACACCGTCACACCGGGACACTGCCACACCGGGACACTGCCACACCAGGGACACCGTCACACCCGGGACACTGCCACACCAGGGACACCGTCACACCCGGGACACTGCCACACCAGGGACACCGTCACACCCGGGACACTGCCACACCAGGACACCGTCACACCCGGGACACTGCCACACCAGGGACACGCCAAACCCGGGACACTGCCACACCAGGGACACCGTCACACCCGGGACACTGCCACACCAGGGACGCCACACCAGGGACACCGCACACCGGACAGCCACACCAGGGACACCCACACCCGGGACACTGCCACACCGGACACCCACACCGGGACACTGCCACACCAGGGACACCCACACCGGGACACCCACACCGGCACCCGACACCGGACACTGCCACCCAGGGACACCCACACCCGGGACATGCCACACAGGGCACCTCACACCGGGACACGCCACACCAGGGACACCCACACCAGGGCACTGCCACACCAGGGACACCCACACCCGGGACACCCCACACCAGGGACACTGCCACACCCGGGACACGCCACACAGGACACCGCCACCCCGGGACACTGCCACACCGGGACACGTCCACCCGGGACACTGCCACACCGGGACACGCCACACCAGGGACACTGCCACACCAGGGACACCGCCACACCGGGACACTGCCACACCAGGGACACTGCCACACCAGGGACACTGCCACACCAGGGACACTGCCACACCAGGGACACTGCCACACCAGGGACACTGCCACACCCGGACACCGTCACACCCGGACACTGCCACACCAGGAAACTGCCACACCGGGACACCCACACCAGGGCACCGCACCGCCACCCAAGCACCGGGACACCGCACCCGCACTGCCACACCAGGGACACGCCACCCGGGCACTGCCACACCAGGGACCGTCACACCCGGGACACTGCCACACCAGGGACACCGCACACCCGGGACACTGCCACACCAGGGCACACCGACTCCACACCAGGGACACGCCACACCCGGGACACGCCACACCAGGGACACTGCACACCAGGGACACTGCCACACCGGGACCGCACACCCGGACACTGCCACACCGGACACCGACACCGGCACACCAGGACACCGCCACACCCGGGCCCGCACACAAACCCGGGACACCGCACACCCGGGACACCCACACCAGGGACACCGCCACACCGGACACTGCCACACCAGACACCGCCACACCCGGGACACGCCACACCGGACCGCCACCCGGGACACTGCCACACCAGGGACACGCCACACCCGGGACACTGCCAACCACGGGACACTGCCACACCAGGGACACTGCCACCCGGGACCTGCCACACCAGGGACACTGCCACACCCGGGCACCACCCGGGACACTGCCACACCGGGACACTGCCACACCGGGACCGCACACCCGGGACACTGCCACACCAGGGACACCCACCCCGGGACACTGCCACACCAGGGACACCGCCACACCGGGACACTGCCCCGGGACACCCACACCGGGCACGCCACACCCGGGACACTGCCACACCGGGACACCGCACACCCGGGACACTGCCACACCAGGGACACGCCACACCCGGAACCCACACCAGGGACACTGCCACACCGGGACCCGCACCCACGCACACCGGACCCGCACACCGGCACTGCCACACCGGGACACTGCCACACCAGGGACACCCACCCGGACACCCACACCAGGGCACCCACACCCGGGCACGCCACACCAGGGACCCCACCCGGACACCCACACCAGGGACCCCACACCGGGCACGCCAACCGGCACGCACACCCGGAACCCACACCAGGGACACCGTCACACCCGGGACACCCAACCGGACACCCCCAAAACCGGGACACTGCCACACCCGGGCACTTCCACCCCAGGGACCAAAGCCCCACCCCGGGAAAAACTGCCACACCCGGGACACCGCACACCCCCGGGCACTGCCACCCCCCCGGGAAAACCCGCCACACCCGGGACACTGCCACACCAGGGACACCGCCACACCGGGACACTGCCAAAACCAGGGAACCCTCCCCCGGGGAAAAAACCCACCGGGACCTCCACCCGGGGCACTGCCACACCAAAGGGGCACCGCCACACCCGGGGCACTGCCAACCAGGGACACCGCCCCACCCGGGACACTGCCACAACCCGGGACAACCTCCCAAAACCCGGGGCACTGCCAACCAGGGGCACCGCACAACCCCGGGGGACTGCCAAAACCCCGGGGGACCGCCCCAACCCCAACCCACCTGCCCCACCCCGGGGCACTGCCACACCAGGGGGCCCGCCAAAAACCGGGCACTGCCACACCAGGGAAAACCGCCCCACCCGGGACACTTTCCACACCAGGGACACCGTCACACCCGGGACACCGCCCCACCCGGGGGGCCCCCCCCCCCCGGGAAAAACTGTCCCCACCAGGGGCAAAGCCCCAAACCCGGGACCTGCCACCCAGGGGGCACCCCCCACACCCCGGAAAACTGCCACACCAGGGACACCGCCCCCCCCGGGACCTGCCACACCCGGGACACCGCCCCACCCCGGGGCACTGCCACAAGGGACACCGCCCACCCCGGGGCACTGCCACACCAGGGGGCACTGCCACCCCCCGGGGGCCCGCCACACCAGGAAACCGCCCCAAACCCGGGGCACTGCCACCCAGGGGCACCTGGGGCCCCCCCGGGGAAAACTGCCCACCCGGGACAACACCGGGGACCCCCCGGACACCCTCACAAAGACCCGGGGCACTGCCCCACCAGGGACAAATGCCACACCAAGGGGCACTGCCACACCGGGGGCACCGGCACACCCGGGACACTGCCCACCAGGGACACCGCCCCACCCGGGAAAACTGCCACACCAGGGGGGCACCGTCACACCCGGGAAAACTGCCACACCAGGGACAAACCCCCACACCCGGGACCCCTGCCACACCAGGG
Source organism: Cepaea nemoralis (assembly GCA_014155875.1). NCBI lineage: Eukaryota > Metazoa > Mollusca > Gastropoda > Stylommatophora > Helicidae > Cepaea > Cepaea nemoralis. The sequence continues at coordinate 39,985 of JACEFZ010019394.1, forward strand.
GACCCGGGGACCCCCCGGGGCACTGCCACACCAGGGAAAACCCCCCCACAAACCCCGGGCACTGCCACACCAGGGGAAACCCCACACCCGGGACACCCGCCACACCAGGGACACCGTCCCCACCCCATGGAACCAAAACCGTAAAACCAGGGGGCCTGCCACACCAGGGACACCGCCACACCCGGGACCTGCCCACACCAGGGAAAACCGCCACACCGGGACAAATGCCCCAAAACCCCCCCGGGAAATGCCACACCAGGGACACCGCACACCCGGAACACTGCCACACCAGGGGCACCGCCCCACCCGGGGAAAACTGCCACACCAGGGAAAACCCCCCACACCCGGGCACTGCCACACCAGGGACACCGTCACACCCGGGACACTGGGCCCCAAAACCCGGGACAAACCCTCACAAACCCCGGAAAAAACTGCCCCAAAACCCCCCCGGGGGCACTGCCACACCAGGGACACCGCCACCCGGGGCACTGCCACACCAGGGACACCCCCACCCCGGGGCACTGCCACACCAGGGACACCGCCACCCGGAAAAACTGCCACACCCGGGACACGCCCCACCCGGGGCACTGCCACACCAGGGAACCGCCACACCCGGGAACCTACACCCACACCCCGCCACACCGGGAAACCCAAAACCCGGGAAAACTGCCACACCAGGGACACCGCCCCACCCGGGGCACTGCCACACCCGGGAAAACCGCCCCACCCGGAACCCCTGCCCCACCAGGGACACCGTCCCCAAACCCGGGGAAAACTGCCCACACCAGGGACACCGTCCAACCCGGACACTGCCACACCAGGGGGCCCGCCACACCCGGGAAAACTGCCCACCCCGGGACACCGCCACACCCGGGAAAACCCGCCACAAACCCGGGACACCGGCACAAACCGGGACACTGCCACACCAGGGACCCGCCCCACCGGGGACCCGCCCAAAACCAGGAAAACCGCCCCACCCGGGACACTGCCCACCAGGGACACCGTCACACCCGGGGAAAACGCCCACCCGGGGCACTGCCACACCAGGGGCACTGGCCCCAAAACCCGGGACACTGCCCCACCAGGGACACCGTCCACCCGGGGCAAATGCCAAAACCAGGGACAAAACCCTCCACCCGGGACACTGCCCCACCAGGGACACCGCCCCAAACCCCGGGGGACTGCCACACCAGGGGCAAACCCCCACACCCCGGGGCACTTTCCACACCAGGGACACCCCTCACACCCGGGACAAATGCCACACCCCGGGACACCTTTACACCCGGGCACTGCCCCACCGGAAAACCGCCCACCCGGGACCCCTGCCACCCAGGGACACCGCCCCAAACCCGGGGGACTCCCCACCCGGGGGCGCCACACCCGGGACACTGCCACACCAGGGGGCACCGTCACACCCGGGGCACTCCCCGCCAAACCAGGGGAAATGCCACAAAAGGGACACTGCCACACCAGGGACACCGCCACCCCGGGGGGGCCCCTTTAAAACCCACGCCCCACCCTGGGGCACTGCCACACCGGGACACGGGCCACCCGGGGCACTGCCCCACCAGGGGACACCCGGTCCACACCCGGGACACTCCACACCAGGGACACCGTCAAACCCGGGGAAATGCCACACCAGGGCCCGTCAAACCCCGGGAAAACTGCCACACCAGGGACCCGCCACACCCGGACACTTCCCCACCAGGGGCACCGCCCACCCGGGGCCTGCCAAAACCCCGGGGCACCGTCACACCCCCGGGGGCCCGCCCCACCCGGGGGCACCGCCCACCCGGGACACTGCCCACCAGGGGCACCGCCCCCACCTGGGGAAACCGTCACACCCCGGGCACTGCCACACCAGGGGCACCGCCACACCCGGGAAAACCCGCCCAACCCCCGGGACACCGTCACAAACCCCGGGGGGGTGCCACAACCCGGGGCCCGTCCACACCCCGGGGCCCCTGCCCCACCAGGGACACTCCCAACCCCGGGTGAACCCAAACCGTCACACCCGGAAAACTGCCACACCAGGGGCACCTTCCACCCGGGGGCACTTTCCACAAACCCGGGAAAACCCTCACACCCGGGGCAAATGCCAACCCGGGGCAAACCCTCACCCCGGGGCACCCGCCCCCGGGCCCCCAGGGGCACTGCCACACCAGGACCCCCTCAAACCCGGGACAATGCCACCCAGGGACACCGTCAACCCCGGGAAAACTGCCACACCAGGGACAAACCCCACACCCGGGAAAACCCGCCACACCCGGGACAAACCCCCACACCCCGGGAAAATGCCACACCAGGGAAACCCCGGCACCCACACCAGGGCCCCCCACACCCCGGGACAAAAACCGCCCCCCCGGGACACTGCCCACCAGGGGGCCCGCCACACCCCTTCCCCCCGGGGCCCCGCCACCCCAGGGACCCGCCCACCCGGGCAAATCCACACCAGGGACACCGTCACCCCCGGGGGATGCCACACCAGGGGCACCTCACACCCGGGGCACTGCCACACCAGGGACACCGTCCACCCCGGGGCAAATTTCCACAAACCCGGGCCCCCGCCCCAAACCCGGGACACTGCCACACCAGGGCCTGCCCCCCCTCCCCACCGGGCCCCCAAACCGGAACACTGCCACACCAGGGACCCGTACACCCGGGACAAATGCCACCCAGGGACCCGTCCACCCGGGACATTGCCACAACCCGGGGCCCGTCAACCCGGAAAACCCGCCACACCAGGGCCAAAAAAATCCCCACCCGGGGAAACTGCCCCACCAGGGACACCCTCCCCACCCGGGCAAATGCCCACACCAGGAAAAAAAAAAAAAACCCCCACACCCCAAAACTGCCACAAAGGGACAAAAATTCCCAAACCCAACCTGCCCACCCGGGGGACCGTTTTTTACACCCAAAACTGCCCCACCCGGGGGCAAAACCCTCAAACCCCCGGGAAAACTGCCACACCAAAACCGCCCCAACCCGGGAAAATGCCCACCAGGGGCACCGTCAACCCCCAACACTGCCCACACCAGGGACCTGCCACACCAGGGGGACCGTAACCCACCCCCAAACCCCCAACACTGCCACACCAGGGACACCCCCACACCCGGGGCCCCTGCCAAAACCCGGGACACCGTCACAAACCCCGGGGCACTGCCACACCCCGGGGCAAGCCCCAAACCCCTTCAACTGCCACACCAGGGGCACCGTCCAAAACCCCCACACTGCCCCAAAAAAACAGGGACACCCCACACCGGGGGCACTGGGAAAGCCACACCGGGGGCCCGCACACCCCCGGAAAACTGCCACACCGGGGCCCGCCACACCCGGGGGAAAATGCCCACCCGGGCCCCCCCAACCCCCGGGCACTGCCAACCAGGGGGGCACCGCCCCAACCCCCGGGCACTGCCACACCCGGGAACCGCAAAACCCGGACCGCCCCCCCCCGGGGGCAACCCCCCACAAACCCGGAAAAACCCGCCAAAACCAGGGACAAACCCTCACCCCGGACACTGCCACACCGGGACCTGCCCAAACCCCCGGGCCAGAAGGGAAATGCCACACCCCAAACACCCCTTCACCCCAAACCCCGGGGGAAAGGGCCCCACCCGGGGGCAAAGCCCCACCCGGGGGACCGCCCCACCCGGGGCCCCTGCCACACCAGGGGCACTGCCCACCGGGACCCCTGCCACACCCGGGGGGCAAACCCTCAACCCCCCGGGACACCCCACACCGGGACCCCCGCCCACCCGGGCACTGCCACACCCGGGGCACCGCCACACCGGGGCCCCTGCCCCACCAGGGGACAAAAGCCCCCCGGGGGCACTGCCACCCCGGGACACCGGCCCCACCCGGGCCCTGCCACCCCCCCAGCCACCCCGGGTTCCCCCCCCGGGACCTGCCACACCAGGGGCACCGCCACACCCGGGGGCAACCCGGGCCCACCCGGGACACCGCCCCACCCGGGACCTGCCCCCCACACCCGGGACCTCCCCCCCCCCCCCAAAAACCCGGGACAAATGCCAAAACCAGGGAATAAACCCGGTTTACCCCCCGGGGCACTGCCACACCCCGGGAAAATTCCAAACCCGGGCCCCTGGCCCCCCGGGCCCTCACACCCGGGGCACGCCCCACCCGGTGCCCCACCGCCCACCAGGGCACCGGGCACACCCCGGGCACTGCCACCCCGGGACACCGTCACACCCGGGGCCCCTGCCACACCCGGGGCAAAAGCCCCACCCGGGACACTTCCACACCCGGGGGAAAGCCCCCCCGGGAAAACTGCCACACCAGGGAAAACGCCCCACCAGGGACCACTGCCCCCACCCGGGGCACCGCCCCACCCGGGACACTGCCACAAAAGGGACCCCGTCACACCCGGGCACTGCCCCCCCGGGGGGTTTCCCCCAAACCCGGGGGCACTGCCCCCCAAACACAGGGACACCGTTCAACCCCCCTGGGCCCCGGTTTACAACCCCCGGGAAAATTTCCACAAACCCCCGGGCACTGCCCCACCAGGGGCACCCCCTCCAAACCCCCCACATAAAACCGGGGACGCCACCCGGGCACCGCCCACCGGACACCGCCCCACCCGGGATGCCCCACCCGGGGGCCCCTGCCACCCCCGGACAAACCGGGCACCCCCCCGGGGGGACTGCCACACCAGGGACCCCTTCACACCAGGGGCACTGCCACACAGGGGGGCAGGCCCCCCTCACCCCCACCCGGGGCAAATGCCACCCCTGGGCAAAGTCACACCCGGGAAAACTGCCCAACCCGGGACAACACCCAAACCCCCCAACCCAAACCTCAACCCGGGACACTGCCACACCCGGGAAAAGCCAACACCGGGGGCACCCCAACCCCCGGGGAAAACCGCCAAAACCAAAAACCCGGGGGGCCTGCCACAACCCGGGGCACCGCCACCCGGGGGCAATGCCACACCAGGGACACTTTCCCCACCCGGACACTGCCACACCGGGGGCACTGCCAAAACCCGGGCAAAAAGCCCCACCCGGGTTCACTTTTCCACAAACCCCCGGCCCCTGCCACACCAGGGGAAACTGCCCCCAAAACCCGGGGCAACTGCCCCCAACCCCCAAAACGGCCAAAACAGCCCCGGGACCCTGCCCCACAGGGGCACCGCCACCCGGGACACGGGCCCCACCCGGGAACCCCAAAACCCCACCCCGGGACCCTGCCCACCAGGGACACCGCCCCCACCCGGGAACCTTTCCACACCCGGGGCCCCAAACCCGGGGCACTGCCACACCAGGGAAACCCCCGCACACCCGGGAAAACTGCCACACCAGGGACACCCTCACACCCGGAACACTGCCACACCAGGGGCACCGCACACCCGGGACACGCCACACCAGGGACACCGTCACACCCGGGACACTGCCACACCAGGGGCACCGCACACCCGGAAAAACTGCCACACCGGACACCGCCACCCGGGGCACTGCCACACCGGGACAGCCACACCGGGCACTGCCACACAGGGCACCGTCAACCCGGGGGCCTGCCACCCAGGGACACCGTCACACCCCGGAAAAATGCCCACCCGGGACACTGCCCACCAGGGGGCACTGCCACACCAGGGAACTGCCCACCAGGGGCACCGTCACACCCCGGGGCACTGCCACACCCGGGACACCGCACACCCGGGGCACTGCCACACCAGGGGCACCCACACCCGGAACCCACACCCGGGACACCGCACACCCGGGACACTGCCAACCGGGACACCGTCACACCCGGGACACTGCCACACCCGGGACACCGTCACACCCGGGCACTGCCACACCAGGAAAACCCCACACCCGGGGCACTCCCACCAGGGACACCGCCCCCCGGACAGCACACCCCCGGCACGCCCCACCGGGACACTGCCAACCGGGACACGCACACCGGGGCACCTCACACCCGGGAAAATGCCACACCGGGACACCGCCCCCCGGGACACGCCCCACCGGGACACCCCACACCCGGGCCTGCCACACCGGGACACCGCACACCCGGGACACGCCCCACCAGGGACACCCTCACCCCGGGACACTGCCACACCAGGGACACCGTCACACCCGGGCACTCCACACCCGGGACACGCCCCACCGGGACACGCCCCACCAGGGGGCAGCCACACCGGGCACTGCCACCCAGGGACAGCCCCACCGGGCACGCACACCGGGACACCGCACACCGGGCACGCCACACCGGGACACTGCCCACCGGGGGCACGCACACCGGGACACGCACACCCGGGACACCGCACACCCGGGCACGCCACACCGGGACACTCACACCGGGACACTGCCCACCGGGACACGCCCCACCCGGGGGACTGCCCACCGGGACACGCCCCACCGGGGCACGCCCCAAACCGGGGCACGCCCCACCGGGGAAAACCGCAACCCGGGACACTGCCCACCAGGACACTGCCACACCGGGCACGCCACACCAGGGGCACCGCACACCCCGGGGCATGCCACACCAGGGACACCGTCACACCCGGACACTGCCACACCAGGACACCGTCACACCCGGGACACTGCCACACCGGGACACCGTCACACCGGGACACTGCACACCAGGGACACGTCACACCCGGGACACTGCCACACCAGGGACACTGCCACACCAGGGACACTGCACACCGGGACACGCACACCCGGGACACTGCCACACCGGACACGCACACCCGGACACTGCCAACCAGGGACACTGCCACACCAGGGACACCGCCACACCAGGGACACTGCCACACCAGGGACACCGTCACACCCGGACACTCACCAGGACACCGTCACACCGGGACACTGCCACACCAGGGACACGCCACACCGGGACACTGCCACACCAGGGACACCGTCACACCCGGGACACTGCCACACCAGGGACACCGCCACACCCGGGACACTGCCACACCAGGGACACCGTCACACCCGGGACACTGCCACACCAGGGACACCGTCACACCCGGACACTGCCACACCAGGGACACCGCCACACCGGGACACTGCCACACCAGGGACACCGTCACACCCGGGACACTGCCACACCAGGACACCGTCACACCAGGGACACTGCCACACCAGGGACACTGCCACACCCGGGACACTGCCACACCAGGGACACCGTCACACCCGGGACACTGTCACACCCGGGACACTGCCACACCAGGGACACTGTCACACCAGGGACACTGCCACACCAGGGACACCGTCACACCCGGGACACTGCCACACCAGGGACACCGCACACCGGGACACTGCCACACCAGGACACGCACACGGGACACTGCACACCAGGGACACCGCCACACCCGGGACACTGCCACACCAGGGACACCGTCACACCGGGACACTGCCACACCAGGGACACCGTCACAACCCCGGGACACTGCCACCCAGGACACTGCACACCCAGGACACTGCCACACCAGGACACGTCACACCGGACACTGCCACACCAGGACACCGTCACACCGGCACTGCCACACCAGGGACACGCACACCGGACACTGCCACACCAGGGGACACCGTCACACCGGGACACTGCCACACCAGGGACACTGCCACACCAGGGACACTGCCACACCGGGACACTGCCACACCAGGGACACCGTCACACCCGGGACACTGCCACACCAGGGACACGCCACACCGGGACACTGCCACACCAGGGACACCCACACCCGGGACACTGCCACACCAGGGACACCGGCACACCCGGGACACTGCCACACCAGGGACACGACACCGGGACACGCACACCCGGGGCACTGCCACACCAGGAGACACTGCCACACCCGGGACACTGCCACACCAGGGACACCGTCACACCCGGGACACTGCCACACCAGGGACACTGCCACACCAGGGACACTGCCACACCAGGGACACTGCCACACCCGGGACACCGTCACACCCGGGACACTGCCACACCAGGGACACTGCCACACCAGGGACACTGCCACACCAGGGGACACTGCCACACCAGGGACACGCCACACCAGGGACACTGCCACACCCGGGACACTGCCACACCAGGGACACCGCAACCCGGACACTGCCACACCAGGGACACCGTCACACCCGGGACACTGCCACCCAGGAACAAACGCCACACCCGGGACACTGCCACACCAGGGACACCGCCACACCCGGGACACCGCCACACCGGGCACGCCACACCCCGGACACTGCCACACCAGGGACACGTCCCCACCGGGACCCCCGCCCCACCAGGGACACCGCCACACCCGGGACACTGCCACACCAGGGACACCGCCACACCCGGGACACTGCCACACCCGGGACACCGTCACACCCGGGACACTGCCACACCAGGGACACCGCACACCCGGAACACTGCCACACCAGGGACACCGTCACAACCGGGACACTGCCACACACCAGGGACACCGCACACCCCGGGGCACTGCCACACCCGGGACACCGTCAACCCGGGACCTGCCACACCAGGGAAAACCGCAACCCGGAACACTGCCACACCAGGGACACCGCCCCACCGGGACACTGCCACACCAGGGACCACGTAACCGGGAACTGCCACACCAGGGACACCGCCCCACCGGGGCACTGCCACACCAGGACACCGCCACCGGGCCTTCCACACCAGGGACACCCTCACACCGGACACTGCCACACCAGGGACACCGCCCCACCCCGGGGGACTGCCAACCCGGACACCGTCAACCGGGACACTGCCACACCCGGACACCGTCACACCGGGACATGCCACACAGGGACCGTCACACCCGGAACACTGCCACACCAGGGACCCGTCACACCCGGAACACTGCAACCAGGGACACCGCACACCCGGGACACGCCCCACCAGGGACACGCACACCGGACCTGCCCCCCAGGGACACCCCACCCGGACACTGCCCCACAGGGACACCGTCACACCGGAAAACTGCCACCGGGACACGCACACCGGGACACTGCCACACCAGGGACACGCACCGGAC
>JACEFZ010019395.1:0-127500 GCA_014155875.1 Cepaea nemoralis
TTGAAGAAATTGGAATTTCCTAAAAAATACCTTGCTAAATGCTGCAACAAACACAGTCGGCTACGTACAAAGACAGAAGAAGAAGTGGCTAAGCGATAACACCTGAACGAAGATACAAGAAAGAAACAAGCAAAACTAACACTTCTTTCTGCAAAAGACACATCTACGTATGATACCCATAAGCAAAATACTCTATGTTGGATAAAGAGGTGAAATCAAGCGCACGAAAAGACAAACAGAACTTTATTCACAGCCTGGCCTCCGAAGCGGAAGCAGCTGCCAGAACTGGAAACAACAGAGCCGTATTCCATATCATGAAGCAACTATGCAATCACTCACCTACACCAAATATACCCATCAAAGACAAACAAGGCAATCAATTGTTATCCGATGACCTTAAAAAGCAACGATGGGCAGAACATTTCAAAGAAATATTAAATAGACCGCAGCCTGACACTGTTCCGAACCTGGATGGAGAAATTACTATTCCCCCACTAGATGCCTCATGCGAGTCATTCACCATGGAAGAGATTAAAGCAGCCATCAAAAAATTGAAGAACAACAAAGCTGTTGGTGAAGATGAAATCTCAGGAGAAATGCTCAAAGCAGCAGATGAGAACACCTTACAACGTTTGTACAGCTGATCAATGAAATCTGGCAAAGCGAATCCCCACCACAACATTGGAAAGATGGTGTAATTTTCAAACTGCCTAAAAAGGGCGATATGTCTGATTGCAATAATTGGCGTGGTATCACTCTATTGTCAGTACCAGGAAAACTTTTTTGTAGCATGTTACTTGAGAGATTGAAAAAGGCGATAGATGAAAGGCTCAGAGAAGAACAAGCAGGCTTCAGACCAAAACGGTCATGCATAGACCACATTTTCACCCTCAGAATAATCATTGAAGACTCCGTAGAATTCCAGTCGAAATTAATCACCAACTTTGTCGACTTTCAAAAGCCTTCGACAGTATCCACCGTCCTTCACTTTGGAATCTACTTAACATCTATGGTTTTCCTACCAAATATACCAACGTCATAAAATCTTTCTACAAAGAAACACGTTGCTGCGTAAGAACAGAAACAGGCAACTCTGACTGGTTCTCAGTCGAAACAGGAGTGAAACAGGGTTGTGTCTTATCACCGATGCTTTTTGGAATAGCTATCGATTGGGTCATGCGCAAATGCACAAACAACACAAATATGGGTATCCATTGGGTTGACAAAATTCTAGAAGACCTGGACTTTGCCGACGACATAGTGCTTTTGAGTTCAACACACCCGGATGCCCAAGAGAAAATAAACCACCTCCAAAATGTTTCAGGGCAAATTGGTCTCCAAATTAACACCACAAAAACAAAGACTATTGATCTTACCAACAGTTCAGATGACACCAAATTGAACAGCTACGTTCTTGAAAAAGTCAACAGCTTTACATACCTAGGAAGCAAAATGACATCTACAGGGGACTCAACACCAGAAATATCATCTAGAATCGCACTGGCATCTAGTGCCTTCAATAAACTGTCAAACATCTGGAAGTCAAAGACACTCAGCAAACACACAAAACTTAAAATCTTCAACTCTTGTGTGATTCCAGTGTTAACGTATGGATGTGAAAGTTGGAAATCAACGGTAGCTTTAGATAAAAAATTAGACAATTTTGAGAACAAATGTCTTAGAAGACTTCTAAACATCCACTGGACAGACTTCAGAACCAATTCGCAAATAAGACAAGAGACTAAGCAAGATACAGTATCCAATTTCATAAGAAGACGCCGTTGGAACTACATCGGCCATGTACTCAGAATGGACAAGTCAAGACTCCCCTACCAAGCCCTCATATGGTCACCAGTAGGGAAAAGAAAACGGGGAAGACCAAGAGAGACCCTGCGTAGAACCATCATTAGAGAAGGCTCATTCAATGGCCAAGTAAATATCCAAGATCTACAACAGGTAGCAGCGAACCGCCAAGCATGGAGAGACAGGACTTCTGCCCTATGCGCCGCCTTAGGCTCAAGAGGAAAGACTAACTAACTAATTCTAGTTATAATCTCTTCAGGGCGCTTCCCACCAAATGTTATGACTGTTTCGAGGTACGGTAAAACCTCGGTTTTCGTTGCCTTCGGTTATCGTCGATTTCGGCTTTCGTTGATTTTTTCCGCGAAAAATGTGTCCCGGTTTTCGTCGGTTTTACTCGGATTTCGTCGGCGTGCCCGCATAACCTCGCTGCTAATTTTGCGAAAACACAGAGGTCCACACCATTATTCCGCTCAGTTTAGTGTTATTTTTCATTGTGTGAGCATTATTTGCTAATGATATAATACGAGAGCGGCATTAAGATTGCTGAAATCGGCCGCATGTGCGGGAAGTCGCCATCCACGATAAGTTCAATACTTAGTCCGGACCCAGTCCACACTATTAAATATTGATAAAAGTTACTGAAACAAATGTGGGGACCATGTGTTGAAAGAGGAAGATGATTATTGGAGAAAGGATGGATTTAATTTTATGCAACCGAGAGGAGTCATCAACCTGTTCGAATCGCCCGACACAGATTAAAGTCTGGGCAGAACGCAGCCATTAATCCACATGCACACCTACTGGGATATTTTGCTACAACTATTCAGAGGGAATTGCATGCCCTAAACATTACAGCATCGGAACAAACAATACAGTTTGTCAATGGCAACAGATTGTATTCCATACCGATGAATTTTCAGTTCCACAAGCTCTCAACGATGACAAATAACTGGCATTGGAAGAAAACAAAACACCACTAAACGCTTTGAATACCAACAGAAGAGAATTATTGTTGAGAAAACTCACATATTGTGGCATAACAAGAAACGTGAGAACAAACACGTTGTCAAGTGAGAAGAGAACACACAAACATATGAATCAATCTATACACTTTCATGAAAAGAGGACCAACTACTTGGCCGTTAAGAAGGAAGCCCACTACATAGACATTCACAACTATTTTCGTCGTGCAAAACACGCAATCATGTTCCGTCTCTGAACAGTAAACAATAGAGTAGACAATCTTTCACAAAGACTAAAAACGGTTGTGTCACCCATGTGCACATGTGAACAAACTACTGTACACAAACAGCTGAACAGATCCTTATAAATTGACACACGATGACTAAATTGCGGTATGATTTCAGGTCACTCCATACGCACATTAACGCACAGCTGTTTGGAAGCTTTCATGAACTCCGTATAGAAAACTAAATGCATCCTAGTAACATGTCTGCTTGTGGACACATTTTTAACCAGCATCTGAGGAAACCAGAACGAAATGAAAAATAAGGTAAACAAATATATTCATTCTACTTCCCTGTCCATTTCCATTTCTATTCCACATTATTTACCCCATGCCTCTGTAAATTTTCTGTCCTTACTAATATTACACATTGTACCCTCTTCCATATGAATCTGGATATGCCTTGTGTCGTCATCCGAATTGCTTGATTGCTTGATTGCGTTCTGGGCTGTGAACTCCAGCGTGAAGTCCTGCATGTCGGATGAAGACATCCTGTTGTTCAACATCAGTGTGATGTCATACCGGGCTGAGGTTTCCGTGAGTATCCGTTGTCCCATGTCTGGCTTATTGGTGTGCAGACTGGTGGTTCCTCGCCGTGTAGGCAGACACTTTCCGACTTCGGAAGAATCAGCGATCCTACTACGTTAGCGAGGACCCCGAAGGTGTTAGTAGGTCTTCGCCTGTATAGAACCTGGCCCTGGTGCCTTGGAAACACCTCTGCGTCCCGTCACCCCACGTGACGTGTATTACTGTAAAACAAGTTTGTTAGCGTGAATTCACTACATTTTCGCCAAAATATCAAAGAAATGTCGCCGATTTATATGATTTAAGTTGTCTTTGGACTTATTAAAGACATATTCCTTGGGTATTTATCTCGTTGCCTTCATCTTGATCTGTATAACACAGTCGAGTTAAACCATACCCCAGCGGGCTGGAATTGGAAATCATCGTTACAGATAAACATCAAGCACAAAACATGTTTGTTAACAATATCAATTCAATGACGTTCATGGGAATTCAGATGGAAACAGCTCTATGTGTAAGGAACAATGTGCACTACAGGTGATATGGCAAGTAAAGGTCCCTTAAACATGCTTTATTGCACATTGGAACACTATTGATAGACACATATACTTGTTTTGACCAATCGGTATTCGTAAGTGATGTGGTAAGTACCAGACACGCTGATTTACATCCCACGATAATTCCTGGTATATATTTTAGGCTGGGACGACCCAGGAGTTCAAGTAAATGTTGTTGTTGTTGTTGTTGTTGTTGTTGTTGTTGTTGTTGTTGATGATGTTTTTAATTTGAATCCGGTAGTGTGGTGTCGGGCGTCCAGAGGTCAGGGATTCAAATTCGCTTCGGTGTTGATTTTTCAAATTGACATGGTCTTCCAAGTCTGACCTAACCTGAAATGAACACCAGTCAACGACATGAGAATTAAAGGCGGCCGGTGTGATAGAGACCACACTAACCACCGACTGCCAGCTGGGAGTACAACTATGCATCTAGTGCTATATGCCCGATGCACAGTAAGGCTTGTAAAGAGGTCCTTTACTTTCTTGTACTTACAACAATAAAAATTAAAAGCGATATATCAATATCAATACAATGCACATTAGTGAAATGTGTTGGCCATGCGGAGGAGGATAATGGTTTGATACGCGGAGAATTAATTACTAATAAGATTAACTAATTACTAACTCTATAGCGAAGCAATAATGAGAGAGATCAAAGAAAAGCCAGGAATAATATTCGGAGGTTATAATATAAATAATATACCCTATGTAGATGACATTGTATTGATAGCGGATAATGCAAAGATCTACAACTGTTGGACATTATAGTAACAGAAAGTGCAAAGAAAGGACTCTCGGACTCTCCTTGAATATCAAGAAAACAATAACAATGGTGATATCAAAGAAACAGATTCTTCTTCTTCTTCTTCTTTCGTTCGCTTGAAATATGTCTATAACTGCAATGCTGTCTCTTGTATGAATTGAACTGTCTTTTTCAGTTCACACAGCGTCCATAGAGTTTATCTTCCACTGTCGTCTCTCTAGGCCAGAAGGTTTGCTAGATATGTTATATTTTGGGCAGTCTTGGAGTATGTGCTCTGCTGTCGTGCCGACGCCAATCCACATGTGCACATGGCTGTTTTCACCAATCTTGAATTTTGTATACATGTGGTGCGTAATCTATTGTGCCCTGTTCTGAGGCGCAGAATAATGACTTGTTCTGGTCATCCATAACGTGGTAGTCAATCTTGAGCAGGTTTCGGTGGCTTTCTGAATTGATTTGATCATTCTTTTCTTTTGGTGGTATGTAACGGGCACATCAGGCTGTTTCTTCTTTGGCTCCTTCCTTAGCCAATTGATCAGCTCTGTCGTTCGGGTACTCCACAGTGGATGGTATCCACTGTATGGTGACCTTATGCTGACTGCTAAGTTCAGAGTGTCCTTAGTACTGGCAATTTCCCAGACAGGAGCGCCTCGAGTACTGATTTTGCATCTGTCAATAGCACCACAGAAAGAAACAGATAATACCCAAATGTGAAATAGAGATAGAAGGGAAATTTTTTCACCAAGTGGATAGTTTTAAATATCTGGGGACATTTATAACATCAGATGGAAGATGCACAACAGAGATTAGGAGCAGAATATAGCAAGAAAAGGCTGCATTTCAGAAAATGAAGAATATCTTATGCAATAAATCAGTATCATTGAATGTAAGAAAGAGAGTGCTGATGTGCTATATAGAACTGTATTTCTGTATGGCTGTGAATTTTGGAATGTAAATGAACAAATTAGGAAGAGCTTGGAAGCAACAGAGATGTGGTTCCAGAGACGAATGTTGCGAATTTCTTGGACTGCCAAAATAACTAACAACGAATTCCTGAAAGAGGCTAATGAAATTAGAACATTATATACAACAATAAGAAAGAGGCAAACAATTTGTTTGGTCTCATGTGACTGGAGGGAAAAAGTGAGGCATTGGAGAACATCTTGACAACTGGAAAAATTCGAGGGAAAGAGAGGCAGAGGCAGACCAAGAGAAATGATGCTGGCGTGTATTGCGACGGTGGCATGGAGGATATCAACGGCAGAGCTGATCCAGAAAAACAAAGACCGAGATCTGTTGAGAGTCATGAACGCCTACGCCAGTCAGCCATGGTACTCGATGATGAATCGTCATAATTTTGGTTTCGCACAGAGTCAAAACGGCTTTCAGAATTTGGCAATTGTGTAACGCATGTTACTAGTGAAAGTATGCAACATCGCCGCCTGCATCATTATCGTAACTCTCTACTTCATCCTCTTTTTCGTCACTCCTCCTCCTCCTCCTCCTCCTCCTCCTCCCTCCAGTCTTCCTTCCTTCTTTCCTTCCTTCCTTCTCCTCTTCTTCCGCTTTCGTAGCAGTAGCCCTAAACCTCTTCCTCCCCTGTCCCATTTCCATTTACCACCCTCTCCTTCCCCTTCCTCATCATCCTAATCACCATCTTCCGCTTCGTATTCGCTCCTTCTTTTGTTTCTACTTCCGCTCCTTCTTCCGTTCCTACTTATGTTTCTTCTTCCGCTCCCTTTTCAGACGGTTCCATTGCTGCTGACATCTTCGCCGCCGTCGTCGCTTCTTTGTCTCCTGCTTCTTCTTCTTTTCCCTCTTCTTATTCTTCTGTTTGGCATGTTTTGATTGTCTCAACAGTGAAATATGAGAGAAAAGAAGAATTGTTAACACAAGATGTGCACTGTATTAATATAAGGAAACAAGTGGGTATGATACCATCAATAAATTGTATCCTAAGACAGAAATGGGCGTTGCTGTCATGTAAAAAGACTACCTGAAAACGTAAATGCAAATTAAATAATCTATGGAATAGCCGAATAGCAGAAGAAATAAATACTTCTTTGACCGGAGTTCACGTACAAGCACCGTGAAGAAAGCTATTTTTACTATGTTTAAAGGCATAACATAGAAAGCGGGCATAAAAAAAGTAGAAACAGAAGCAGAAAAAAGCAATTAAGATAAAAAGAGAGAAGAAGGAAATACTGAAATAGAGAAATAAAATTAGAAACAAATAAAACATTAAAAGAGAGAAAGAATTAAAGAAAAAAGACTAATGACAAAATAATCACAGTTAAACTGCAAAGCGCAGTAATGGTTGTAATTAGTAAAGTAAAAACCAATAATTAACACAAACACACACACAACTAGTAATTAGCAAAGTAAAAACACATTTATTGTGTGGAATTGTAGATATTACCTTTTTGGTTCCCAGGTGCTGTATAGAGCACGGCAACTCGGCTTTCCCTCCTTCTCGGACGGTGATATTTGTATCCGTGGTCAAGAACACCGGATCCTTGGGAATATGGGTATATGTTTCATATGTGTCGTAGTCTTCGAGAAATTCTGTGAGACCTGAAACAGACAAAAGATGGTCATGTCGCATATATAAATTGATTCAGTACACACACACACAAAGAAAATAAAATACAGTAGGTTAGGACCGAGCATGGTGCAAAATAAATTGAACAAGTATTATATTAATTTAGCACTAATTTATTTTTAAAAAAAACAAAAAAAACAAAACAACAACAACAACAACAAAAAACAAACGTAAAGACACAAATAACACAATGATCCTATAGCGATATATCGCCCTAGGATTAAAATGGGAACTCACATTTGGTGATATATTATATTTCAGCATTGAATCAATTAAGAAATAAAGGAAGCACTAGTTACATTTTGTGGTGATTCCTTAAAATAAGATGTGATCTGAACACTGTCTCACCATCTTATGTATTCAAACGTGAAATAGATGCAATATTGTCATGTAGCACACATTAAAATATGAGAGGAACAATTTAGTTCCATTTACCTCCAGGGTTTAAGACTGTATGTAATTTACTAGGCAATGTTAGTCCAATAGTTTGCCATTGTTTTGTGGACGGCATACTCCTCATGCCATCGAAATCAACGCAAAGCTGTCTGCTTCTAAATCTCCCTCAGCCAGTTTCCAACTCTGGACTACGGTCTAACGGGAAATTATGCTAGTTTAGTTTAGTTTAGTCGATGGATCAACATCACGGCACACGGGTGTAACCCATAAGTGCTCCGTTCTCCTCCTAACCAAACCTGAGTCTGGAGAAACTCAGCTAAGTGCACGAACTCCGTAGCACCGGCGAGGATCCTGAAATACTTTGGGTAGATTTTTAGCTCGAAATTTTGCCCGGGCAGCGCCGTTAGGCTACTCTTTTTCGATTTCCAACTGCCAAGGGATTTTTTACGTGCGCAACAATACACACGGGCGTCCGATCTCACTACCCAGAGACCAGAGAAAATTTTTGTTACTAGAAGTCCACGTGAAAAATCCCCGCCCTCACCTGGCTTGAACCCGGGACCTCCAGCACTCGAGGCGGACACCATACCTCGAGACCACGCAGCCCCCCTCTTTGTGGGAAATTATGCGCGTCTCACTATCCCCGAAGCCACAGGGCGGGTTATGTGAAAGGTACACTAAATGTCTCATACATTAAGACATGAACGGAACACTATCTAACCATTTTGATTAATTCAGATTTGAAACAGACAAAAGTTTGCATTAATCGCATATATAAATATATGAAAGGTACACTAAACAAATGTGGTCAATGTCTCATCGCCTCACATTCCATCTCGTCCAAGGTCTTCTCCCTGAGAGTCAGTGTGGCTTCAGAAAAGAACGAGGAACTGTTGACATGATTTTCGATGTCAGGGACAGAAATTCAAAATGTTCTCCACTTTGATTGATCTCAATCAGTCAATCATGTGCCATGCCGGTAAGCGTATGGAGTAATCAATCGCCATTTCACTCGATCACCAGAGTCGTGGATCAGCTCAGTGTTCCTGTATAGACCATGCCATGTGGTCAAGCCATCCAGGTATTTTCCTTCTCTTGTCTTCCCCTTGTCCTATTCCCCTCGATCGTGCCAGTTGTCACAAGGTTCTTCAATATATTTCTTCTCATAACATGTCCAAACAATTGTGACTGTCTACGTCTAATTTCTCTAATTAATTTACGATTTTAATTTGTTTCTTGTAGCACTTGCGTCATTGGTTGTTCTGTATGTCCATGGTATTCTTTGCATTCTCTTCAGAAACCACATTTTCCACAGCCATTAGACGTTTTTCATCTTTGCACTGCTCATTGTCCAAGCTTCACATCCATACAAAAGTATAGGTTCTATGAGGCATTTCAACACCATTTTTTCTCTTTGCAACTAACATTTGTTTTATTGGCCAGTATGTTTTCCACATTGCAAATGGCTACCTTCGATTTGGCGATTCTTGTTTTAATCTCTTCAAGGCACCTCTCATCAGATGTTATGAATGTTTCGAGATAGTTGTACTGATTCACTTTGTTAAGAATACCAGTTAACCTTAATATTACGCTCTGTTATGTCTTTCTTCAGAGTGACAACCATAATCTGTGCCTTCTTAAAATGTAATTGTAACCCTTGTTTCTCACTGTGTGCATAAACAGAATCTACTAAATGTTGCAGATTCTGCTTATTGTCTGCAATCAACACGGTATCATCCGCACGTCTAATGGTATTGATGTTACATCTCCCAATGGTGACTAATCTCATATCTTTTAAATTAAAAAAAAACACATGTTGCTCACTTTATAAGGGAAAAAAAGATCATTATCAATCTTTATGCAGCTTGGTGTTTCCTATATATGTTTGTTTACAGGTGTAAGGCCATTCCCATCTATTTGTACATCTGTAACAATCTTCATCATGTTGACATATCTTACTTCATCGAATGATTTTGTTGTCAATAAAGCACAGATGTGGGTCTTTATTTACTTTTATAGAACGCTCAATTACTGTTCTCAGCATATACACATCATTTACTATACCCATGCCTTTTAACGAACCACATTGTTCGTCTCCTATTTCTGGCTGTATTTACTTCCTAACTCTTTGCATGATGATTCGTAGCAAAATCTTCGAGATGTGACTCATTATACTGATTGTTCGATGTTGATCACATTTCTCAAAGCTCATGATTTCTTCGTGATTACAATAAATATAGAATTACATAATTCATGAGGTATATCTCCAGTATCATATATTGTGTTTAGCAGTCTCGTGACCTGGTCTATTCTATATTCTTCTAAGGCATTCGTCATTTCTTTTGTGATAATGTCTAGAACCGGGGTCTTGCCAGTTTTATATGGTTAAGAGCATTCTGAACTTCCATTTTCAAAAATGATGGTCCTTCATTATTATTCCGAATATTATACCGTCCCTCGCTTGTATCACCATAAAGATCTTTCACATAATCTGAAAACGCATGTAAATTATACCAACTCCCAATTTGTAGGTCTTCCCTTCTGGGTACATAGTTATGTGTTTTTCTAAATATTTTCCGCAGAGCCTGCTCATCCTATTTCATTAATACCTTATATACTTATATTCATTCTATCCAATTCCTTGATGTTTTCTAGTGTTGTGACATTCAAAGTACTTAATCTATTTTTAACACTGAATTTTCATTAAGTTGCATGACGACGATCGGGTATCATCTGTAGAACATGATGCACTCTACCACACACAGTGATTCGATTCTAATCCCAATTAAATTCGTTAACTTTACCGAATTTGTCTTGGAGCATGATGACTTAGAGATAAATACAACGGTGTTTTCCCCTTGACTTCCACCGATTTGTGTCTTGTTGACTCCACTAGCCTTTGCCTAAAAAGACAGACCCTGCAAGGCAACAGGATTGAGGGGTTATGTGCGGCGGCTCTTACACGCCGATGGTCTGATCATAGAGTGTTGGAGTATTTTTTATAGAGATAGCTACGCCAGTAATTAACTCGCTTCATTTCAGTGACCACCGCCTTTGTTGGTCAACGGCTACTTATTCAACATATTCACAGCTAACGTCTAGAACAAACGTTCTAGAGGCAACACCACCATATAGTGAGTGCGCCTAGAAATAAGATAGGCTCCTACCCCAGGATTGCCAATAAATAAAATATACTAGCTACAGACAGCAGCCTTAAGAATCAACAAACTGTTAGGAACCTTTTAGTGTATAAAGAAGAACGTCAAACAAGGATGTTTAATGCCTCCTGATTTGGTCTCATTGTATGGTGAACACATGAGATCTACAAAAAATATGCCATGATTCCTCAGTTGGTGGACAGAATATAAAAAACTTACGTTATGCTGGTGGCACTGTCTCGAAAGCGACAAGTTAGAAGGAACTATAGGAAACGATAGATACAGTGGTTATAGAAAGTGACAAATAGTGCCTTGGCTTGAATAATAGGAATACCGACATCATGGTGATATGAGAGAAACAGATCATGCCAAAATGTACACATTTTTTTGACGCGTTTCCATCCTGTTTCAGGATATTGCGGTAAACATCAGCATCTTTCAGCTGTATGTTGATTCCTAGGCTAGATTACGCTCATCAGC
This sequence comes from Cepaea nemoralis, assembly GCA_014155875.1. Classification (NCBI taxonomy): domain Eukaryota; kingdom Metazoa; phylum Mollusca; class Gastropoda; order Stylommatophora; family Helicidae; genus Cepaea; species Cepaea nemoralis. The sequence goes on from JACEFZ010019395.1 coordinate 11,531, forward strand.
ACGCCACGACTTTCTGAGCGACCGGCCCCATACTCTCATAATTCACTGGCGCGACTGGAAACGCTTCCAAGTCTCATGCGCTCACGTCAGCCACGAGAGTATTCGGGGTTACGGAGAAAGCTGCTAAATCCTCGATCAGGGAGACCGGCAAATGTACAATTAAAGTTTTAAAAAAAAACAATATTAGTTTGGCGCTAGTGCAGCAATTCATTTATTTAGACATATGGATAACATCAGATGCATTACAAGTATAACGATCAGAATAGAATAAGCATATTCAGCATTGTTTCAAATAAAGAACATGTTATGCAAAAAGTCCTTGTCATTGGAACATAGAAAAATAATTTTTGCATGTTACATAGAACAAGTTCTAACATATGGTTGCGAATAATTGAAACTTAATAAAGAAGCTAAAAACACACATGGCGGCTTTGAAGATTTGGTGTTATAGAAGAATGGTGAAAATTCATTGCAAAGCCAAAATTGGCAATACGGAAATTTCGAGGGAGACTAAACCGCAACGACAACTTATTACAAACTTCAGAAAGAAACAGTCTTCATATGTTATCCACATTATGAGAAAACAAAAACTGGAACACATTGTAACAATTGAAACGATTTATGGAAAGAGAGATAAAGGAAGAAAGAGAGAGAGAAAATTGTTGACAGTTTTGTGTCATGTCACTGAAGGGAATGAGCACACGAATTGATGCATGCTGTGGTGGATTCGCCACATGTGGAAAAGCAAACTGCCAGGCGATTTCCAACTGCTGTGGGATGTTTAGCATGCAGAACGTGGACATGCTGTCCGTGTGCTTCTTTTGCACTTATCCGAGAAGACTAGGTATCCAATCTCACTAATAGATCTCGGCAATAGATCACGATGACATGTAATCTAGAAATCAATTGTTCTAGGAACCAATCAAGATTTATGTTGAGATTGGAAACACTTAAGGTCTGAGCCCGAGGCGGACACTATAGCCTCTCAACTACGCGAAACCAGCACCCCCCCCCACACCCCCGTTTTATACAGAACAGATACGTTATATGTGAGGTTGGATCTGAACAGAGCCGTGGTGGAGACAGAACTTGAGACTACTCTCCAGCCAAAGAACACAATGGCCGACTGTGGTAGGCACATATTACACACCAAAACACACTACGTGGCAGAGACTAAGATTGGATAGAAAACACCATTGCCGTTCTAAATTAAACAATTATAAAACAGAAACAATAAAAATCCACGATTTCTTTTCGCTTTGAACTCAAGAGTAATCCACAAAAGTGCAACTGCTGAAAGTGCACTGGTCTGATTTTTGCGTGTGGATTAGCTTTCACCATTTCCAATGTCCCTCGCCATCAGGCGAACCACACAGACTTCAGAGGCACTTGTAATTTACGTTCCAAAGTCAAAAACGGGAAGTCAACATTTTAGTCCAAATGACCTGTGTAGGGTGTGAACTCGCTACCTCGGCATCAGCCTACATGATGTTTATCCATTCGGCCATGCTGACCTCGGTGGAGTCTATTTCTGTTTCTGTTCATGAGGGATGGGGAAGGAGAACAGCTCCAAGAGTCATGTGTTACCACTTGCTATTCTCATTTCCTGAATGCCAGGATGGTAGTCGTATAGGTGATTAGGAAAGTTCCGCGACTATTTAATTACATGTGTATCCTAGCCAATCGGAATGAAGTAAAGTTAGTTTGTCAGGTGGTCGTTTGTGTGAATCGCCCTCAAGCCAAGCATTTTTTTAAACACTGACCTGAGCTGCCAGTTCGACCGAGCTTAAATTGTTACCATGAAATATCACGGGAGGCAAAGACGGTCGGTATTATACTGACAAATACGACTTTTAGAATCCCGATTGATATTTTAAAATGTGGGGTTAATACCACACACCCAGTGCACCACAATGAGTGTGAAAAATTCGAATGAAGAGACCATAGAATGTATGGTGTAGTCGGTCACAATGAAGTAACAGATAGTAGTGAAAGAGCCAAATGTCAAACAAGAGATGAGACAGAAAATCTACAGAAATGGAGAATGCAATATGGGTTCAACACGTGTTAAAACAAGACGTGTCTGAGACGATGCCTTTCTTGACAGAATTTGGCACGGAGTTATCAGAAATGACACCATGAGTCGCCGGAAGTGTTCCAGTAGAAACAGAGGTGGCGTGTTTTCAGCTGGATAAGCGCCAATTGTGAAGCTACATTACTTCTTCTTTGTTTCTTGTTTATGAAGATTAGGAATGAAACTTCCTCGGAATGTAGCTAACCTTTCAGTTCATTAGTTTGCAACTGAAAAGCCAGAATTCACATGTACAACTGTAGGGAGAATGCGTGGGTGTAGACCAGGAGGTCTTAAAAATGCTAAATAATGCGGCCGCGGTAGTGTAATGACTTTTTTGTTTGTTCGCTTATCATTTAAGAGGACATCGCTGTCAACATCAGCATCTTTCAGTTGATTGTTGATTTCTTGGCAATATTTCGCTCAGTAGTTTGCCATTGCTTTCTGAGCGACCAGGCTCACATACCCCGTAAGTTACCGACGCGGAGAGAACCGCCACCGATTCTCACGCACGTCACGTTACTCGCGAGAGTATACGGGCTTATGAAGAAAGTCGTGTAACCGCTACACCAGGGAGACCGGCAGTTTAATGACTAGTACATTTAGTTACCGGCCAAGTGAAAATTTATTCGAATTCTCCTTCGAGACTGGGATTTTAAAAGTAATTTTTTAAAAGTTAGTTGCATATCCATTACAGGACGTCGCAGGCAAAACCAGCATTTTTATGCTGCTGTGATATCTTGGCAAGTTTACGTTCAGTAGTTTGCCATTGCTTTCTGAACGACCGGCACCCATACAATTTCGTTACAATGTAAGAAGGTCTGCTGCCAAGTCGCCCTCAACTGTGTTTCGAACACGGGTATGCGAGATTACAAACTGCGTCCGTAACATCTTCGCAACGGAGCCAGATTTAAGCATCGACTATGCCTAAAATGTGCACCAGGAAGTGTCTGGGAACTTAAGGTCGACACAGTACGTTTTCCTACAACCTCGGGTTGATGGCGGTACAAATACACTGAAATTGGCCAGGAACATTTCTACTAAATACCGATATCGACAAAACAAACACAGAATAGAAATTGTGAAAATAAGGGATGGATAATGTGATCACGTCGACAGGCTAATTAAATAACACATCATTATATAAACACTGATTCAACTTTGACATTTTCGGACACCGCACTACTAAATAATCACGAAAATTATATTGCACTGATGTTCGCAACAGATCAGATCGATAGCAACTAGAAGTGCACTAGACTCGAGAATGTCCAATTAAGGTACAAAATGGGGGAAAATAAGCTTCATCATCAAGGCAAAGGTGTGAAGATCTATCGGATTGGACGAGATATGAGGATAGATTACTCTCACTTTGAGGACGATTGAATTGACATAACAATATACACGAATAAAAAAGGTCACTTAAAAGTTGACAGGGTCGACTTCATTGCACCTGGTTTTTATCCCATATTGTAGAAACTCAGTCTCTTTCCGCAGTGCAGAAAGCGTCGCACGAAGCACGAACTCCTTAGCTCCAGCGACGACTCTCAAGAATCTCCAAAAAAATGAACCGAAGGACGCGGCCCCGAATCGAACCCACAACCTTCGGAGCCCGAGTCAGACCATTCGCAACGGAGAATCCAACGGAAACAGGAATAATAGTAACTAACAACAGACAACAGTCGGGAGTAATATATCCCCCCACCTCCCACACCACAAGTACCTCACGGTGTTATGGACACGATGTCACACTCACGCACGCACGCACGCACACACTTCGATATGTAAAGATACACGAAATACCATGAGAGATACTGTGGTGGGAGTGTGAAATGAAAAGCCTTCACATATTCTAGGCCACAAAACAATGAGGTGGGATGGCAATTTCCATCCTTGTCACGTTTCCCGTATAAACAATTTCCCGTACCTTTGTACAGATGTGAAGCGTGGACAATGAACACACAAGCTGAAGCATATCTAATGGTTGCGGAAATGTGGTTACGGAGGAAAATGCAAAGAGTACCATGAGAGACAGAAAAATAAGTGACCAAGTCCTACAAGAAACAAATGAAAACCCTAAATAGATAAAAGAAATTAGACGTAGACAGTTACAGTTGTTTGGACACGTTATGAGAATGAATAAATTGGGGAACTTGATAACAGCTGGCAAGACTGGGGAGAAAAGAACAAGGGGAAGTCTGAGAAGTAAATACACGGATGACTGCCACGTGTCATGGTCGAGACAAGAACACTGAGTTGATCCACGACTCAGCTGATCGAGTGAGAAGATGAAACATGACCACCCACGCTTATTGGGACGGCACATGATGATGAGGTAAGCAGGTGGGTTAGTAGACAAGACCGGGTTGAAGATAGTAGATAGATAAGCAGTAGATTAGTAGATGGGTACATATGTAGGTAGCCAAATGGGTAGTGTACAAGACTGAGTTATATTTAGAAAGAGTTGGCAGTAGATAAATATATGGGTACATATGTAGGTAGATATTTTAAAATGTGAGTGGCTAATTGGATAAATAAGTATGTGGAGTGAAGGTAAGCAGGGGTTGATAAATACGTAAGTAGATAGATTGGCTACGTTAATTGCGTGTAATTTTCAGGGTTTTGCACCAAGTCTCAGAGTTTACTGACTGATTGTGAGTTACTAGGCAATGGTAGTTCAGCAGTTTGCCATATTTCTGAACAGTCGGCGTCTCCTACCAACGATATCAATGCAAAGCGGTCTTAGGCTGTCATCAGCTCCTTTCTGTTCTGGCTACTATGAAGGAAAGTCATTAAGTAACAGGAATGTTACTGTAAAGTGCATGGAAGTGTATGGAAAATGGAAAATCTTATTTCAGAACAGTCTGACTCTTAAGCAATATTACATTCACCGTAGAAGAACAACGAGGCGTTATTCGTTTGTGTGTGTGTTCAGAGGGTGTAAAACCTTGTGAATTGTCCAGAAGGATGACGGCTAAGTATGGAGACAGTTATGTATATCAGAGGAAAGTTTATAAATGTCGCAAAAAATGGAAGACATGTTAATGAAAGAATTGAAGCCCTCGATAGGTTCGAAACGCCGGGGACTACTCTCAAAGGGAATACTATTTTTTTCATGACAACGCCCGCAATCATACGTCTTCGCAGACACTGGATACATATTCTCAGATCGACTCAGACTAACATGTGAACCAGGAAATGTCCTTGAAAGTAAATACGACCGGCGTTGATACTGAGCAAATCATCCAATAAATGCCGACTGGCCTAAACAATATGGATCTGAAACCATATTACCAATGCACCTTAAGAAGTGTTAAAAGGTCCTTTATGTTATTTTTACACTTTATGAAGCCGGATGGACCCTGCAACGGGACAGTTAGGAACAGTAATCCCTTCTCTGCTGGAGCTGCAAGTGCTCAGCTGTCTTACTTAACTAGTGCACAAACCCCAAGGCAACCAATAATCCTGACAAACGAGGTACTGAATAGCTTTCAGAATGTACTAGAAATTATGGCCAGGAGGCGAGGAAGGGAACCTTTTAGCATATCTGACCATTTTTATCCGCATATTCTTTACAGGACATCGCTGTCAACACCAGATTTCTTGGCAAGATTACTCTCAGTAGTTTGCCCTTGCTTTATGAGCGGCCAGCTCACTTATCCCGTAAGTTACCAATGCGGCGAGAACCGCTTCCAATTCTGGCAAGCTGCGTTACCCTACGTGGATAAACGGGATTACGGAGAAAGTCGTTTATCGCCTTGGCCAGGGAGACCGGCTATCTGACCATATTTTGACCTATTATGTGATGTCTTAAGATTTTACCCCGCGATATCAGTATCTGACGGAGAGTTACCGTTAGCTTTTGTCTAGATAGATTATACATTTCAAAAAGCAATATGAAGTCAATAAAGTAAAAACGTATTTTATATGCCTTGATGCATATTAGTGCTAGTCCCACATTTATTAGACCAATCAGCACTCAATTGATGGTAATGTCATTAACACACCGGCCGGCTCTGCTTTCTGGGACATTTTCTGTTTCTCACTGTAGAGTGGGTCGACCTGGGAGGCTAGGCAAATGTTTACAAAACCTCCAAGATGGTGAATGGAATACATGACCGCCGGGCCGGAAGCCAAGCGTGCTTACCACGGTCGCAGCTCATAAAGCAACAACTGGTATTTTAGGCTGAAGGTGAGCTGCTTCAAATGGCATGTGATGTACAATAGAGTTATCGGTTTACGCATACCACAGCAAATCCCAGAGTTTGTTAGATGCGTGAATGTGTAAGTGAGTAAATGTATCTATGTGAGTATGTGAATGAGTGTGTGTGTGTGTGTGTGTGTGTGTGTGTGTTTGTGTGTGAGAGTGTTTGTGTGTGCCTGTGTATGTATTGCAAACACAGCTGTGCGGGACTGACCTCTTTTCCGACATGATAGCAAGAAATATGTTCAAGCTGTTGAAAAAACGCACATTTCAAGTTGCGGGTTCTCAATCCGACAAGGGAAAACCTGACTAAGGTAACATGACAACAATGTCGGACTTCATCGCAAGTATGTGGCTTTTGTGTGTGCTGCCAGACGTGTGAATGAATACTGCTGTCGTTGTCCGTCAGGTCTCTCAGCGTGCAGATTGTTTTCCTACGCTGTCTTGGTATTACTGCTGTGAGGACTGTTAGTGAAATCTGTCACCATATTCATATTGTAGAATGTTCGGTGGTAAACCTAGAAGGGGTGGCTGTTTTCTAAGCCGAAGTAAAACTGGGGATTGCCTAAGCAGTCGCCGTGTGGGAAACAACTTATCATTTAGTAAGCAGCCTTGTCAACTGGCGTGAGCGATCATGCTTTCCTGACCTCTAGGTCGCCAGCAGAATGTATACATTCAGCATTGTTTTGTGGCGTTCACTCGCTTTGAACTCAAGCGTAGTACATACACGTGTTATGGATGAATTCGTAATCCTGCATACCGGGTTCGAAACACAGCTGCGGGGGATTTTGGCAGCAAACCTCCTGGCGTTGGTTTTCATGCAATAGTATGAGTGCTAGTCGTTTAAAAAATAATGTCTCAAGAAAAGGACACGGGTCCGTTTTACTGCCTTGGTAAGCTAGTGCACGAACAACGATGCTACCGTCACATTGTCTGCATTCATTCATTCATTCATTCATTCATTCATTCATTCATTCATGCATTCGTGGCCAGAAATCACAAACCTCCAAAAAAGCTGGGGTTAACTGCGACAACATGTAAAAGATATGCAACTAACTAACGAGGTGAGAATCCAGGTCCCTTCCTTACCGCCGTTGATTCACAGACTATTCTAAAATCTATTAGGTACCCTATTCGAACAAGGCATGATCGACCTCGGAGCCAAACTGGTAGGACAAAATTAATCCTTTCACGGCTGCGTATTGGATCTGGACTAAGTGTTGGTGGTCTAAAAATGGGAGGGGGGGGGGGGGTAGCACTATATAATCAGAGAGCTGCAATAGTACAGTAGCTAGCAGGCTTACTTGCCGACCCGTTGGTTATGTGCTCGAACCCTACAGTTGTGAGGATTAGTTTTTAGATTCCAGGTCGACCCAGCGTAAAACTAGTACTAGGGCATGTTAGGGGAGGTAAGTAAAGGCAGCAGGCGTAATATTGACCCCATTACCTCTCGAATGCCGAGTGGTCTATACAAAAATGGGGCTAGCACTGTGTGCCCTTAACAGCTGATGGTGTGGAAAGAGTTTACTTTACTTATTGTAAAGAACAGGTTCGATCTCATAGCAATATTGGTCGAAAAATAAAATAAAAAAAAATTGTGCACAATGTGGGCACTTGAGAAGCGTCCCACTGAGAGACGTAAAATACAATAACAGGATGCTGTTGATGTTTTGAAGTGTATTGGTAATACAGTGCTAGCGGAATATGTTTATAGACCAATCGACAAGCAAGAAGTTTAGTATTATGTCGCCGGTCTTGACCTTTCACGTCTTGGTAGGGACTGAAACACATGGTCACGAGGTAGGGAAGCCAGTGGGCCACTGCGCTACCACAATTCTCACTGATTACACATTTGGCGCTACCATCACATCCCCAATACGTCTCAAGAAGGGAACAATTGTTCTTTTTACTACCACGTTCAGCAAGTGCACGAACATCGATACTACCGTAGCATTGTATTCATTTATTCGTCATTCATTCATTTATTCATTAATCCAATCATTAATTAATTCTTTTATTCATTAATTCATGCATTCAATCATTAGAGTAAGCAGTCTGAAGACTGGCGCTGATGGGAAGGCCATTTTCCCCCCACTCTCTCCTATTATAATCATGAAATAAATCATTCCGAAGACTGATATTGAACACATATGATCATGCCCGTACACTGTGTCATATTCTCTGCACCTCCTTTCAGATGAGCATACATTAGTGCCTCAACGTCCTTAAATTCTTGTTTGATACTGTTTTTTTTAGGACGTTCTCCTTTCGCTGATCGTGCATTTGTGTTCAGTATAGACCGCACTATCTCATATTGTGACTAAACCAAGTTTCTGAAGAAAACAAATGTCTGTTTAGTATTATGTTAAATATTTACCTATTTTTTCCAAGATCTTTACGAATATGCTCATTTCAATTATATTATGTACAGTGTGTGTTGTCCACGCTTGTTTATTTGGCACGACCAATTAACATATCTGATATTGTGCACTTCGGATAGGATTCTCGGGATCCTGCTGTAGTCACAGATACCCTATATGTTTATTATATACGCCCCTGTGTGGAGGTTTCCTTCTGATGGTCTAGTTAAATGTCACGAGAACAGCAATATTTGGATAAAGCGCTTGGCGTTTCCACGATGAAACAGATGCACCAGATGCTGGTGAATGTTCCAACAGCTGGAGAAAGCACGGAAATATGGCTATAGATACCGAAACCGAACATCAATAAGTCAGAATCATGCAAGCTGTCTATATGTATAATGTCTTGAAGAACTGTATCTAACGAATAGAGCTTAACAACATTAAGAGGAGATTAACATTGCACCTGCTTTTACGTGTATATTGATACGAAAGAGCTAAGGTAACAAATTAATGCACTTGCTTTTACAACAGTGGTTCAGTTCACGTAAGCTTACATTCTTGGTATGAGACTCTTTTGTTTTGTTAACATGGTTGTTGGGTCGACCTTGACATATACGGTACTTAACTGCCAGACAAAAGTACACGGACATAGACATTTGAACAGCTAGACAAAAACACTTTAACAGATAAATAAAAATACACTTAAATACCTAGACAGACAAAGTCACTCAATCAGCTAGTCTAAACAGTTGCGAGCAGAAGCATGCCCAGATATATACGAGTTTATATGTTTAAAAAACTTGAAAGAGACAATTGAACTTCTAGACAAAGACTCTTCAAGTGGTAGTGCAGGCACTTGAACAGTTATATGTAAAAAGTCTAAACAGTAGCAACTATTCGCTTGTATAACTAGATTTAACGCCTTTTGCAAGAGGGAACAACATGCTCACCAATAAAAAAGCGATCAACTACAGTGAGAAAAGGTGTGTTGGGATGCAATATAGAACCTATACTGTTGGATGCATGTACAATTGGCTGTGGAAATGCCATTTCTGAGGATAATGCAAGAAAATGCCACAAAGGGTCAGACAAATGAATGACAAAGTGCTACGAGAAATTAATGACAACCTTACACTGATTAGACATATTAGACGTAGACAGTCATGGGTTTGGGGCACTATATGAGGATAATTACATTTGACAGCGAAGCGATAATTGTCAAACTTGATGGGAAAAACAAAAGGGACAAAAACTGAGGTAATGCCTAGATGGCTTGCTCACGTGACATAATGGGAACAAGAACACAGACTTGATTCAGGACTTGATCGTGTGAAATGTCGAACCAAGACCGCCCATGAACATCGGTATGACACATGGTGACGAAGCTTTCTAGATACATCATTGAAAGTCCAGACAAAGACATTCGACCAGCTAGAAAATAACACTTGACTAGCTACAGAACGACAATTGAACAGCTACAATAAGCCAGCTGAGTATCTATCAAATACTTTCTGACAGCTGGACTAAGACACCAAAACAGCGGGGTAAATAGACTTAAACAGCTAGACATAGAGTTATATACACTCATAAATAGGCCTTTACACTTCTAGACAGAGACGTTTATATTCTTCTTACAGCTAAGGTACAGACACTTGCGTCTAGGTTTAGGCGTTTGAAAATCAAATAGACATTTTAATAGTTCGAGACTTTCCCAGTAATAGGTCGTCGTAATGCGATTAGCTCGATGGAACCAACAAATCTGGTAACATCTTTAGTCGTTCGTAATAAATCAGAACCACCTAATGGACCGATGCGTTAGTGTGTTTATTATGTCAATATACAAGTTAAACAGAGGACAGGCCTTACTACACGCGTTAAGGCACAACGGGCATATGGTGCTGGACCCATATTTTATAGATCAATCAACCCTCGGTGGGTGATTTGATCAGCATCACGCCGGTCGCCTTTACTTTCAATGACATTTCCTGGTACCCATTTTAAGCTGGGTCTAGTCCAATATGAACAGTTTTCCTCGAGGATAATTGGATCCCATGTACACTGACTGGTAGGCGTGCGCCTAGTTTCTATACTACACCGGCTGTTATGTTAAATACTGTGTTTTTTTTTTTTTTGCATATCCTTTTTACAAATCATCGCTGTCAACAACAGCATTTTGCTGATATTGTTGATGTCTTGGCAGGTTTACATTCAGTAGTTTGTCAATGCTTTCTGAATAACCGGCTCCCACACCAACTCGTTAAGACCCGGCGCAACGCGGTCTACCGCCAAATCGGTCGCAGCTGTATTTCGAACGCGAGTAAGCGTGCTTACGAATTGCTTCCGTAACACTTCGCCACAGAGACGGCATGTTATCTACTAGGTAAGAATTGTATCGTACCTCCATGGCTGTAAATTCAGATATAAGAGATGACACCTGTCTTTCTTTGTGATTAGCTGATTCAATGTTGAAATGCACATGTCCTTTCAGAAAGGCTCTGTTGTCATTTGAAGGCGGCAGGTTCGAATACCGACGAACCTATAGCTTTAAGCATGTGTATTGAATATGTTTCCTTTTATTTCTACGTCTTCCCTGTCCTCACTATAAATGTTCATCACTACATGTGATTGAATATATTTCTCGTGCTTGACAGCTTGACAAAGACAATTGCATCGCTAGACAAAGAAGCCTAAACAGCACAAGGAAGCTTGCAGAGCGGAGACAAACACTTCAATAGCCAAAGACCAGACGATTACTTCGTAAGACAAAGACTCTTAAACAGCTAGACCAAAATGCCTAATCAATCAGTCACTCAGTCAATCAATAAAATGCCGTCTCCACAATGAATCTAAACTGCACTCTATCTCCAACACTTCGGGTCTATCGCATTGGTTATAGTTGTATTGTTTATATACTGTGACAGACTGATGTTTGTTCAACGTTGCTTTCTTTATTTTCACCTACCTTGACGTCTATCTCTTGTTTGATGTTTATATGTATTTCAGATCTGTAAATGTTGTCAACAATTCTGACTTGTCGTTTCCATTAATTCATCATTTTTATTTTCATTTCCAGCTTCTCTAACATTCATGTGTGTGTGTGTGTGTGTGTGTGTGTGTGTGTGTGTGTGTGTGTGTGTGTGTGTGTGTGCGTGCGTGCGTGCGCCCGCGCTTGTTTTCACATACAAAGTATTCGTGTATGTACATGTATGTGTGTGTGTGTGTGTGAGAGAGAGAGAGAGAGAGAGAGAGAGAGAGAGAGAGAGAGAGAGAGTATATGTATGTGGATACAGACCCACACACATGCAAATACCCACACACATACATACACACTCACTCCTCCGGAGTCTGAATTTACACTTTGAATTCTTTATTCGCTGTTCTTGTTTCGGCTGCGTTAAGTAGTGTTGCGAATATTTATAATATTTTGTTATGTTCATTTTTACCTGGCATCTGCCGTCTGCTAAATTTTGCTTTAAAAAAGACATAATAACCTCTCCATAGCACAACGCCTGGACTGAATTGTGGAGACCATGTGTTGCCCTTGTATCATGATCTCGACCTGTGCTTGAGTGCTAATGTGACTATCACTTGTACTGAAATGGCGTGTTAGCATCAGTTCCTTAATGTGATGTATCATGGCCCTAGGTAAAACTTTAATTGACAGAGATAGTCTGTTACACCGTACTTCGTTAAAACAAAAGCAGTATACCTCTCCATAGCACAATGCCTTGGCTGAATCGTAGAGACCATATATTGCTCATGCTGTATAACCCCTCACTCGGCTTGCTTTGTTTACACTACAGGAAAGGCAACATTAATACATCTGGAACAAGACAAGCTGCAGAAGTTGCCGGATCAGCTAAGCAATGCTCTAACTGTACTCCTGTCGGAGCTTCGATACTAGACCAGTTGCCGATTAAGGCTTATGTCCTAGTCTGCCCTGCCATGACAGTTAGCCTTTAAGTCACATTTCTTGGCGATAAGTCTTGTACTCTCATAATTGCTCCCCTCCGCCCGAAGCCATAGGCACAATGTGGAGTGTCGGGTTTGGTGATCGCCGCCCAACATTCGGCGCTAACAGAAAACAGGTAATACCTTCTACTGTCATATGGTAGCTCAGTCATATCTTAATAAGACTTAGATAATAATAATTTTCATTATTACTACCGTGTTATTACTTCTGGATATTAATAAGTGTGTTCGTGTCATATGGAGACTTGTTTAAGGAAATCAGAGCATGAATAGGAGATTTCAAACCACCATTACATCTAATATATCATAGGAATGGTAACACTTTAAAAGAAAACAATGGTATAGTAGAAAGAGAGAAGGGGTACTGTGGAGAAATGTACAAAGACATGACAAAAAGCCCAGGTAATGTGCATGCAAGTGCAGAGAAAGAACCAAACCTTTATTAGCGGAAGTAATTTATCAGGAATACGAGTCTGAAGAAAGGAAAGTCACCAGGTTGTAAGAACATACCGGCGGAACTAATTCAAGCTAGGTGTGAAACCGCGTCTATTTCTATCATCATGAAGAGGATTGAAAGTATAATAAATTAGAATACGAATTACATGAGGTACAGGCAGGTTTCAGACAGGACAGAGGAACCAGGGACCATGTCTTCAACATGAGACCCATCTCTGAGAAATGCAGAGAGTACAATGTAAATCTTTATACTTAATCCATAAACTACAGTAAGGCCTTCGGCGGTGTTCAGTATCAGAAACTTTAGAATATCATGAGTGATATGGTGTTTCCAGCACATCTGATCTACATAGTTCAACCATATCACAGTCAATAAGCAGCTGCCAAAGATCACAATTAACAACGAGGACATTGAAAATGTCACAAAATGTGAATATCGTGGCTCAATAATCAACACGAATGAGGGACGTTGACAAGAAATTAGGGACATGCTGGCCATAGCACTGCAGAGATTAAACCTATGGCACAAAACCAACAAACAGGTACAAATAACATTTTTGAATACATGCAACTTCCCTGTGGCAACATCTCGATGTGAGCCATTATCAATTTCGCAATCACTAAAGACGAACATTGGGACTTTAGAACTCAAATACTAGAGAAACGATTTTGTTATACCGTGGACCAAGAAGAAGAAACATACTGAAATCCTACGAAATCTGAACATCGAAGAAAACTGGTTTATAAACAGCAACATGTCTCAGCACTGAAATAATTTGGTTATATTAAACCTCACAGTGGCTAAGAATGAACACTGGTGGAAGACGTGGTTTCTTATAGGAGAGACAGGTGTCCACGACACGGAGATGGACGGACACATGCAGATACCGTCGGCATAACACTGCGCGGGCAGGAGGAATGAGCAAAGGCCCTCAAACTGAATGAAGTTCTTGTGCCTGAATAAATGAGTGTCTATAAATATTAATGATAGCATCAGGGATCCAGTAACCCTGAAGTAAAACAATATGTTTACCAGCAGTTTCAGACACAGTATATCCCAATGAAATATGATCACTAGGTGATAACTATATGAAAAGATGTAAGTAAAATGTATATTTGTGACATCAAGGTATATGTAATACCTTTGAATTGTATTTGGTGATTATATGAATGAACGAACGAACGAACGAACGAACACACACACACACACACATATATATAATGCCATTTTTTGAATGGAATTGATGTGTTTATGTATTGAATGACCATAAACCATGTTTATGTTTAATAAATTATGAAAAGAGGTAATTTCCTCCATTGCCTGTTTTCTTGTCGTGTCATGTAATTCAATAAGACACACATGAGATATTAATTAATTAGAGAGAACAGGCAGGGAAACCCCAACAGGATTGTTGGACTTCAGGAAACTTTTCATTGTTTCCTGGACGAATTCCTTGGTTCTGCGAAACTATATATTAAATCAAGAATTTGAGCCAGTGCTAGCTCAGTTAATTATAACGGGCAGGATCACATTGGGAAAGAGGAACTTAGTATCCTTGATCTCTTTGGGGTTTACACAAACGTATATATATATATATATATATATATATATATATATATATATATATAATATATATATATATATATATTATATATATATATATATAACAGTCGACATCCATTAACAGACTCTAGTGTATATTTCTTTGTAGAGGCCAGATCGTTCCGCGGCTATTTTTATTTTGTATATTTTGATTGTTTTTCATATATGATCTATAGATCGAAAAAGAGTAGCCTAACGGCGCTGCCGGGACAAAATTTCGAGTTAAAAATCTACCCAAATTATTTCAGGATCCTCGCCGATGCAACGGAGTTCGTGCATTGAGCTGAGTTTCTCTAGACTCAGGTTTGAGCTAGGAGGAAAACGGAGCGCTTATGGTTTAAACCGTGTGCCGTGATGTTGATCCAACGACTAAACTAAACTATATGATCTATAGAGATTTTGGTTGTGTCGTTTATTAAGCTAATGGGTATTCATAACTAACAACTTTTGATGTTTTTGAACAATGTACTGAACATGGCTGTTTTGAGCCCTTTGTGATGTCTCCTGTACTATGTATGTTAATAAATACGTATTTCTGCGATAGTAGCAATGCCAAATTTTTATTGAGATAACGTTCCTATTGCTTACATATCGGGAAAAACATTTTCCATTTATCAGCATTTCATTAGCGTCCTATAATAAGGCGGACTTAAAATAGGATTGGGCTTTATACGCATTATACAGTTATGGTTTCTTGCCTCTGTTGTCGTTTGATAAGTCTTTTGTGTATTCAGATCATGTTTTTATGATATCAGTTTCTGTCCACTATACATTCTACTCCTTTACTTCTTATAAGCCCGTATCCTGTCCTATAATTGTTCTTGCGTTTTCTTGTTTCTTATATTGCAAACTTTTATGTTGAGTTTCATGTGATACTAGTTCATAAATTTAGATCGACTGGTACACGATAGGAAATCTCTCGAAGACCGATTTTACTTCCCATGTAGTTTCCTGGCACCGATTTTAAGCTGGGTCGACCTGGGAGACTTTTTTTTCGCATATCCTATTACAGGACATCGCTGTCGACACCAGTATTTTACCGCTGTTGTTGATTTCTTGGCAAGATTACGCTCAGTAGTTTGCCATTGCTTTCTAAGCGGCCGGCTCACTTATCCGTAAGTAATGGGCTCGGCAAGAACCGCTAGCGATTTTCGCGCAGCTGCGTTTGCTCACGTGGATAAACGGGATTACAGAGAAAGTCGCAAACCCCTAGGTCAGGGAACCTGGGAGACTGAGTCAGTGGAAATACATCCCCATCTCGATGAGGACTCGAACACGTAACCGCCGGCCGGTAGGCAAGCAAGCAAGCTACTGCGCTTCAGGGGATCCCCTGTTTAATGTGCGTATATTTCAATTTTAACAACACACCGTTCAATATGTCGGACAGGCATTGTCACAAAGTACAGTTTCAGATGACTTTATGATGCACTTTTAGTTATTATCTGCCTTAGTTAGTTAGTTAGTCGCAGTTCCAACTTCACAGCAACGGGTCGTCCCCATTATGCTCCGTTCCTGTGCCAGTGAATATCATACAAAACGCTCCCCACCGCCCAATGTGAAAAGTGGAAAAGACTTGAGTCTCGACAAACATCAGCCCGCACAGATGCACTATGCATAATGCCGCCACCAGAATGTCAACACAATAGTCCCCGACAAAACACCCAGTTCATTTCTGATGGAATCTGCAGCCATTTTCCCATCTGGATGTTTTCTAGATGTTCACCCACACAGTCCACGAAATACAGTTCATCGTCGATGGCAGTGGCAGTCAACCAGAAGCCCAGCAGCCACGCATTTCTGCATAAGGCAAAAACCGGTCAACTCTGGGACATAGCCATCTGCCATCACTCCGAACATGCAGTCATGTTCCAAACACCTCGGGCAGATTCAAAAGCACTTCACACGAAACTCACGGCTCACAGTGTCGCGCCACGCACTCACTCAGTAGCAGGGCGACGGAACCATCAAGCCTTATTATCTATCTGCCTTATTAGAGTTGCTTCCTTGCTTTTACGTATAATAAGCATCTTTCCAGCAAGCCAAGAATTACCAATGTCGCTTTTATTTTCTGTGGTATTTATTTATTCCAGTAATATCTGTGGGGTATACTGGAGAGGTCTCAGTCTCTCTCACGGTAGGCAGCCGCTTTCTATATCGTGTACTGAACACGCATCGAATGTGCCACGCCTCCGCCGTTTCTCTTCAGAAGCAATTGTTCTGTAATGGCTATTATTACAGTGTGTACACTGTCCGTTTCATCCTATGACTGTTCCTACGTTACTAATGAGTCTTAACCAGTTTGCCAAGACCGTTCTCCATGGTGCGAGTCAAGCTTTACACACGGGCATTTAGAAGCCACGTATGAGCAAAAGGTTTCTTTCTTTGTTTCTTTCTTTCTTTCTTTCTTTCTTTCTTTCTTTCTTTCTTTTCCTTCCTTTCCTTTCCTTTCCTTTCGTTTCCTGTCCTGTCCTGTCCTGTCCTGTCCTGTCCTTTCCTTTCCTTCCTTCCTTCCTTCCTTCCTTCCTTCCTTCCTTCCTTCCTTCCTTCCTTCCTTCCTTCCTTCCTTCCTTCCTTCCTGCCCTGTCTGTCTGTCTGTCTGTCTGTCTGTCTGTCACCCCTTCTTCACATCTTCATTCTTAAGAGAAAATGCTTCTTCGTTATAATATTATCAAGTGTCCATGTTGTGTCATATTTAGCGTCAGCGTTGTTTCCTTATCTCTTTATTCGCTGGAATTTGTTTAGTTCTCTCCATAATAGCCGATTCAGTGATGCTTTATACCATGTTATTCTTTGGCACTTTAGGATTTTGCGTACCAGTTGATGTAAGTGTGCAGTTAATAAGTACATAATATCGCTTTTTTTCAATCTGTCTGATTCATAAATGCAATACAGATTTAGACTTGGAGTTCAATATACTGTCTAACCGAACACCATAAAAGAAGTTTAAATCGCTGAACAAAAATGCTTAGGCAACTTAGCTACACAGTGAAGTTTAAATAGTTTGGCAAAAACCTCTTCTCGTTTAATTTAAATAATTCTCTTAATATTTTTCATGGTTATTTTGTTGACACTTCTTTCTTTCTATTAGTTGTAAGAATTCGTCCTCAGCCATTCCACACTACGTCTTCAGTTTAGGAATTATTTCTGCTATCTTTCTCACTGCGTTCTTCAATATTCCATTAACCTCTTGAAATAGAATTTCCAAATCAGCCATATTTTCAGTATTTTTATGTTGAATGTTTTATTTTGTAATAGTCTCATTCTTCAGCTCTCACACTTATAATGTAATGTTCTTCGTTTATATTTTAACTTTCTTTATCTCTAAATGCTCGTCGCTTATATTTAATCTGTTATCGATGTTGCAGTCTGCATGTTATAATGCCTTTTGCACCTTTAAAGCTGTCAGCGAGTATCTAGTCAATCTAATCCTGATTCTATTATCAGGATTATTTTAGATTCGCATTCTTCTTGGATGTTACCAATGCCAGGTGTTTACAAGAATGGCGTGCTTTTGTCCATTATACAGGTCCTCTATCGCTTTCATTGTGCTCTCTAAGGTCATAATTGTATATTCTGCAACCATCTTGTTGCTTTTCCACATTACCATTAGTCTCTCAATATGATATTTACTTCACTTCTTTAAGGCATTATCCGGGCCACTATAAAAAGCATCCAAGCTTTCTTCTTTTGGAACATATGCTTGAAAGATGTGGATGTCAAAAGGCCCGCCGTTATGCCATCTGTCCCTGAGTTGCTGGCATTCTAAGGCCCTACTTTCAGCATACTGATTCTTGTGCAATGCTTATGGTCTGGGGTCATCTGGTACACACTGCTTTCCGTACTGCTGGAAAGGCTGTTCGTAAGGAGTAGCCACTTGTATAAAACGCTAGTGAATCATATTCATAATCTGCAACGCATGTTCAACAGTGGTTTCGGATTATTTTTCAACTACTCGATTAGGTTTAAATCCGCTAGGCGTTTTCTAAAGAGGAACGACTCATGCAATGCTGCAGAAAGAAAAGTCATGGCGCCTCTTGCCAGCCTTCGGTTATATCACATACATTTTAGATATTGTACACAGTTGTTACCAAAGAAGAACATTGTGTGCAATAATTCCTTGTCATTAAAAGTTACTGGATCCGTGGCGAAGGTTTTACGGACGCAGTTCGTAATCTAGCATGCGCGCATTCGAAACACAGCTGCCGGCGATTTGGCAGCAGACCGCCTTGCTTTGGTGTTTTTACGAAATGGTATGGGTGTCGGTCGTTCAGAAAGCAATGGCACACTACTGAAAGTAAACTTGCCAAGTGATTACTACAGCAAAAAATGCTGGTGTTGACTGCGACGTCCTGTAAAGTATATGCAACCAACTAACCTTGAAAGTTAGAAAAAGGGTTCTTGCATGTTTCGTAGAACAATTGTTAACATACCCCTGTGAATTCTGGACAATTAGTAAGCATGCGAAAAATCCCTTAAGCCTTGCAGATGTTGTTTTATTGAAGAATGCTGAAAATTAATTGGGCAGCCAATATGAGCAATCTGAACATGTTGAGGGAAGTTAAGTTGCAATGACAACTTATCCCAAACACCAGAAAGAAGTAGTCATAATTTGTGGCCACTTTATGAGAAGACAACAACTGGAATTTGATGTGACAACTGGAGAGATTTGATGAAAGAGAGATAGAGGAAGACAGCGTAACATTTTTTTGACAGTCTTGTGTCATGGCAGGGAATGGAGTCAACAAACGAATTGATCCATACCGTAGGAGATCGCAATTTGTGGAGAAGCATGATCTCCTACACCAGCCGGCAAGTTACTGAATGATGATGAGTTACCCCAGACAACTAACTAACCTCCTCTCAACCACCATCACCAGCTTATTTGATATTCTCAGCTAACCAATATATCTGGAGATTTATCCACCATCCGCCACCCGGTGAACGCCTCTCCTCTACAATATGGAATTGTAATTGCCATTTTCCTCCTTCAAGACATACACCAACTTAGCATTTCTGGATCTTTCCAGCAACACTGGAACGAGTAAGGTCGCGCACAAGCACAAAATCCTCTAACTGAAAGGCCGCCTTGCCTATGTTTCTGTTTGTGTGAGAATATTGGACCATATGTGATGAAAATGGGGTCTGTTAAGGTGTGGTTGTTAAGAAGAGAGCCGAGAACGCGCGCGCGCACACACACACACATATATATATATATATATATATATATATATAAGGGGCGTTCATTCGAAATCCGTTCGTGCCGCACCGCGCATAATTGCATACGTTGAACATGATCATGTCATAGTCATGTGATAAGTATTGACCAAGTATCATCCTATAATGCATAGGTCCTTTTTCTGACCGTTGAGAAAATGGCGGGGTTGATCCAAAATCCGTCCAAAGAAGCTCAAAGAGCGGCGATTCAGTTTCTTTCATTTGAAGGATGTCGACCAGTGGAAATTTATCGAAGAATGCAGGCAGCTTACGGTAACAAATGTGTGCCGAAGACAACAGTGACAAACTGGGCAAATGTTTCGGAAAGGACGTCAGTTCACGACATGCCTTCCACGGCCGGGTCAAGCACATATTGTTGCAACATTAAAAAAAACCATCGCCTAAATTGATGCAGCAGTACAGATGAACCGTTGTTGAAGCATACGTTCGCTAGCGAAAGAATTTGATGATTCATTTGGGACAATTCAAAAGGTCGTTCGTAAGAAACTGCAATATCGGAAGGTTGTTCACAGTGGGTACCACGGATGTTGACCGACCACCAAAAAGAGGAAAGCATGGGATGGTGTTTGAACCATTTGCTGCTTTACAGAGTGGAGGGTGATGCATTTCTCTTCCGCATAGTGGCAGGCGATGAACTATGGTGTCACCACTTTGAGCAACAAAAGAGAGAGCATGCAATGAAAGCATGCTGGATCACCAAAAGCCACACACATTCTAGGTACAGGTTTCCGCTGGTAAGGTTATGCTGAATGCATTATTGACTATGATGGGCTATTGTTGGCCGACTTTAAAGCACCTGGTGTCAACATCAACTCTACCTACCACTTGCAAACACTAGACAAGCTGCAAAAAGCCATCAAGAATAAACGACCCGGCATGCTTTCTCGCGGTGTGATTTTGTTGCACGATAATGCTCGTCCGCATGTTGCAGAGATTGTGCAGGAAGCATTAGCAAGAAAGAAGTGGAATTCTGCAAAATCCAGCCTATGGTCCTGATTTGTCACGATGTGATTTTTATGTGTTCGGACCTCTAAAAAAGCTCTCAGGGGGCAACAATTTCACACAGATGCAGACGTAATGAACACGGTAAACACTTGGTTCAGTGAGCAACCACAATCCTCTTTTGCGGACGGCATTCGCCGTCTACCTAAGCAATGGGATACTTGCCTGAATGCCTACGGCGACTTCTTCTTACCAACCCATGGTGCATAATTCATTCAAAATAAATGCTTTGTTTAATTCTACCACACCTGTTAATGTTTCTTTCATGCTTTTGTAATAAAGCCATCGGAACGGGTTTCAAATGAACGCCCCTAATATATATATATATATATATATATATATATATATATATATATATATATATAGATATATATATATATATATATATATTGTGTGTGTGTGTTAGTGTGTGTGTGTGTGTAAGTTTGTGTGTGTTTGTGTATGTGTACAAACAAACATCTTAGAGACAAAAGAACACATTCAACAATACAACAATTCAAATCTCAGCGGGATTGAACTTATCGTCTGCAACAATCGACAGCACCTCTCTAAAGGAATGTCTGTATAGCCATAGCTTTCAATTTATATTGTATAATATGTTTTTATCTCTACTTCGTTCCTTCTCCGCTATGCATGCCGATCAATACTTGTAAATGTATTTCTCATCCTATTTCGATAACATTACGTGTTCATAACTGGAAAACATGTTGCTTTTGCGTTCTTATACTTACCTTTACATCATATGTCTCAACGTCTATAATTCTGCCATGACGCAATTAAGAATCAGGTAAAGAACATTCTCCAGCTACTCGACTAGTCAAACAGAACCCGATCAGACAATGAAGATAATCGGGTCTGGAATGCTTCACCAGCAGTTTGCCAAGACAGACGTCTGTCGGGGAAACGTCAAGAAGAAAAGTACACATCAATACCAGATAGCCATATTTAACTAACCTCAAAGATGTTCCGTGCTTTCCTTCTTCTCACTGCCTGCAGTCCCATGGTAGAAATAATAAGTGAGCCGTGTAAATGTCTTATAACAGTAGCTCGGATGTGATCAGGGACCGACGTATCATCAGACGTCTATTAACACAAGAGCGCGGCTGGGAAACAACATTTGCTGTAGGGAGACGCCATGAGGACTGCCAGCTCAACAGATGAAAATGTTTATAGAAACGTTGAGTTTGTATAAGAAAAGTGAAGTTTACACAAACTATGTTAGTTTACACCCAGAAATTCAGAAAAATCAGGAGCGACGATATTAAGCTGGCGATGAGGCCGATGAGACCGGTATTGTTGACACAGTGGTATTGGGAAAACCAGGGATTGTAGACTGAAGATTGTGTGCTTGTTGTTTAGGGACGTTGTCTGTCCAGCGTGTGTCAAGTCCAGGCCACGAAGAAGTATTCCGAAGTTGTACTTTACTTTTTATCGTTATTTTTATGTAAAGTAAAGTAAGTAAAGTAAAGTAAAGTAAAGTAAAGTAAAAGAACCTTGTATATGTGTTTATAGACTATTCGGTACTCGGTGGGCGATGTGATCAGTATGACGCCGGTCTCCTTTACGTTCTAAAACAATTCTTGGTAGCCATATTAAGCTTATTCGACCTGGCAGTCAAAGTTGATCATAAAAATCCACTGTGGTGCATACGATATGTTGAGCTTCGACAGCTGTGAACGATGTCACCAATTCCATACAGACGCGAAACTAGAGTGTGGACATACAGTACTATGCTCATCTGAGAGTGTAAACGCAGCAGTAGCCTCCAGAGGCAATCTTGTGTTCCACAATGCGATGGTCAATGATGTAGCATGCCAGTGTTTGCTGGACAGCGGCAGTACCCTTATTGGTCTTCGGAAAGAACTGGTGAATCCGGGTGATTACACAGGTGATACTGTCAAATGCCGTACCTTTTCGGGTAACATTGAAATCTACCCTTTGGCAAAAGCCCAGATTGACTCTCCTTTTCTCTCTGGTACCTTTACCTGTGCAATACTGAACAACCCTTGTACTGATTTAATTCTGGGGTGCTTACCCCAACTAAAACATTGTACGATTAATGAAATAGTTGCATGGGAAAAAGTGAAGGCAACTATTACAACAGCCAAAACAGACACTTCAAAACATCATAACATATTACAAGATGAGACACTACTGATGCTTGCTACAACCAGCACAGATGACACAAACAAACAGAAACTTTTACACCACCAGAAATCTACTCTTAATGTGTCTCCACACTTAAAATTGTTAAAGGTCAAAGCCAGAGTGACCAAAAATGCATCTTGTTTATTTAGACGTAAGAATGGCATTTCAACTACAGGTCATGCTACTGGTAACCATGAACAGGTGTTACCTGAACAACACCGGTTAACTATGCCAAAATATGCACATAAAACACCGGTGACTGGTCATCTTGCATACAACAACACCAGACCAGGTTTTTTCAAGAAGATAAAATTATGTTTTCATAATGTATTTGCGTGTAATGTCTGTCAACAATTGGTACACAAGTTTAAGGGTAGACATCCTACAACTAAAGTACAACCTTCTATACTGGCTCCCAAGCCATTTGATAGAGGAAGGGTCAGTTCTACCACAAACACACAAACAACGGTGCAAGAACCAGTGATCTTGAACTTGATCAAGACAGATTTAGGCTACTTCCATACCAACGAAATGGCAAGGACCATTCAAGGTGGCACATAACCATGGTACATGTTGACTATGAATATCGATAAACAGACACTTAGAGATATTCCATGTCAACATGCGAACCTCACTTTTCAAGACAAGAGACAGAAGTAGTGACAGACGAACAGAGTGCACCACCACCTAGTGATCAGACGACAGACATACATAGCGCAACTACACTAGTTAGTGAGACTGGCAAATCCGACGAGGGCATACATGTAGTGAACTTATAGAATACACATGAATAAATCAGAATACTGATGACTGGACAATACACCTACTGAAACTGAGACATGCCTTTGACAGAGTGCGACTCTTCGTCTCACTGTCAAACCAAGCAAAGTCAATTATGCCTAAAATAATTCATTTTTGGGTCATGTCATTTCTCAGATCAACTAAAGACTGACCTGAAAATTAGTACCAAAATTATGAATCTGACCATGTCTAAAAGAAAGAAACAGGTCAGAAGCCTTTTGGGATTAGTAAATTACTCAGAATTATAATTCTATATTCCAATGTTTTAAAAGCATTTGTAAAATGAAATGTGAAAGATGCATTATTAATTTCTGCATTGTCAAATTGAAAATTCTTTTTAGTAATGTTCCCATCCTCCGCTTGCCTAATCCTGATTATCTTAGGACAGATGCCAGCAGGATCTCCATCGCTGCAGTCCTAGGCCAATATTATGACGGCATCTTCCATCCGGTTTGCTACGTGAGCCGTAAGATCACACCTGCCGAGTCCAGATATTCGATAGCAGAACTGGAAGCCCTCAGCGTCATCTATTCAGTGAGGAAGCTCCATCGATTTCTGGCGGGTGTACACTTCATTGTCCAGACAGATAATTCTCCCATCACGGTCATCCAAACTGGGGTGCATAGAAACGACCGATATACAGGTGGTCTCTGATACTTCAGAACTATACGTTTAGTATAGAACATATCAAGGGTAAGGACAACATTCTGGCTGATACCCTCAGTAGACCATCTGAGGTAATAATACCTGAAATCCCACATAATAATGTAGAATGATAGTTAGTACATGAATACAGTACAATATGCTATGTAAAATAGGTTACATATACACCCATTGTATGCTTAAGAATGAACTATCATGTGTCCGTAGACATTAACTTAAGAACTGTGCTACAGAACTTAGATACTACCGTGTGAATCAGGACAGCTCATTTCCAACTAAGCTCCAGTCCGGTGTATCATTTGTGTGAAATGTAGAAAACAGTGTCAGAACAGTGCTTTAATTTCAGACACATAAAGACTAAACTACGACACCAGCGAATCTCTACACGTGCACTACCGATGAACATTATTATGACCGTGAAATGTATTTCAGATACCCAGGCAAATTATGTAGTTATACTGTGCCTATACCAATATACAAACATGAAGGCAACTACTAACCTGAGAGAACTGAATACCATGTATATAAACTTAATGTGATATGTAAGATAATATTTTAACATAGTGATAGATTAGAGATAGAATTAGGTAATATAATAATTCTCATTTATTTAAATAGTATAGTTAGTACAGTAATCAACCCAGCTATTTAGCTTAAAATATTAGGTTAGACGTAAAAAAATAGGTAATTACAAGCTAAAGTAAAATTTTAATAGAAATAGTACCATTTAGAGTGTTACATTTCATTTAGCTTTAGTTTAGGTTAGTTTATTCCATATTAATGAAAACCATACCATCGATCAAACATTACCAGTAATTAGTAATATCATTTTACATACATCATTTACATAATTTAGATTAAGAACATTAATCATATGATTCATTTTCAATCTAACAACATTAGATAGTATAGTATTAGAAAAGTACATAATTTATGTTCACATCATCCAGGTAATTAAGGTACATAACTCATATCACACTAATTACATTTAAATAGTTACAGTACATCCCCTTAGATTAGATAAACATAAGGAGTAGGATAAACAGATGATATAATTAACATAATAGAACTTAGGTAACACATTAAATACTTAGTTATAAAAGGAGAATAGTTTATTATAATATAAAATATGATACTTTAGGATGAGATAAAAGGGACAAGCCATCAACCCTGTCTCGCCCATGTAAATATAATGTACATATATGACTCGTGCAATGACTAGCGCACAGTCATGAGGCTCAATCATCTCAAACTGAGCCAAACGTGTACAGTCTCACTCAAGGTTTTTTAAATAAGCAGAAGAATAAGTATGGAGGGATTGAGTGATGTGTGATAGAAGTAAGGTGAAAGGAGTATGACAGAAGTGTGAAAGTGAGAATGAAATGAAAGATAGACGGGAGAGAATGCAAGCAGTCAGCAAATTCTTCTGCGGCCTGCCACGACTTTAATATTTGTTTGCGTTAATGTTGGTTTTCCGCGAGGGAAATTGTGTTGGTGTGAATGTGTGGTCTGTGATATAGTTTAGAACTTAGAATACAGTATTTTGCGTTTCATAACAATGGAATGTAGTCACGAATTAGTGTTATACACCTGTTTGTGGCCACATTGAACAAATTTATGACACTCAAAAAACTAACATACATACACAGATAAAGTAGAAAATATAGGGTAGAAGTTAGATTAGTAGATTTATTACATCCAAACACGCAAACAACCAGAAAAACAAACAGATAATTGGCATACACTATTTGTAGATCAAAGGCAGATAACTTGGGGCCAGGGGACATAATAGACAACGAAGAACTAAATTAACATTGAAATAAAGTCTTACGCGCGGAAGCGAAGGAGGTAAAGCCTGTCGCACACACTCTTGTAGAATGTTGTTAAATATTATATGGGGGACATGAAGCAAATTCATGTGTTGACCCTAAAGAAAGTCAACTTTGTATGGGTAGTAAGTTAATTTACTATGTGAGGGCAGGTCTTATAAGACAACGGTCCGGTTCAGACATACCTCTGATAAATATAATATAGCATGTGAGAAGGGGCTCACGCCAACCAGGCAAGTTTGTGGCGATTGCCAGTAGCCAGGTGAGGCTTTATTACATTGTGACAATAGTTGTTAATAGTCTAATGGAAAGCCCAGAGCCAGGTTATCTAGAGTCTTTGACAAAAATTAGAGACACTAATTTTTTGTGTAGAAACCTCCTTGCGTCACAACCAATAAGTGAAAGTTGATGACGCAACACAAGAGGGGCGGGTGTGTGTCAAAGACTCGACCGCATCCCCTCCGCCAGGGAGAGCGGTCAATCCTGGAGGGACCAGGAGGAGATGCGGTGCCCGAGGCAAGAGCAGGGGAGATGAGGGAATAGTGGAAGGTTAGCCACTCCCTCATGATACACGCAGGCGGTGTTCAGAGAGTTAGCACTCTAATCACGATACACCACACCTCATGAAGCCAGAGCACAGTTGAGTAGACACTCAACAGGCCACGTTTTGCCAGCAGCGTGCGGTGTGAGGTAACACGCACGAAGGAGAAGGTCACCCCGCGTGGTGTGTAACCACGGGAGAGATGTTCGGCAGACGGGAGACTGGACTTGGGGCGTTCACCTCGTTTAGAATAGCGTTAGGAGTTTTGTGTTCACTAGTAGATAGAGTTAGCATAGGGTTAGCAGTTTGTGTTAGATAATTCTGTGGCTGTATATTGTGTATTGCATTAGCGACTGTTTACCGCTTGTAAGCGAGCCAACGGCAATAAAATGGACCATGCATTTTGCCTCCCACACGACTTGCAAATTGTCTTGTATGGGTGTGTGAGAAGTACCCGATGATGCCTGTCAGTTAAGTTGTTGACAGATTCCAATTTGAAATTAGAACTCAAGATCACCAGGCTGGCAGATGAGCGTCTAGTCACTAAGCTACCGCGGCTGCCAAATTGTATTTATAGTTGCAGTAGTTAAATCTGGCTCTTTCCATCAGCTGTATTTCAGTAGTGTCTACATAATAAATCCTACAAAAGTCCACAGATCAGTTTTATTACAGCGGTACACCCTTCAAACATCCCAAGATCAGCTGGAGAAGATAAAGACAACTTGCGATCTGGGAGTGTGTAGCTTTTCACTCTTTCAAGTGTACTTGGTCGCCATATTAGAAGCTGTATTGTCGCGATTTTAGTCACAGGTTCTGAGAAAGATGTGAGCCATTACGCTGCGTATAATGTCCTGATGATGTAATGATGCTCTGCACTTGAGATCAGGCCACAGTGGCTCTGTTCCAGTCTCTGCTCACCATGCAAGCCTTCTTCAAGGATCTCCTTCCACAAGCCTTAATGAATAATAATATGGCTCAAATGCCCGCCATTTACATCTACACAACTGTCTGTCAACATGTCTGTCTGTCAATATTTCTGCACACAGTGGACATATCTTACAACAGAAACCATACAGGTGAAACTCAATCACAGAGTGAAAATCCCCAAACCAAAGACAATAATATATATATATATATATATATATATATATATATATATATATATATATATATATATATATATATATATATATATATATATAGTATATATATATATATATATCTTCTTCTTCTTCTTCAGCATTCCGAGCCATTGAGGTTCTTTGCTGCAAATACAATCTGTCTCCATTCGTCTCTCTGGTGGACCTTCTCTTGCCAGTCGTTGATTCCAAGTGCTTGTAGGTCTGTATGTATATTATCTCTCCACCGCCTTCTTGGTCTACCTCGGGGTCTACGGTCATTTATTTCCTGAGTGTAAGCGAGTTTTGTTTCCCTATTATCTTCCATTCTTTCTATATGCCCCAGCCATTGTAGTCTATTAGCCTTCATGATACCAGTGATTAGCGGGGACTTAAACAAATCATAAATGTCTTTGTTACTTCTTCTTTTCCACTCTCCACTTTGTGTATCCCTAATGGGTCCAAAGATGCGTCTTAAAATTTTGTTCTCAAAGGTTTGTAACAAGGCTTCGTCTCCTTTCGTTGTACTCCAGGTTTCAGAGCCATACAGCACAACTGGTCTGATCAGTGTTTTGTATATTGTGATTTTGGTGTTACGAGATAGCGCCTTTGATTTTAGTAGATGTTGTAGTGCATAGTATATCTTATTTCCAGAGTTGATTCTAGTTTGTATTTCTTCCCTTATGATGTTGGAGCAGTTGAAGATTGTACCCAGGTATTTGTATTGTTTCCGTTCTTTAATGGTCATATTATCTATTTGTATGTGGCCAGAGTTTTTAGCCATTCCGTCTCTTGAAATTACCATATATTCTGTCTTATCTTGGTTGATAACCAGCCCCATCTGTTGGGCTTTTTCCTTTAAGTGAGTCAATATTTCTAATGTCTTTTGTTCACTTTGCCCTATAATATCTATATCATCTGCATAACCAAGCAGCTTGGATGTTCCTCCAATATCACATTCCTCCTTTACCTTCCTTACAACTTTCTCTAGAGCCAGATTGAAGAGTAGCGGCGATAGTGCATCACCCTGTTTCAAGCCAGATGTTATTTGGAAGGGGTCTGATTTCCTGCCTTTATATGTTACTATATTATAAGTATCTTCCATGCATAGTTTGGTCATGTTAATTAACTTCCTTGGTATTCCAAATTCCTGCATAACATTCCATAGACTATTCTATGGACACTATCATAAGCCTTTTTAAAATCCACAAAAATGTTATGGAGATCTCTTTTATATTCCCAATGTTTCTCGGCTATTTGTCCGTAAGATAAATATCTGATCTATTGTTGATCTGTTTTGTCTAAAACCCGCCTGGTAGTCACCTAATATGTCTTCTGAATATGGTTTTAGTCTATTTAGTAATACTGCGGATAGTATCTTATAGCTTGTGGACAGTAGTGATATTCCTCTATAATTTCCACATTGGAACTTGTCTCCTTTCTTAAAGATAGGTATCAATAATGACTCTTTCCAGTCATGGGGTAATTCTTCTGTCCTCCAGATTTTTATTATTAGTTCGTATAGCTTTAGATGTAATGCATGGCCACCTGCCTTTATAAATTCAGCAGCAATTCCATCAGTCCCAGTTGCCTTATTGTTTTTAAGTCGTGTGATTACATATAGGATTTCTTCAAATGTAGGTTCTTCAATTTGTGGTTCGCATGTTAGAACCTCTTCCTGTGGGAAAATGTTACTTGGAGCTTCACAATTTAGTAATTCAATAAAATATTCTTTCCATGTGTTGCACATTTCTTCATTGGTATTTATCATATTCCCATTTTTGTTTTTAACCATATGTGTTTTGTTGGTGCCCTCGTTTCATTGACTTCAGTACTTTAAAAAACTTTCTGGATTCATTTTTCTGGTGATTAGTTTTCCAAATCTTTGATTATATTACTCATATATTCTCGCTTCTGCTGTCTGACTATTTTTGTAGCCTCTTTACATTCATTTCTATAATGCTCTTCCTTTTGGATGTTATTGATGTCATTTAACCATACATGTCTGGCATTCTTCTTCTTAGTGACTGCTTCTTCACATTTTTGATTGAACCATCTGTTCTTTCTATGCATGGTTGACACACCGAGACATTCTTCTGCGGTAGATTGAATTGTATTCTTGATGTTCAACCAAGTTTGGTCAACGCTTTCCTCCAAAGGGTTTTGCAAAGTTTCAAGTTTACATTTTATTTCATCTGTAAATTTCTCTTTGACTGTAATGTCTTGTAGTTTTTCTCTGTTATATGTTGGGTGTAATCTTTGTAATTTAGTATAGAAAGCTCTCTTAAGTTTTATTTTAAATTTTGCTCCAACGAGGAAATGGTCACTGTGGCACTCAGCTCCTCTATAACTTCTGACTTGCTGTATGTTTGATGCATTTCTGTTGTTAATTAAAATGTGATCTATTTGATTATAGGTTCTCTTGTCACATGATTTCCAAGTTTGTTTGTGTATATCCTTTCTTTGTAGTTTGGTACTGCTAATCTGCAGTCCTTTGGCTTCTGCCAGGTTGATGACTCTCCATCCATTATCATTTGAAGTTGTATGTAGGCTTTCCATACCGGCCACTTTTTATTAGTTTGCTCTCTACCTATTTTTGCATTGAAGTCTCCCAGCACAATCAGGATGTCCTGTTTGGGGGTTTCTTCTATGACATCTTCCAGATCATTATAAAAGTCTTCTTTAATATCATCTTCTTTCTCTTCAGTAGGCCGCTCCAGCTCGATATAGTGTCCGTACATTCCATGTTCCAAATCTCAAAAGTCCTTTAACGTTCCAAGGTCGTTGTCCAGATAAGTCAGTCCGATATCGAGGCTCATGTATTTGTTTCGTAACAAAGAAAGGTTTTTACAAAGGTGGGGATGTTAACCCACGCTTCAACCCCAACCTGGAGGACCAGGTGTTTCTCTTTGTCTGTTCTCTACCCTTTGACCTGTCCGGCTTGGGAGGCCCTGCTGGTAGCTACGCTACCGCCGGCATAGCTCTCAGGGTCATTGAGAAACTCAAGCTCCCCCACCACGACAAGGTGGAAACACCATCGGGGGAGATATATATATATATATATATATATATATATAATATATATATATATAGTATATATATATATATATATATATATATATATATATATATATATAGTATAATATGTATGGCATAATAATGACTTACTATCGACTGTCAAGACAGCAAAGTGCCAGTGAATATATATGTAACAGGAGGAAGAATATAAAGGATAGGAGGGCATGGTTTCCTATTCTTAGGTGCTCAAAGACAACACTGACTTTGTGGGCCAGAGAAGAAAAGGATAATAAGAAGAAAGAGAAAAAGAGCACTTTATATATTCTCCCCAGTTAACAAAAAAAAAAAAAAAAAAAAAGGAAAAAGTTAAGACAGAAGAAATCCAGGACTTTTTAGCGGGGAACTGTGCCTTAATGCATATTCCAGACAATGGGTCACTGAGATGGGCTTGACCGACATTAATGAATGGAACAAACAACAACCAACATCACTTGAACAACAAAGACCAAACATAACACATCATTAACAATTGGATAAACGAAATCAGAATAACATGCATGGGTCTTTATTGTCCACTCTCGTAGCTCATATTCTAAACTGTACGGATACAGAGTGTGGTTATTTATGAACAAGACAATCAACACTCCAATTCCCAATTCCAATTCCAATTCCAAAAACAAAAATTCCAAATTCGGTCTCGTCTAACCTGCTTCGTCAGAGTCGGTTATTGTTGAGAGCCCTGGTTTTTGTGGGTTTATTCACCCTAATTCTTGTCTTGTGAGTCCTATCTCGGACTGGTTATGTAGCGTTTGTAGTCTGTGACGTCAGCTGGGGGATCGGTCGGCGGCTATCCTTTGTGCTCGTCTGTTCTTGTGGTTTTCTTTGTTTGTGTACGATCCTGGCTCGTCTGGCTTGTCAAAAAATCAACACTCAAAATCACTTGCATTTATATAGGCAGTCTGCCGCATATAGTCAGACCTCTGCCCGTTGTGGCTGAGCATACAAAGTGCTCCTGGGACCCTGCTGTATACAGCCGGCTGACCAGGATTGGACAAAGAGAGACCATTACTTGAAAAATAACAAGAACACAACTCTAAATCTAGGGATGGGCCTTACAGTGCGGAGACCGGACTCAACATCCTGAGACACACAAAACAACACCATGGATCCCTGTAGTTCACAGCGGAAATCAGTGGATTGGGCTCCAGATTGTATCGGACCCGTGTGCCTCAACCAAATCCAATATTGTGCCTAATGCCACCAGAGAAAGTCACACCCCCAAACTGACTGGGACACATTACCAAAACAGGACCACCACTTACTAAATAGAGATCCCTTTTTGAGTATGAAAAGCCTGAATAAATCAAACTAGAAATTGTAGCAAAAAAAAAAAAAAAAGATGCATGTCACATGCAGTCACAAACTCAGTCACAAACTCAGATATGAAAAACTCAACTATTGGATCAGCTGGCAGGAGAGGGGGGAAATGTGAGGTGAGGGAAAATGGGAGGTGAGGAAAAATGGGGATAAACAAAAAAAAAAGGGGTAAGGAAAAATGGGGGTAAACAAGGACCCAGGGATGTTCCCTCCTATGACAGGAATTACATAATCAAACAAAACCATGCACTGGGGTTCTTGCAGGATATATTTCGTGAGTTCAGCCGAACTGGTTTCAATTCTTCACAGATATGTCCATCTGTGTGTGAAGAATACAGAGACTCATCCAGGTCACGCCGGAGGCATTCAGGCTTCTCCATGGATGGGGATGAGATGAGGGACCAGCTCAGGTCCTCTCCTCTTGAGACCGCCCACCCGGCTGTATCGGCGGTTGTTTCAGAACTGACTCGCACGGGAAAAATGGTCGCTCAATTCTGGCCGGAGAGAATTACCCGTGATGCCCCAGCTACGGGGGAGGGGTTCTTGTCGTTGCATCATCCGGAAATATTGTGGAGCCGTATCGTGTCACGCGGCTCATATATATATATATATATATATATATATATATATATATATATATATATATATATATATATATATTTATATATATATATACAGTGTTACCTCGAGTTACTACTTTGTATCGTAGTAGAGGCCGACCTCGAGATCTCTTACCCATTTGTAATTCACCAAAAAGATGTCCTTGGGTATTCTACCATCACCCATCCTCCTAACGTATCCTATCCATCTAAGTCTACGAAGACGTTTTCTCTTAGTGTGAGTAGGTTGTAGAGGCTTCACTGCCATAAAGAAGAATACTAAGGACACAAGCTTGATAGACACGGACATTTTGTTTTGGCAGTAAGCTTCCTGTTCTCCCAGACTCTTTTACTTAACCTGTTCATTGTTGTTTCGGCCTTACCAATCATGATGTTGATTTCCTGACCTAGGGATAATTTGCTATTTACCTCTGATCCTGGATAAGTAAAATGGTTAACTATCTCTAGTTTGGCGTCGTCAACAAAGATTGATGGTACCCCATGTGCACCTTGTGACATAATCTGTGTCTTCTTTTTGTTTAAACCAAATTCAGAACAATCATTGGCGAATGCAGATAGTAGACGTTGTAATTCTTCCTCAGAGTGGGTCGCAATTGCAGCATCATCTGCCAAAATCAACTCTCTGATCAGTACCCTCCTAATTTGGTCTTGGCCTTCAATCTCTGAGTGTTGTACAGGCCACCATCTGAGCGTGAGTGAATGCATATACCACCATCCTGATCACGAAAGGCATATTTCAGTAGAAGTGAAAAGTATATTCCAAAGAGGGTGGGAGCTAGTACACAACAAAACTTAACTCCACTCTTGATTTCAAACTCTGCTGAAGTTGCACCATCAAACTTGATTATACCACAATGTACAGAATAGCTGGTGTGCAGCCAATCTTCTTTAGTGCCTTGAACAGACCCTCACGACTGGTCAAATCAAATGCCTTTGTGAGGTCGATGAAGGCAATGGATGTATGGTTGATTCTGTTCACGGTATTTTTCTTGCATTTGTCGCAATGAAAATATCATATCAGTGGTAGACCAGTTCTGTCGGAAGACACACTGTGATTCGGGGTAGGTTTGATCTCTCAGGACTTGAAGTCTGCGCAGAACAATTCTGGCAAATACTTTCATAACAATACACAGAAGTGAGATATCCCTATACTTGTTACAATCGTTCCGATCGCCCTTGTTCTTGTACAGTGTTATGATGCTTGATTCTTTGATATCCTGTGCGACTTGTCCTTCTCACCTGCATAGCTCTATTAGCTAGTGAATCGGTAGAGTGAGTGTGTCTTGTCCACGCCTGATAACCTCTGCTGGAATCCCATCCTTACCTGGGGCCTTGCCAGATGCACGTTTATTTATATTTGTTATGGTGGGAAGTTTGTCCAGGTAGTCAAGAGTTGGTAGGGCCTCTATGGCGTTGAGGTCATCATCCGCTAGTTTGGTCTCACTTGAGTTTATATACATATATATAAGCCGGCTCCCTGGCCTAAAGGTTTACGTCTTTCTCCAAAATCCCATATACGCTCGTGAGTAATGTGATGTACGCGAGAAAAGGTAGCAGTTCTCGCCGCGTCGGTAACCTACGGGGTATGTGAGCCGATCGCTCAGAAAGCAGTGGCGAACTACTGAGCGTAATCTTGCCTACTACATCAACAGCAGCTGAAATATGCTGGTGTTGACTGCAACGTCCCGTAAGGGATATGCGAGATATATATATATATATATATATATATATATATATATATATATATATATATATATATATATATATATAGCGACTTTTCTCAGTAATCTCGTATACTCTCGTAAGTAACGTGACGACGGTGAGAATCAGCAGTGGTTCGAATCGCGACAGTGACTTAGGAGTATGTGAGCTCAGAAAGTAATGGCAAACTACTGAGCGTAATCTTGCCAGGAAATCAACAGTCAGCTGAAAGATGCTGACGTTGACAGCAATGTCCTGTAAAGGATATGCAATCAGTATATATATATTATATATAATATATATATATATATATATATATATATATATATATTATATATATATATAAATATATATATATATATATATATATATATATATATATATATATATATATATATATATATATGATTGCATATCCTTACAGGACATTGCTGTCAACGTCAGCATCTTTCAGCTGACTGTTGATTTCCTGGCAAGATTACGCTCAGTAGTTTGCCATTACTTTCTGAGCTCACATACTCCTAAGTCACTGTCGCGATTCGAACCACTGCTGATTCTCACCGTCGTCACGTTACTTACGAGAGTATACGAGATTACTGAGAAAAGTCGCTATATATATATATATATATATATATATATTATATATATATATATATATATATATATATATATATATATCGCATATCCCTTACGGGACGTTGCAGTCAACACCAGCATTTTTCAGCTGCTGTTGATGTAGTAGGCAAGATTACGCTCAGTAGTTCGCCACTGCTTTCTGAGCGATCGGCTCACATACCCCGTAGGTTACCGACGCGGCGAGAACTGCTACCTTTTCTCGCGTACATCACATTACTCACGAGCGTATATGGGATTTTGGAGAAAGACGTAAACCTTTAGGCCAGGGAGCCGGCTTATATATATGTATATAAACTCAAGTGAGACCAAACTAGCGGATGATGACCTCAACGCCATAGAGGCCCTACCAACTCTTGACTACCTGGACAAACTTCCCACCATAACAAATATAAATAAACGTGCATCTGGCAAGGCCCCAGGTAAGGATGGGATTCCAGCAGAGGTTATCAGGCGTGGACAAGACACACTCACTCTACCGATTCACTAGCTAATAGAGCTATGCAGGTGAGAAGGACAAGTCGCACAGGATATCAAGAATCAAGCATCATAACACTGTACAGAACAAGGGCGATCGGAACGATTGTACCAGTATAGGGATATCTCACTCTCTGTGTATTTGTTTTATGTGTATTTGTGTCGTGTGTTATGTGTATATGATGGGGTGTTTGTTGAGTTTTTGGTGTTGTATGTGTTTTTGGTTTGTTTTAAGTTGGTGTGGGTTTTTTTGGGGTTTTGCTTTTTGGTAGTATTGTTTTTAATAGGTTGTGTTGGGTTGGGTGTGATTTTGGTTTTGTGTTATTTGTGGTTTGTTGGTTTTTATTTTGTTTTGTTATGTATTTGTTGGTTTTGTTGGTTTGTGGGTGTTGATTGTTATTATAATATGTTTTGGGTTTTTATTTTTGGTGTTTGTGGTGTGTTTTTGGTTATTTGTTATTGTGTATGTTTTGTATGTATGTGTTGATTTTATTTTGTTGGTGTGGTGTTTTTTGGTTTGTTTTTGTGTGTTTTTTGTTATTTTTGTTTATTTATGTCTGTTTGGTGGTGTGGTTGGGTGGTTTGGTGTTTTTTTGTGTTTTTTATTTTTTATTTCTGGGTTTTGTATTTGTATGGTGTTTGTATTTTGTTGATTTTTATTTTTTGTATATGTAAAATTGTATGTTGTGAATTTATATTGTTGTTGATATTTTTTGTATTTGTTTTGTTGTTTATTATTTTGTATTTTTTTGTGTTGTGTATAGTGGGTATATTATCTTTATATTTATTTTATTTTTTTGTTTGGTTATGTGTTTGGGTGTTGTGTGTGTGGTAATATTTTTTAGTATTGTCTTTCTTTTTTGATTGGGTTGTGTATGGTTTTTTATAATTTGTTGATTTTATTTTTGTGGTTTGTGTTTGGTGATTGTTTGTGTATTTTTGTTGTTATGTTATGAAAGTATTTGCAGATTGTTCTGCGCAGACTTCAAGTCCTGAGAGATCAACCTACCCCGAATCACAGTGTGTCTTCCGACAGAACTGTCTACCACTGATATGATATTTTCATTGCGACAATGCAAGAAAATACGTGAACAGAATCACCATACATCCATTGCCTTCATCGACCTCACAAAGGCATTTGATTTGGTCAGTCGTGAGGGTCTGTTCAGGCACTAAAAAGATTGGCTGCACACCAGCTATTCTGTACATTGTGGTATAATCAAGTTGATGGTGCAACTTCAGCAGAGTTTGAAATCAAGATGGAGTAAGTTTTGTTGTGTACTAGCTCCCACCCTCTTTGGAATATACTTTTCACTTCTACTGAAATATGCCTTCGTGATCAGGATGGTGGTATAGCATTCACTCACGCTCAGATGGTGCCTGTACAACACTCAGAGATTGAAGGCCAAGACCATTAGGAGGTACTGATCAGAGAGTTGATTTTGGCAGATGATGCTGCAATTGCGACCCACTCTGAGGAAGAATTACAACGTCTACTATCTGCATTCGCCAATGATTGTTCTGAATTTTGGTTAAACAAAAAGAAGACACAGATTATGTCACAAGTGCACATGGTACCATCAATCTTTGTTGACGACGCCAAACTAGAGATAGTTAACCATTTTACTTATCCAGGATCAGAGTAAATAGCAAATTATCCCTAGGTCAGGAATCACATCATGATTGGTCAGGCCGAACAACAATGAACAGGTTAAGTAAAAGAGTACTGGGAGAACAGGAAGCTTACTGCCAAAACAAATGTCCGTGTCTATCAAGCTTGTGTCCCTTAGTATTCTTTCTTTATGGCAGTGAAGCCTCTACAACCTACTCACCTAAGAGAAAACGTCTTCGTAGACTTAGATGGATAGGATACGTTAGGAGGATGGGTGATGGTAGAATACCCAAGGACTCTTTTTGGTGAATTACAAATGGGTAAGAGATCTCGAGTCGGCCTCTACTACGATACAAAGTAGTACTCGAGGGTAACACTGTATATATATATATAAATATATCTATATATCTATATATATATATATATATAATATATATATATATATCTATATATATATATGAGCCGCGTGACACGATACGGCTCCACAATATTTCCGGATGATGCAACGACAGAACCCCTCCCCCGTAGCTGGGGCATCACGGGTAATTCGCTCCGCCAGAATTGAGCGACCATTTTTTCCCGTGCGAGTCAGTTCTGAAACAACCGCCGATACAGGCCGGGTGGGCGGTCTCAAGAGGAGAGGACCTGAGCTGGTCCCTCATCTCATCCCCATCCATGGAGAGCTGAATGCCTCCGGCGTGACTGGATGAGTCTCTGTATTCTTCACACACAGATGGACATATCTGTGAAGATTGAAACCAGTTCGGCTGAACTCACGAAATATATCCTGCAAGACCCCAGTGCATGGTTTTGTTTGATTATGTAATTCCTGTCATAGGAGGGAACATCCCTGGGTCCTGTTTACCCCCATTTTTCTTACCCCTTTTTTTTTGTTTATCCTCCATTTTTCCTCACCTCCCATTTTCCCTCACCTCACATTTCCCCCTCTCCTGCCAGCTGATCCATAGTTTGAGTTTTTCATATCTGAGTTTGTGACTGAGTTTGTGACTGCATGTGACATGCATCTGCTACAATTTCTAGTTTGATTTATTCAGGCTTTTCATACTCAAAAAGGGATCTCTATTTAGTAAGTTGGTGGTCCTGTTTTGGTAATGTGTCCCCAGTCAGTTTGGGGGTGTGACTTTTCTCTGGTGGCATTAGGCACAATATTGGATTTGGTTTGAGGCACACGGGTCCGATACAATCTGGAGCCCAATCACTGATTTCCGCTGTGAACTACAGGGATCCATGGTGTTGTTTTGTGTGTCTCAGATGTTGAGTCCGGTCTCCGCACTGTAAGGCCCATCCCTAGATTTAGAGTTGTGTTCTTGTTATTTTTCAAGTAATGGTCCTCTCTTGTCCAATCCTGGTCAGCGGCTGTATACAGCAGGGTCCCCAGGAGCACTTTGTATGCTCAGCCACACGGGCAGAGGTCTGACTATTGCGGCAGACTGCCTATATAAATGCAAGTGATTTTGAGTGTTGATTTTTTGACAAGCCAGACGAGCCAGGATCGTACACAAACAAAGAAACCACAAGAACAGACGAGCACAAAGGATAGCCGCCGACCGATCCCCCAGCTGACGTCACAGACACAAACGCTACATAACCAGTCCGAGATAGGACTCACAAGACAGAATTAGGGTGAATAAACCCACAAAAACCAGGCTCTCAACATAACCGACTCTGACGAAGCAGGTTAGACGAGACCGAATTTGGAATTTTTGTGTTTGGAATTGGAATTGGAATTGGAATTGGAGTGTTGATTGTCTTGTTCATAATAACCACACTCTGTATCGGTACAGTTTAGAATATGAGCTACGAGAGTGGACAATAAGACCCATGCATGTTATCTGATTTCGTTTATCCAATTGTTAATGATGTGTTATGTTTGGTCTTTGTTGTTCAGTGATGTTGTTGTTGTTTGTTCCATTCATTAATGTCGGTCAAGCCCATCTCAGTGACCCATTGTCTGGAATATGCATTAAGGCACAGTTCCCCGCTAAAAAGTCCTGGATTCTTCTGTCTTAACTTTTTCCTGTTAACTGGGGAGAATATATAAGTGCTCTTTTTCTCTTTCTTCTTATTATCCTTTCTTCTCTGGCCCACAAAGTCAGTGTTGTCTTTGAGCACCTAAGAATAGGAAACCATGCCCTCCTATCCTTTATATTCTTCCTCCTGTTACATATATATTCACTGGCACTTTGCTGTCTTGACAGTCGATAGTAAGTCATTATTATGCCATACATATTATACTATATATATATATATATATATATATATATATATATAATATATATATATATATATATATATATATATATATATATATATATATATATCTCCCCCGATGGTGTTTCCACCTTGTCGTGGTGGGGGAGCTTGAGTTTCTCAATGACCCTGAGAGCTATGCCGGCGGTAGCGTAGCTACCAGCAGGGCCTCCCAAGCCGGACAGGTCAAAGGGTAGAGAACAGACAAAGAGAAACACCCTGGTCCTCCAGGTTGGGGGTTGAAGCGTGGGGTTAACATCCCCACCTTTGTAAAAACTTTTCTTTGTTACGAAACAAATACATGAGCCTCGATATCGGACTGACTTATCTGGACAACGACCTTGGAACGTTAAAGGACTTTTGAGATTTGGAACATGGATGTACGGACAATATAATCGATTATGGAGCAGGCACCTACTGAAGAGAAAGAAGATGATATTAAAGAAGACTTTTATAATGATCTGGAAGATGTCATAGAAGAAACCCCAAACAGGACATCCTGATTGTGCTGGGAGACTTCAATGCAAAAATAGGTAGAGAGCAAACTAATAAAAAAAGTGGCCGGTATGGAAAGCCTACATACAACTTCAAATGATAATGGATGGAGAGTCATCAACCTGGCAGAAGCCAAAGGACTGCAGATTAGCAGTACCAGACTACAAAGAAAGGATATACACAAACAAACTTGGAAATCATGTGACAAGAGAACCTATAATCAAATAGATCACATTTTAATTAACAACAGAAATGCATCAAACATACAGCAAGTCAGAAGTTATAGAGGAGCTGAGTGCCACAGTGACCATTTCCTCGTTGGAGCAAAATTTAAAATAAAACTTAAGAGAGCTTTCTATACTAAATTACAAAGATTACACCCAACATATAACAGAGAAAAACTACAAGACATTACAGTCAAAGAGAAATTTACAGATGAAATAAAATGTAAACTTGAAACTTTGCAAAACCCTTTGGAGGAAAGCGTTGACCAAACTTGGTTGAACATCAAGAATACAATTCAATCTACCGCAGAAGAATGTCTCGGTGTGTCAACCACGCATAGAAAGAACAGATGGTTCAATCAAAAATGTGAAGAAGCAGTCACTAGAAGAAGAATGCCAGACATGTATGGTTAAATGACATCAATAACATCCAAAAGGAAGAGCATTATAGAAATGAATGTAAAGAGGCTACAAAAATAGTCAGACAGCAGAAGCGAGAATATATGAGTAATATAATCAAAGATATGGAAACTAATCACCAGAAAAATGAATCCAGAAAGTTTTTTAAAGTACTGAAGTCAATGAAACGAGGGCACCAACAAAACACATATGGTTTAAAAAGACAAAAATGGGAATATGATAAATACCAATGAAGAAATGTGCAACACATGGAAAGAATATTTTATTGAATTACTAAATTGTGAAGCTCCAAGTAACATTTTCCCACAGGAAGAGGTTCTAACATGCGAACCACAAATTGAAGAACCTACATTTGAAGAAATCCTATATGTAATCACACGACTTAAAAACAATAAGGCAACTGGGACTGATGGAATTGCTGCTGAATTTATAAAGGCAGGTGGCCATGCATTACATCTAAAGCTATACGAACTAATAATAAAAATCTGGAGGACAGAAGAATTACCCCATGACTGGAAAGAGTCATTATTGATACCTATCTTTAAGAAAGGAGACAAGTTCCAATGTGGAAATTATAGAGGAATATCACTACTGTCCACAAGCTATAAGATACTATCCGCAGTATTACTAAATAGACTAAAACCATATTCAGAAGACATATTAGGTGACTACCAGGCGGGTTTTAGACAAAACAGATCAACAATAGATCAGATATTTATCTTACGACAAATAGCCGAGAAACATTGGGAATATAAAAGAGATCTCCATAACATTTTTGTGGATTTTAAAAAGGCTTATGATAGTGTCCATAGGAATAGTCTATGGAATGTTATGCAGGAATTTGGAATACCAAGGAAGTTAATTAACATGACCAAACTATGCATGGAAGATACTTATAATATAGTAACATATAAAGGCAGGAAATCAGACCCCTTCCAAATAACATCTGGCTTGAAACAGGGTGATGCACTATCGCCGCTACTCTTCAATCTGGCTCTAGAGAAAGTTGTAAGGAAGGTAAAGGAGGAATGTGATATTGGAGGAACATCCAAGCTGCTTGGTTATGCAGATGATATAGATATTATAGGGCAAAGTGAACAAAAGACATTAGAAATATTGACTCACTTAAAGGAAAAAGCCCAACAGATGGGGCTGGTTATCAACCAAGATAAGACAGAATATATGGTAATTTCAAGAGACGGAATGGCTAAAAACTCTGGCCACATACAAATAGATAATATGACCATTAAAAGAACGGAAACATACAAATACCTGGGTACAATCTTCAACTGCTCCAACATCATAAGGGAAGAAATACAAACTAGAATCAACTCTGGAAATAAGATATACTATGCACTACAACATCTACTAAAATCAAAGGCGCTATCTCGTAACACCAAAATCACAATATACAAAACACTGATCAGACCAGTTGTGCTGTATGGCTCTGAAACCTGGAGTACAACGAAAGGAGACGAAGCCTTGTTACAAACCTTTGAGAACAAAATTTTAAGACGCATCTTTGGACCCATTAGGGATACACAAAGTGGAGAGTGGAAAAGAAGAAGTAACAAAGACATTTATGATTTGTTTAAGTCCCCGCTAATCACTGGTATCATGAAGGCTAATAGACTACAATGGCTGGGGCATATAGAAAGAATGGAAGATAATAGGGAAACAAAACTCGCTTACACTCAGGAAATAAATGACCGTAGACCCCGAGGTAGACCAAGAAGGCGGTGGAGAGATAATATACATACAGACCTACAAGCACTTGGAATCAACGACTGGCAAGAGAAGGTCCACCAGAGAGACGAATGGAGACAGATTGTATTTGCAGCAAAGAACCTCAATGGCTCGGAATGCTGAAGAAGAAGAAGAAGATATATATATAGTATATATATATATTATATATATATATATATATATATATATATATATATATATATATATATATATATATATATAATATATATATATATATATATTATTGTCTTTTGGTTTGGGGATTTTCACTCTGTGATTGAGTTTCACCTGTATGTTTCTGTTGTAAGATATGTCCACTGTGTGCAGAAATATTACAGACGACATGTTGACAGACAGTTGTGTAGATTAAATGGCGGCATTTGAGCCATATTATTATTCATTAAGGCTTGTGGAAGGAGATCCGTGAAGAAGGCTTGCATGGTGAGCAGAGACTGGAACAGAGCCACTGTGGCCTGATCTCAGTGCAGAGCATCATTACATCATCAGGACATTATACGCAGCGTAATGGCTCACATCTTTCTCAGAACCTGTGACTAAAATCGCGACAATACAGCTTCTAATATGGCGACCAAGTACACTTGAAAGAGTGAAAAGCTACACACTCCCAGATCGCAAGTTGTCTTTATCTTCTCCAGCTGATCTTGGGATGTTTGAAGGGTGTACCGCTGTAATAAAACT
Source organism: Cepaea nemoralis (assembly GCA_014155875.1). Classification (NCBI taxonomy): domain Eukaryota; kingdom Metazoa; phylum Mollusca; class Gastropoda; order Stylommatophora; family Helicidae; genus Cepaea; species Cepaea nemoralis. The sequence continues at coordinate 54,830 of JACEFZ010019395.1, forward strand.
GATCTGTGGACTTTTGTAGGATTTATTATGTAGACACTACTGAAATACAGCTGATGGAAAGAGCCAGATTTAACTACTGCAACTATAAATACAATTTGGCAGCCGCGGTAGCTTAGTGACTAGACGCTCATCTGCCAGCCTGGTGATCTTGAGTTCTAATTTCAAATTGGAAATCTGTCAACAACTTAACTGACAGGCATCATCGGGTACTTCTCACACACCCATACAAGACAATTTGCAAGTCGTGTGGAGGCAAAATGCATGGTCCATTTTATTGCCGTTGCTCGCTTACAAGCGGTAAACAGTCGCTAATGCAATACACAATATACAGCCACAGAATTATCTAACACAAACTGCTAACCCTATGCTAACTCTATCTACTAGTGAACACAAAACCCTAACGCTATTCTAAACGAGGTGAACGCCCCAAGTCCAGTCTCCCGTCTGCCGAACATCTCTCCCGTGGTTACACACCACGCGGGGTGACCTTCTCCTTCGTGCGTGTTACCTCACACCGCACGCTGCTGGCAAAACGTGGCCTGTTGAGTGTCTACTCAACTGTGCTCTGGCTTCATGAGGTGTGGTGGTATCGTGATTAGAGTGCTAACTCTCTGAACACCGCCTGCGTGTATCATGAGGGAGTGGCTAACCTTCCACTATTCCCTCATCTCCCCTGCTCTTGCCTCGGCACCGCATCTCCTCCTGGTCCCTCCAGGATTGACCGCTCTCCCTGGCGGAGGGGATGCGGTCGAGTCTTTGACACACACCCGCCCTCTTGTGTTGCGTCATCAACTTTCACGTATTGGTTGTGACGCAAGGAGGTTTCTACACAAAAAATTAGTGTCTCTAATTTTTGTCAAAGACTCTAGATAACCTGGCTCTGGGCTTTCCATTAGACTATTAACAACTATTGTCACAATGTAATAAAGCCTCACTTGGCTACTGGCAATCGCCACAAACTTGCCTGGTTGGCGTGAGCCCCTTCTCACATGCTATATTATATTATATCAGAGGTATGTCTGAACCGGACCGTTGTCTTATAAGACCTGCCCTCACATAGTAAATTAACTTACTACCCATACAAAGTTGACTTTCTTAGGGTCAACACATGAATTGATTCATGTCCCCATATAATATTTAACAACCATTCTACAAGAGTGTGTGCGACAGGCTTTACCTCCTTCGCTTCCGCGCGTAAGACTTTATTTCAATGTTAATTTAGTTCTTCGTTGTCTATATGTCCCCTGGCCCCAAAGTTATCTGCCTTTGATCTACAAATAGTGTATGCAATTATCTGTTTGTTTTTCTGGTTGTTGCGTGTTTGGATGTAATAAATCTACTAATCTAACTTCTACCCTATATTTCTACTTTATCTGTGTATGTATGTTAGTTTTTTGAGTGTCATAAATTTGTTCAATGTGGCCACAAACAGGTGTATAACACTAATTCGTGACTACATTCCATTGTTATGAAACGCAAAATACTGTATTCTAAGTTCTAAACTATATCACAGACCACACATTCACACCAACACAATTTCCCTCGCGAAAACCAACATTAACGCAAACAAATATTAAAAGTCGTGGCAGGCCGCAGAAGAATTTGCTGACTGCTTGCATTCTCTCCCGTCTATCTTTCATTCATTCTCACTTTCACACTTCTGTCATACTCCTTTCACCCTTACTTCTATCACACATCACTCATCCCTCCATACTTATTCTTCTGCTTATTTAAAAACCTTGGAGTGAGACTGTACACGTTTGGCTCAGTTTGAGATGATTGAGCCTCATGACTGTGCGCTAGTCATTGCACGAGTCATATTGTACATTATATTTACATGGGCGAGACAGGGTTGATGGCTTGTCCTTTTATCTCATCCTAAAGTATCATATTTTATATTATATAAACTATTCTCCTTTATAACTAAGTATTTAATGTGTTACCTAAGTTCTAGTATGTTAATTATATCATCTGTTTATCCTACTCCTTATGTTTATCTAATCTAAGGGGATGTACTGTAACTATTTAAATGTAATTAGTGTGATATGAGTTATGTACCTTAATTACCTGGATGATGTGAACATAAATTATGTACTTTTCTAATACTATACTATCTAATGTTGTTAGATTGAAAATGAATCATATGATTAATGTTCTTAATCTAAATTATGTAAATGATGTATGTAAAATGATATTACTAATTACTGGTAATGTTTGATCGATGGTATGGTTTTCATAATATGGAATAAACTAACCTAAACTAAAGCTAAATGAAATGTAACACTCTAATGGTACTATTTCTATTAAAATTTTACTTTAGCTTGTAATTACCTATTTTTTTACGTCTAACCTAATATTTTAAGCTAAATAGCTGGGTTGATTACTGTACTAACTATACTATTTAAATAAATGAGAATTATTATATTACCTAATTCTATCTCTAATCTATCACTATGTTAAAATATTATCTTACATATCACATTAAGTTTATATACATGGTATTCAGTTCTCTCAGGTTAGTAGTTGCCTTCATGTTTGTATATTGGTATAGGCACAGTATAACTACATAATTTGCCTGGGTATCTGAAATACATTTCACGGTCATAATAATGTTCATCGGTAGTGCACGTGTAGAGATTCGCTGGTGTCGTAGTTTAGTCTTTATGTGTCTGAAATTAAGCACTGTTCTGACACTGTTTTCTACATTTCACACAAATGATACACCGGACTGGAGCTTAGTTGGAAATGAGCTGTCCTGATTCACACGGTAGTATCTAAGTTCTGTAGCACAGTTCTTAAGTTAATGTCTACGGACACATGATAGTTCATTCTTAAGCATACAATGGGTGTATATGTAACCTATTTTACATAGCATATTGTACTGTATTCATGTACTAACTATCATTCTACATTATTATGTGGGATTTCAGGTATTATTACCTCAGATGGTCTACTGAGGGTATCAGCCAGAATGTTGTCCTTACCCTTGATATGTTCTATACTAAACGTATAGTTCTGAAGTATCAGAGACCACCTGTATATCCGGTCGTTTCTATGCACCCCAGTTTGGATGACCGTGATGGGAGAATTATCTGTCTGGACAATGAAGTGTACACCCGCCAGAAATCGATGGAGCTTCCTCACTGAATAGATGACGCTGAGGGCTTCAGTTCTGCTATCGAATATCTGGACTCGGCAGGTGTGATCTTACGGCTCACGTAGCAAACCGGATGGAAGATGCCGTCATAATATTGGCCTAGGACTGCAGCGATGGAGATCCTGCTGGCATCTGTCCTAAGATAATCAGGATTAGGCAAGCGGAGGATGGGAACATTACTAAAAAGAATTTTCAATTTTGACAATGCAGAAATTAATAATGCATCTTTCACATTTCATTTTACAAATGCTTTTAAAACATTGGAATATAGAATTATAATTTCTGAGTAATTTACTAATCCCAAAAGGCTTCTGACCTGTTTCTTTCTTTTAGACATGGTCAGATTCATAATTTTGGTACTAATTTCAGGTCAGTCTTTAGTTGATCTTGAGAAATGACATGACCCAAAAATGAATTTATTTTAGGCATAATTTGACTTTGCTTGGTTTGACAGTGAGACCGAAGAGTCGCACTCTGTCAAAGGCATGTCTCAGTTTCAGTAGGTGTATTGTCCAGTCATCAGTATTCTGATTTATTCATGTGTATTCTATAAGTTCACTACATGTATGCCCCTCGTCGGATTTGCCAGTCTCACTAACTAGTGTAGTTGCGCTATGTATGTCTGTCGTCTGATCACTAGGTGGTGGTGCACTCTGTTCGTCTGTCACTACTTCTGTCTCTTGTCTTGAAAAGTGAGGTTTCCGCATGTTGACATGGAATATCTCTAAGTGTCTGTTTATCGATATTTCATAGTCAACATGTACCATGGTTATGTGCCACCTTGAATGGTCCTTGCCATTTCGTTGGTATGGAAGTAGCCTAAATCTGTCTTGATCAAGTTCAAGATCACTGGTTCTTGCACCGTTGTTTGTGTGTTTGTGGTAGAACTGACCCTTCCTCTATCAAATGGCTTGGGAGCCAGTATAGAAGGTTGTACTTTAGTTGTAGGATGTCTACCCTTAAACTTGTGTACCAATTGTTGACAGACATTACACGCAAATACATTATGAAAACATAATTTTATCTTCTTGAAAAAACCTGGTCTGGTGTTGTTGTATGCAAGATGACCAGTCACCGGTGTTTTATGTGCATATTTGGCATAGTTAACCGGTGTTGTTCAGGTAACACCTGTTCATGGTTACCAGTAGCATGACCTGTAGTTGAAATGCCATTCTACGTCTAAATAAACAAGATGCATTTTGGTCACTCTGGCTTTGACCTTTAACAATTTTAAGTGTGGAGACACATTAAGAGTAGATTTCTGGTGGTGTAAAAGTTTCTGTTTGTTTGTGTCATCTGTGCTGTTGTAGCAAGCATCAGTAGTGTCTCATCTTGTAATATGTTATGATGTTTTGAAGTGTCTGTTTGGCTGTTGTAATAGTTTGCCTTCACTTTTTCCATGCAACTATTTCATTAATCGTACAATGTTTTAGTTGGGGTAAGCACCCCAGAATAAATCAGTACAAGGGTTGTTCAGTATTGCACAGGTAAAGGTACCAGAGAGAAAAGGAGAGTCAATCTGGGCTTTTGCCAAAGGGTAGATTTCAATGTTACCCGAAAAGGTACGGCATTTGACAGTATCACCTGTGTAATCACCCGGATTCACCAGTTCTTTCCGAAGACCAATAAGGGTACTGCCGCTGTCCAGCAAACACTGGCATGCTACATCATTGACCATCGCATTGTGGAACACAAGATTGCCTCTGGAGGCTACTGCTGCGTTTACACTCTCAGATGAGCATAGTACTGTATGTCCACACTCTAGTTTCGCGTCTGTATGGAATTGGTGACATCGTTCACAGCTGTCGAAGCTCAACATATCGTATGCACCACAGTGGATTTTTATGATCAACTTTGACTGCCAGGTCGAATAAGCTTAATATGGCTACCAAGAATTGTTTTAGAACGTAAAGGAGACCGGCGTCATACTGATCACATCGCCCACCGAGTACCGAATAGTCTATAAAACACATATACAAGGTTCTTTTACTTTACTTTACTTTACTTTACTTTACTTTACTTTACTTTACATAAAAATAACGATAAAAAGTAAAGTACAACTTCGGAATACTTCTTCGTGGCCTGGACTTGACACACGCTGGACAGACAACGTCCCTAAACAACAAGCACACAATCTTCAGTCTACAATCCCTGGTTTTCCCAATACCACTGTGTCAACAATACCGGTCTCATCGGCCTCATCGCCAGCTTAATATCGTCGCTCCTGATTTTTCTGAATTTCTGGGTGTAAACTAACATAGTTTGTGTAAACTTCACTTTTCTTATACAAACTCAACGTTTCTATAAACATTTTCATCTGTTGAGCTGGCAGTCCTCATGGCGTCTCCCTACAGCAAATGTTGTTTCCCAGCCGCGCTCTTGTGTTAATAGACGTAATGATACGTCGGTCCCTGATCACATCCGAGCTACTGTTATAAGACATTTACACGGCTCACTTATTATTTCTACCATGGGACTGCAGGCAGTGAGAAGAAGGAAAGCACGGAACATCTTTGAGGTTAGTTAAATATGGCTATCTGGTATTGATGTGTACTTTTCTTCTTGACGTTTCCCCGACAGACGTCTGTCTTGGCAAACTGCTGGTGAAGCATTCCAGACCCGATTATCTTCATTGTCTGATCGGGTTCTGTTTGACTAGTCGAGTAGCTGGAGAATGTTCTTTACCTGATTCTTAATTGCGTCATGGCAGAATTATAGACGTTGAGACATATGATGTAAAGGTAAGTATAAGAACGCAAAAGCATTAAACATGTTTTCCAGTTATGAACACGTAATGTTATCGAAATAGGATGAGAAATACATTTACAAGTATTGATCGGCATGCATAGCGGAGAAGGAACGAAGTAGAGATAAAAACATATTATACAATATAAAATTGAAAGCTATGGCTATACAGACATTCCTTTAGAGAGGTGCTGTCGATTGTTGCAGACGATAAGTTCAAATCCCGCTGAGATTTGAATTGTTGTATTGTTGAATGTGTTCTTTTGTCTCTAAGATGTTTGTTTGTACACATACACAAACACACACAAACTTACACACACACACACACTAACACACACACAATATATATATATATATATATATATATATATATATATATATATATATATATATATATATATATATATATATATATATTAGGGGCGTTCATTTGAAACCCGTTCCGATGGCTTTATTACAAAAGCATGAAAGAAACATTAACAGGTGTGGTAGAATTAAACAAAGCATTTATTTTGAATGAATTATGCACCATGGGTTGGTAAGAAGAAGTCGCCGTAGGCATTCAGGCAAGTATCCCATTGCTTAGGTAGACGGCGAATGCCGTCCGCAAAAGAGGATTGTGGTTGCTCACTGAACCAAGTGTTTACCGTGTTCATTACGTCTGCATCTGTGTGAAATTGTTGCCCCCTGAGAGCTTTTTTAGAGGTCCGAACACATAAAAATCACATCGTGACAAATCAGGACCATAGGCTGGATTTTGCAGAATTTCCCACTTCTTTCTTGCTAATGCTTCCTGCACAATCTCTGCAACATGCGGACGAGCATTATCGTGCAACAAAATCACACCGCGAGAAAGCATGCCGGGTCGTTTATTCTTGATGGCTTTTTGCAGCTTGTCTAGTGTTTGCAAGTGGTAGGTAGAGTTGATGTTGACACCAGGTGCTTTAAAGTCGGCCAACAATAGCCCATCATAGTCAATAATGCATTCAGCATAACCTTACCAGCGGAAACCTGTACCTAGAATGTGTGTGGCTTTTGGTGATCCAGCATGCTTTCATTGCATGCTCTCTCTTTTGTTGCTCAAAGTGGTGACACCATAGTTCATCGCCTGCCACTATGCGGAAGAGAAATGCATCACCCTCCACTCTGTAAAGCAGCAAATGGTTCAAACACCATCCCATGCTTTCCTCTTTTTGGTGGTCGGTCAACATCCGTGGTACCACTGTGAACAACCTTCCGATATTGCAGTTTCTTACGAACGACCTTTTGAATTGTCCCAAATGAATCATCAAATTCTTTCGCTAGCGAACGTATGCTTCAACAACGGTTCATCTGTACTGCTGCATCAATTTAGGCGATGGTTTTTTTTAATGTTGCAACAATATGTGCTTGACCCGGCCGTGGAAGGCATGTCGTGAACTGACGTCCTTTCCGAAACATTTGCCCAGTTTGTCACTGTTGTCTTCGGCACACATTTGTTACCGTAAGCTGCCTGCATTCTTCGATAAATTTCCACTGGTCGACATCCTTCAAATGAAAGAAACTGAATCGCCGCTCTTTGAGCTTCTTTGGACGGATTTTTGGATCAACCCCGCCATTTTCTCAACGGTCAGAAAAAGGACCTATGCATTATAGGATGATACTTGGTCAATACTTATCACATGACTATGACATGATCATGTTCAACGTATGCAATTATGCGCGGTGCGGCACGAACGGATTTCGAATGAACGCCCCTTATATATATATATATATATATATATATATATATATATATATATATATATATATATATATATATATGTGTGTGTGTGTGTGTGTGTGTGTGTGTGTGTGCGCGCGCGCGTTCTCGGCTCTCTTCTTAACAACCACACCTTAACAGACCCCATTTTCATCACATATGGTCCAATATTCTCACACAAACAGAAACATAGGCAAGGCGGCCTTTCAGTTAGAGGATTTTGTGCTTGTGCGCGACCTTACTCGTTCCAGTGTTGCTGGAAAGATCCAGAAATGCTAAGTTGGTGTATGTCTTGAAGGAGGAAAATGGCAATTACAATTCCATATTGTAGAGGAGAGGCGTTCACCGGGTGGCGGATGGTGGATAAATCTCCAGATATATTGGTTAGCTGAGATATCAAATAAGCTGGTGATGGTGGTTGAGAGGAGGTTAGTTAGTTGTCTGGGGTAAACTCATCATCATTCAGTAACTTGCCGGCTGGTGTAGGAGATCATGCTTCTCCACAAATTGCGATCTCCTACGGTATGGATCAATTCGTTTGTTGACTCCATTCCCTGCCATGACACAAGACTGTCAAAAAAATGTTACGCTGTCTTCCTCTATCTCTCTTTCATCAAATCTCTCCAGTTGTCACATCAAATTCCAGTTGTTGTCTTCTCATAAAGTGGCCACAAATTATGACTACTTCTTTCTGGTGTTTGGATAAGTTGTCATTGCAACTTAACTTCCCTCAACATGTTCAGATTGCTCATATTGGCTGCCCAATTAATTTCAGCATTCTTCAATAAAACAACATCTGCAGGCTTAAGGGATTTTTCGCATGCTTACTAATTGTCCAGAATTCACAGGGGTATGTTAACAATTGTTCTACGAAACATGCAAGAACCCTTTTTCTAAACTTTCAAGGTTAGTTGGTTGCATATACTTTACAGGACGTCCGCAGTCAACACCAGCATTTTTGCTGTAGTAATCACTTGGCAAGTTTACTTTCAGTAGTGTGCCATTGCTTTCTGAACGACCGACACCCATACCATTTCGTAAAAACACCAAAGCAAGGCGGTCTGCTGCCAAATCGCCGGCAGCTGTGTTTCGAATGCGCGCATGCTAGATTACGAACTGCGTCCGTAAAACCTTCGCCACGGATCCAGTAACTTTTAATGACAAGGAATTATTGCACACAATGTTCTTCTTTGGTAACAACTGTGTACAATATCTAAAATGTATGTGATATAACCGAAGGCTGGCAAGAGGCGCCATGACTTTTCTTTCTGCAGCATTGCATGAGTCGTCTCTTTAGAAAACGCCTAGCGGATTTAAACCTAATCGAGTAGTTGAAAAATAATCCGAAACCACTGTTGAACATGCGTTGCAGATTATGAATATGATTCACTAGCGTTTTATACAAGTGGCTACTCCTTACGAACAGCCTTTCCAGCAGTACGGAAAGCAGTGTGTACCAGATGACCCCAGACCATAAGCATTGCACAAGAATCAGTATGCTGAAAGTAGGGCCTTAGAATGCCAGCAACTCAGGGACAGATGGCATAACGGCGGGCCTTTTGACATCCACATCTTTCAAGCATATGTTCCAAAAGAAGAAAGCTTGGATGCTTTTTATAGTGGCCCGGATAATGCCTTAAAGAAGTGAAGTAAATATCATATTGAGAGACTAATGGTAATGTGGAAAAGCAACAAGATGGTTGCAGAATATACAATTATGACCTAGAGAGCACCAATGAAAGCGATAGAGGACCTGTATAATGACAAAAGCACGCCATTCTTGTAAACACCTGGCATTGGTAACATCCAAGAAGAATGCGAATCTAAAATAATCCTGATAATAGAATCAGGATTAGATTGACTAGATACTCGCTGACAGCTTTAAAGGTGCAAAAGGCATTATAACATGCAGACTGCAACATCGATAACAGATTAAATATAAGCGACGAGCATTTAGAGATAAAGAAAGTTAAAATATAAACGAAGAACATTACATTATAAGTGTGAGAGCTGAAGAATGAGACTATTACAAAATAAAACATTCAACATAAAAATACTGAAAATATGGCTGATTTGGAAATTCTATTCAAGAGGTTAATGGAATATTGAAGAACGCAGTGAGAAAGATAGCAGAAATAATTCCTAAACTGAAGACGTAGTGTGGAATGGCTGAGGACGAATTCTTACAACTAATAGAAAGAAAGAAGTGTCAACAAATAACCATGAAAAATATTAAGAGAATTATTTAAATTAAACGAGAAGAGGTTTTTGCCAAACTATTTAAACTTCACTGTGTAGCTAAGTTGCCTAAGCATTTTTGTTCAGCGATTTAAACTTCTTTTATGGTGTTCGGTTAGACAGTATATTGAACTCCAAGTCTAAATCTGTATTGCATTTATGAATCAGACAGATTGAAAAAAAGCGATATTATGTACTTATTAACTGCACACTTACATCAACTGGTACGCAAAATCCTAAAGTGCCAAAGAATAACATGGTATAAAGCATCACTGAATCGGCTATTATGGAGAGAACTAAACAAATTCCAGCGAATAAAGAGATAAGGAAACAACGCTGACGCTAAATATGACACAACATGGACACTTGATAATATTTATAACGAAGAAGCATTTTCTCTTAAGAATGAAGATGTGAAGAAGGGGTGACAGACAGACAGACAGACAGACAGACAGACAGGGCAGGAAGGAAGGAAGGAAGGAAGGAAGGAAGGAAGGAAGGAAGGAAGGAAGGAAGGAAGGAAGGAAGGAAGGAAGGAAGGAAGGAAAGGAAAGGACAGGACAGGACAGGACAGGACAGGACAGGAAACGAAAGGAAAGGAAAGGAAAGGAAGGAAAAGAAAGAAAGAAAGAAAGGAAAGAAAAGAAAGAAAGAAACAAAGAAAGAAACCTTTTGCTCATACGTGCTTCTAAATGCCCGTGTGTAAAGCTTGACTCGCACCATGGAGAACGGTCTTGGCAAACTGGTTAAGACTCATTAGTAACGTAGGAACAGTCATAGGATGAAACGGACAGTGTACACACTGTAATAATAGCCATTACAGAACAATTGCTTCTGAAGAGAAACGGCGGAGGCGTGGCACATTCGATGCGTGTTCAGTACACGATATAGAAAGCGGCTGCCTACCGTGAGAGAGACTGAGACCTCTCCAGTATACCCCACAGATATTACTGGAATAAATAAATACCACAGAAAATAAAAGCGACATTGGTAATTCTTGGCTTGCTGGAAAGATGCTTATTATACGTAAAAGCAAGGAAGCAACTCTAATAAGGCAGATAGATAATAAGGCTTGATGGTTCCGTCGCCCTGCTACTGAGTGAGTGCGTGGCGCGACACTGTGAGCCGTGAGTTTCGTGTGAAGTGCTTTTGAATCTGCCCGAGGTGTTTGGAACATGACTGCATGTTCGGAGTGATGGCAGATGGCTATGTCCCAGAGTTGACCGGTTTTTGCCTTATGCAGAAATGCGTGGCTGCTGGGCTTCTGGTTGACTGCCACTGCCATCGACGATGAACTGTATTTCGTGGACTGTGTGGGTGAACATCTAGAAAACATCCAGATGGGAAAATGGCTGCAGATTCCATCAGAAATGAACTGGGTGTTTTGTCGGGGACTATTGTGTTGACATTCTGGTGGCGGCATTATGCATAGTGCATCTGTGCGGGCTGATGTTTGTCGAGACTCAAGTCTTTTCCACTTTTCACATTGGGCGGTGGGGAGCGTTTTGTATGATATTCACTGGCACAGGAACGGAGCATAATGGGGACGACCCGTTGCTGTGAAGTTGGAACTGCGACTAACTAACTAACTAAGGCAGATAATAACTAAAAGTGCATCATAAAGTCATCTGAAACTGTACTTTGTGACAATGCCTGTCCGACATATTGAACGGTGTGTTGTTAAAATTGAAATATACGCACATTAAACAGGGGATCCCCTGAAGCGCAGTAGCTTGCTTGCTTGCCTACCGGCCGGCGGTTACGTGTTCGAGTCCTCATCGAGATGGGGATGTATTTCCACTGACTCAGTCTCCCAGGTTCCCTGACCTAGGGGTTTGCGACTTTCTCTGTAATCCCGTTTATCCACGTGAGCAAACGCAGCTGCGCGAAAATCGCTAGCGGTTCTTGCCGAGCCCATTACTTACGGGATAAGTGAGCCGGCCGCTTAGAAAGCAATGGCAAACTACTGAGCGTAATCTTGCCAAGAAATCAACAACAGCGGTAAAATACTGGTGTCGACAGCGATGTCCTGTAATAGGATATGCGAAAAAAAGTCTCCCAGGTCGACCCAGCTTAAAATCGGTGCCAGGAAACTACATGGGAAGTAAAATCGGTCTTCGAGAGATTTCCTATCGTGTACCAGTCGATCTAAATTTATGAACTAGTATCACATGAAACTCAACATAAAAGTTTGCAATATAAGAAACAAGAAAACGCAAGAACAATTATAGGACAGGATACGGGCTTATAAGAAGTAAAGGAGTAGAATGTATAGTGGACAGAAACTGATATCATAAAAACATGATCTGAATACACAAAAGACTTATCAAACGACAACAGAGGCAAGAAACCATAACTGTATAATGCGTATAAAGCCCAATCCTATTTTAAGTCCGCCTTATTATAGGACGCTAATGAAATGCTGATAAATGGAAAATGTTTTTCCCGATATGTAAGCAATAGGAACGTTATCTCAATAAAATTTGGCATTGCTACTATCGCAGAAATACGTATTTATTAACATACATAGTACAGGAGACATCACAAAGGGCTCAAAACAGCCATGTTCAGTACATTGTTCAAAAACATCAAAAGTTGTTAGTTATGAATACCCATTAGCTTAATAAACGACACAACCAAAATCTCTATAGATCATATAGTTTAGTTTAGTCGTTGGATAAACATCACGGCACACGGTCTTTTAAACCATAAGCGCTCCGTTTCCTCCTAGCTCAAACCTGAGTCTAGAGAAAACTAGCTCAATGCACGAACTCCGTTTGCATCGGCGAGGATCCTGAAATACTTTGGTAGATTTTTAACTCGAAATTTTGTCCCTGGCAGCGCCGTTAGGCTACTCTTTTCGATCTATAGATCATATATGAAAACAATCAAAATATACAAAATAAAAATAGCCGCGGAACGATCTGGCCTCTACAAAGAAATATACACTAGAAGTCTGGTAATGGATGTTCGACTGTTATATATATATTATATATATATATATATATATATATATCATATATATATATAATTATATATATATATATATATATATATATATATACGTATTGTGTAAACCCCAAAGAGATCAAGGATACTAAGTTCCTCCTTTTCCCAATGGATCCTGCCCGTTATAATTAACTGAGCTAGCACTGGCTCCAATTCTTGATTTAAATATATAGTTCGCAGAACAAGGAATTCGTTCCAGGAAACAATGAAAAGTTTCCTGAAGTTCCAACAATCCTGTTGGGTTTCCCTGCCTGTTCTCTCTAATTAATTAATATTCTCATGTGTGTCTTATGAACTTACATGACACGACAAGAAAACAGGCAATGGAGCGAAATTACCTCTTTCATAATTTATTAAACATAAACATGGTTCTATGGTCATTCAATACATAAACACATAATTCCATTCAAAAAATGGCATTATATATATGTGTGTGTGTGTGTGTGTTCGTTCGTTCGTTCGTTCGTTCATTTCATATAATCACCAAATACAATTCAAAGGTTATTACATATACCTTGATGTCACAAATATCATTTTACTTACATCTTTTCATATAGTTATCACCTAGTGATCATATTTCATTGGGATATACTGTGTCTGAAACTGCTGGTAAACATATTGTTTTACTTCAGGGTTACTGGATCCCTGATGCTATCATTAATATTTATAGACACTCATTTATTTCAGGCACAGAACTTCATTCAGTTTGAGGGCCTTTGCTCATTCCTCCTGCCCGCGCGTGTTATGCCGACGGTATCTGCATGTGTCCGTCCATCTCCGTGTCGTGGACCACCTGTCTCTCCCTATAAGAAACCACGTCTTCCACCAGTGTTCATTCTTAGCCACTGTGAGGTTTAATATAACCAAATTATTTCAGTGCTGAGACATGTTTGCTGTTTATAAACCAGTTTTCTTCGATGTTCAGATTTCGTAGGATTTCAGTATGTTTCTTCTTCTTGGTCCACGGTATAACAAAATCGTTCTCTCTAGTATTTGAGTTCTAAAGTCCCAATGTTCGTCTTTAGTGATTGCGAAATTGATAATGGCTCACATCGAGATGTTGCCACAGGGAAGTTGATGTATTCAAAATGTTATTTGTACCTGTTTGTTGGTTTGTGCCATAGGTTTTAATCTCTGCAGTGCTATGGCCAGCATGTCCCTAATTTCTTGTCAACGTCCCTCATTCGTGTTGATTATTGAGCCACGATCTTCACATTTTGTGACATTTTCAATGTCCTCGTTGTTAATTGTGATCTTTGGCAGGCTGCTTATTGACTGTGATATGGTTGAACTATGTAGATCAGATGTGCGGAAACACCCCTATCACTCCTGATATTCTAAAGTTTCTGATACTGAACACCGCCGAAGGCCTTACTGTAGTTTATGGATTAAGTATAAAGATTTACATTGTACTCTCTGCATTTCTCAGAGATGGGTCTCATGTTGAAGACTATGGTCCCTTGGTTCCTCTGTCCTGTCTGAAACCTGCCTGTACCTCATGTAATTCGTATTCTAATTTATTATACTTTCAATCCTCTTCATGATGATAGAAATAGACGCGGTTTCACACCTAGCTTGAATTAGTTCCGCCGGTATGTTCTTACAACCTGGGACTTTCCTTTCTTCAGACTCGTATTCCTGATAAATTACTTCCGCTAATAAGGTTTGGTTCTTTCTCTGCACTTGCATGCACATTACCTGGGCTTTTTGTCATGTCTTTGTACATTTCTCCACAGTACCCCTTCTCTCTTTCTACTATACCATTGTTTTCTTTTAAAGTGTTACCATTCCTATGATATATTAGATGTAATGGTGGTTTGAAATCTCCTATTCATGCTCTGATTTCCTTAAACAAGTCTCCATATGACACGAACACACTTATTAATATCCAGAAGTAATAACACGGTAGTAATAATGAAACTATTATTATCTAAGTCTTATTAAGATATGACTGAGCTACCATATGACAGTAGAAGGTATTACCTGTTTTCTGTTAGCGCCGAATGTTGGGCGGCGATCACCAAACCCGACACTCCACATTGTGCCTATGGCTTCGGGCGGAGGGGAGCAATTATGAGAGTACAAGACTTATCGCCAAGAAATGTGACTTAAAGGCTAACTGTCATGGCAGGGCAGACTAGGACATAAGCCTTAATCGGCAACTGGTCTAGTATCGAAGCTCCGACAGGAGTACAGTTAGAGCATTGCTTAGCTGATCCGGCAACTTCTGCAGCTTGTCTTGTTCCAGATGTATTAATGTTGCCTTTCCTGTAGTTGTAAACAAAGCAAGCCGACGTGAGGGGTTATACAGCATGAGCAATATATGGTCTCTACGATTCAGCCAAGGCATTGTGCTATGGAGAGGTATACTGCTTTTGTTTTAACGAAGTACGGTGTAACAGACTATCTCTGTCAATTAAAGTTTTACCTAGGGCCATGATACATCACATTAAGGAACTGATGCTAACACGCCATTTCAGTACAAGTGATAGTCACATTAGCCACTCAAGCACAGGTCGAGATCATGATACAAGGGCAAACACATGGTCTCCACAATTCAGTCCAGGCGTTGTGCTATGGAGAGGTTATTATGTCTTTTTTTAAAGCAAAATTTAGCAGTACGGCAGATGCCAGGTAAAAATGAAACATAACAAAATAATTATAAATATTCGCAACACTACTTAACGCAGCCGAAACAAGAACAGCGAATAAAGAATTCAAAGTGTAATTCAGACTCCGGAGGAGTGAGTGTGTATGTATGTGTGTGGGTATTTGCATGTGTGTGGGTCTGTACTCCACATACATATACTCTTCTCTTCTCTCTCTCTCTCTCTCTCTCTCTCTCTCTATCACACACAACACACACACATACATGTACATACACGAATACTTTGTATGTGAAAACAAGCGCGGGCGCACGCACGCACGCACACACACACACACACACACACAACACACACACCACACCCACACACACACACACACCACCATGAATGTTAGAGAAGCTGGAAATGAAAATAAAAATGATGAATTAATGGAAACGACAAGTCAGAATTGTTGACAACATTTACAGATCTGAAATACATATAACATCAAACAAGACGATAGACGTCAAGGTAGGTGAAATAAAGAAAGCAACGTTGAACAAACATCAGTCTGTCACAGTATATAACAATACAACTATAACCAATGCGATAGACCCGAAGTGTTTGGAGATAGAGTGCAGTTAGATCATTGTGGAGACGGCATTTTATTGATGGACTGAGTGACTGATTGATTAGGCATTTGGTCTAGCTGTTTAAGATGTCTTTGTCTTACGAAGTAATCGTCTGGTCTTTGGCTATTGAAGTGTTTGTCTCCGCTCTGCAAGCTTCCTTGTGCTGTTTTAGGCCTTCTTTGTCTAGCGATGCAATTGTCTTGTCAAGCTGTCAAGCTACGAGAAATATATTCACTCACATGTAGTGATGAACATTTATAGTTGAGGACAGGGAAGACGTAGAAATAAAAGGAAACATATTCAATACACATGCTTAAAGCTATAGGTTCGTCGGTATTCGAACTGCCGCCTTCAAATGACAACAGAGCCTTTCTGAAAGGACATGTGCATTTCAACATTGAATCAGCTAATCACAAAGAAAGACAGGTGTCATCTCTTATATCTGAATTTACAGCCATGGAGGTACGATACAATTCTTACCTAGTAGATAACATGCCGTCTCTGTGGCGAAGTGTTACGGAAGCAATTCGTAAGCACGCTTACTCGCGTTCGAAATACAGCTGCGACCGATTTGGCGGTAGACCGCGTTGCGCCGGGTCTTAACGAGTTGGTGTGGGAGCCGGTTATTCAGAAAGCATTGACAAACTACTGAATGTAAACCTGCCAAGACATCAACAATATCAGCAAAATGCTGTTGTTGACAGCGATGATTTGTAAAAAGGATATGCAAAATAAAAAAAAAACACAGTATTTACATAACAGCCGGTGTAGTATAGAAAACTAGGCGCACGCCTACCAGTCAGTGTACATGGGATCCAATTATCCTCGAGGAAAACTGTTCATATTGGACTATGACCCCAGCTTAAAATGGGTACCAGGAAATGTCATTGAAAGTAAAGGCGACCGGCGTGATGCTGATCAAATCACCCACCGAGGGTGATCTGATCTATAAAATATGGGTCAGCACCATATGTCCCGTTGTGCCTTAACGCGTGTAGTAAGGCCTGTTCCTCTGTTTAACTTGTATATTGACATAATAAACACACTAACGCATCGTCCATTAGGTGGTTCTGATTATTACGAAACGACTAAAGATGTTACCAGATTTGTTTGTTCCATCGAGCTAATCGCATTACGACGACCTCCTACTGGGAAAGTCTCGAACTATTAAAATGTCTATTGATTTTCAAACGCCTAAACCTAGACGCAAGTGTTCTGTACTTAGCTGTAAGAAGAATAGAAACGTCTCTGTCTAGAAGTGTAAAGGCCTATTATGAGTGTATATAACTCTATGTCTAGCTGTTTAAGTCTATTTACCCCGCTGTTTTGGTGTCTTAGTCCAGCTGTCAGAAAGTATTTGATAGATACTCAGCTGGCTTTATTGTCGCTGTTCAATTGTCGTTCTGTAGCTAGTCAAGTGTTATTTTTTCTAGCTGGTCGACTGTCTTTGTCTGGACTTTCAATGATGTATCTAGAAAGCTTCGTCACCATGTGTCATACCGATGTTCATGGGCGGTCTTGGTTCGACATTTCACACGATCAAGTCCTGAATCAAGTCTGTGTTCTTGTTCCCATTATGTCACGTGAGCAAGCCATCTAGGCATTACCTCAGTTTTTGTCCCTTTTGTTTTTCCATCAAGTTTGACAATTATCGCTTCGCTGTCAAATGTAAGTATCCTCATATAGTGCCCCCAAACCATGACTGTCTACGTCTAATATGTCTAATCAGTGTAAGGTTGTCCTAATTTCTCGTAGCACCTTTGTCATTCATTTGTCTGGACCCTTTGTGGCATTTCTTGCATTATCCTCAGAAATGCATTTCCACAGCCAATTGTACATGCATCCAACAGTATAGGTTCTATATTGCATCCCAACACACCTTTTCTCACTGTAGTGATCGCTTTTTTATTGGTGAGCATGTTGTTCCCTCTTGCATAAAGGCGTTAAATCTAGTTATACAATGCGAATAGTTGCTACTGTTTAGACTTTTTACCATATAACTGTTCAAGTGCCTGCACTACCACTTGAAGAGTCTTTGTCTAGAAGTTCAATTGTCTCTTTCAAGTTTTTTAAACATAATAAACTCGTATATATCTGTGCATGCTTCTGCTCGCTAACTGTTTTAGACTAGCTGATTGAGTGACTTGTCTGTCTAGGTATTTAAGTGTATTTTTATTTATCTGGTTAAAGTGTTTTTGTTAGCTGTTTCAAATGTCTATGTCCGTGTACTTTTGTCTGGCAGTTAAGTACCGTATATGTCAAGGTCGACCCAACAACCATGTTAACAAAACAAACGAGTCTCATTACCAAGAATGTAAGCTTACGTGAACTGAACCACTGTTGTAAAGCAAGTGCATTAATTGTTACCTTAGCTCTTTCGTATCAATATACACGTCACTAAAGCAGGTGCAATAGTTAATCTCCTCTTAATGTTGTTAAGCTCTATTCGTTAGATACAGTTCTTCAAGACATTATACATATAGACAGCTTGCATGATTCTGACTTATTGATGTTCGGTTTCGGTATCTATAGCCATATTTCCGTGCTTTCTCCAGCTGTTGGAACATTCACCAGCATCTGGTGCATCTGTTTCATCGTGGAAACGCCAAGCGCTTTATCCAAATATTGCTGTTCTCGTGACATTTAACTAGACCATCAGAAGGAAACCTCCACACAGGGGCGTATATAATAAACATATAGGGTATCTGTGACTACAGCAGGATCCCGAGAATCCTATCCGAAGTGCACAATATCAGATATGTTAATTGGTCGTGCCAAATAAACAAGCGTGGACAACACACACTGTACATAATATAATTGAAATGAGCATATTCGTAAAGATCTTGGAAAAAATAGGTAAATATTTAACATAATACTAAACAGACATTTGTTTTCTTCAGAAACTTGGTTTAGTCACAATATGAGATAGTGCGGTCTATACTGAACACAAATGCACGATCAGCGAAAGGAGAACGTCCTAAAAAAAACAGTATCAAACAAGAATTTAAGGACGTTGAGGCACTAATGTATGCTCATCTGAAAGGAGGTGCAGAGAATATGACACAGTGTACGGGCATGATCATATGTGTTTCACTATCAGTCTTCGGAATGATTTATTTCATGATTATAATAGGAGAGAGTGGGGGGAAAATGGCCTTCCCCATCAGCGCCAGTCTTCAGACTGCTTACTCTAATGATTGAATGCATGAATTAATGAATAAAAGAATTAATTAATGATGGATTAATGAATAAATGAATGAATGACGAATAACATGAATACAATGCTACGGTAGTATCGATGTTCGTGCACTTGCTGAACGTGGTAGTAAAAAGAACAATTGTTCCCTTCTTGAGACGTATTGGGGATGTGATGGTAGCGCCAAATGTGTAATCAGTGAGAATTGTGGTAGCGCAGTGGCCCACTGGCTTCCCTACCTCGTGACCATGTGTTTCAGTCCCTACCAAGACGTGAAAGGTCAAGACCGGCGACATAATACTAAACTTCTTGCTTGTCGATTGGTCTATAAACATATTCCGCTAGCACTGTATTACCAATACACTTCAAAACATCAACAGCATCCTGTTATTGTATTTTACGTCTCTCAGTGGGACGCTTTCTCAAGTGCCCACATTGTGCACATTTTTTTTATTTTATTTTTTCGACCAATATTGCTCATGAGATCGAACCTGTTCTTTACAATAAGTAAAGTAAACTCTTTCCACACCATCAGCTGTTAAGGGCACACAGTGCTAGCCCCATTTTTGTATAGACCACTCGGCATTCGAGAGGTAATGGGGTCAATATTACGCCTGCTGCCTTTACTTACTCCCCTAACATGCCCTAGTACTAGTTTTACGCTGGGTCGACCTGGAATCTAAAAAACTAATCCTCACAACTGTAGGGTTCGAGCACATAACCAACGGGTCGGCAAGTAAGCCTGCTAGCTACTGTACTATTGCAGCTCTCTGATTATATAGTGCTACCCCCCCCCCCCTCCCATTTTTAGACCACCAACACTTAGTCCAGATCCAATACGCAGCCGTGAAAGGATTAATTTTGTCCTACCAGTTTGGCTCCGAGGTCGATCATGCCTTGTTCGAATAGGGTACCTAATAGATTTTAGAATAGTCTGTGAATCAACGGCGGTAAGGAAGGGACCTGGATTCTCACCTCGTTAGTTAGTTGCATATCTTTTACATGTTGTCGCAGTTAACCCCAGCTTTTTTGGAGGTTTGTGATTTCTGGCCACGAATGCATGAATGAATGAATGAATGAATGAATGAATGAATGAATGAATGCAGACAATGTGACGGTAGCATCGTTGTTCGTGCACTAGCTTACCAAGGCAGTAAAACGGACCCGTGTCCTTTTCTTGAGACATTATTTTTTAAACGACTAGCACTCATACTATTGCATGAAAACCAACGCCAGGAGGTTTGCTGCCAAAATCCCCCGCAGCTGTGTTTCGAACCCGGTATGCAGGATTACGAATTCATCCATAACACGTGTATGTACTACGCTTGAGTTCAAAGCGACGTGAACGCCACAAAACAATGCTGAATGTATACATTCTGCTGGCGACCTAGAGGTCAGGAAAGCATGATCGCTCACGCCAGTTGACAAGGCTGCTTACTAAATGATAAGTTGTTTCCCACACGGCGACTGCTTAGGCAATCCCCAGTTTTACTTCGGCTTAGAAAACAGCCACCCCTTCTAGGTTTACACCGAACATTCTACAATATGAAATGGTGACAGATTTTCACTAACATCCTCACAGCAGTAATACCAAGACAGCGTAGGAAACAATCTGCACGCTGAGAGACCTGACGGACAACGACAGCAGTATTCATTCACACGTCTGGCAGCACACACAAAAGCCACATACTTGCGATGAAGTCCGACATTGTTGTCATGTTACCTTAGTCAGGTTTTCCCTTGTCGGATTGAGAACCCGCAACTTGAAATGTGCGTTTTTTCAACAGCTTGAACATATTTCTTGCTATCATGTCGGAAAAGAGGTCAGTCCGCACAGCTGTGTTTGCAATACATACACAGGCACACACAAACACTCTCACACACAAACACACACACACACACACACACACACACACACTCATTCACATACTCACATAGATACATTTACTCACTTACACATTCACGCATCTAACAAACTCTGGGATTTGCTGTGGTATGCGTAAACCGATAACTCTATTGTACATCACATGCCATTTGAAGCAGCTCACCTTCAGCCTAAAATACCAGTTGTTGCTTTATGAGCTGCGACCGTGGTAAGCACGCTTGGCTTCCGGCCCGGCGGTCATGTATTCCATTCACCATCTTGGAGGTTTTGTAAACATTTGCCTAGCCTCCAGGTTCGACCCACTCTACAGTGAGAAACAGAAAATGTCCCAGAAAGCAGAGCCGGCCGGTGTGTTAATGGACATACCATCAATTGAGTGCTGATTGGTCTAATAAATGTGGGACTAGCACTAATATGCATCAAGGCATATAAAATACGTTTTTACTTTATTGACTTCATATTGCTTTTTGAAATGTATAATCTATCTAGACAAAAGCTAACGGTAACTCTCCGTCAGATACTGATATCGCGGGGTAAAATCTTAAGACATCACATAATAGGTCAAAATATGGTCAGATAGCCGGTCTCCCTGGCCAAGGCGATAAACGACTTTCTCCGTAATCCCGTTTATCCACGTAGGGTAACGCAGCTTGCCAGAATTGGAAGCGGTTCTCGCCGCATTGGTAACTTACGGGATAAGTGAGCTGGCCGCTCATAAAGCAAGGGCAAACTACTGAGAGTAATCTTGCCAAGAAATCTGGTGTTGACAGCGATGTCCTGTAAAGAATATGCGGATAAAAATGGTCAGATATGCTAAAAGGTTCCCTTCCTCGCCTCCTGGCCATAATTTCTAGTACATTCTGAAAGCTATTCAGTACCTCGTTTGTCAGGATTATTGGTTGCCCTTGGGGTTTGTGCACTAGTTAGTAAGACAGCTGAGCACTTGCAGCTCCAGCAGAGAAGGGATTACTGTTCCTAACTGTCCCGTTGCAGGGTCCATCCGGCTTCATAAAGTGTAAAAATAACATAAAGGACCTTTTAACACTTCTTAAGGTGCATTGGTAATATGGTTTCAGATCCATATTGTTTAGGCCAGTCGGCATTTATTGGATGATTTGCTCAGTATCAACGCCGGTCGTATTTACTTTCAAGGACATTTCCTGGTTTCACATGTTAGTCTGAGTCGATCTGAGAATATGTATCCAGTGTCTGCGAAGACGTATGATTGCGGGCGTTGTCATGAAAAAAAATAGTATTCCTTTGAGAGTAGTCCCCGGCGTTTCGAACTATCGAGGGCTTCAATTCTTTCATTAACATGTCTTCCATTTTTTGCGACATTTATAAACTTTCCTCTGATATACATAACTGTCTCCATACTTAGCCGTCATCCTTCTGGACAATTCACAAGGTTTTACACCCTCTGAACACACACACAAACGAATAACGCCTCGTTGTTCTTCTACGGTGAATGTACTATGCTTAAGAGTCAGACTGTTCTGAAATAAGATTTTCCATTTTCCATACACTTCCATGCACTTTACAGTAACATTCCTGTTACTTAATGACTTTCCTTCATAGTAGCCAGAACAGAAAGGAGCTGATGACAGCCTAAGACCGCTTTGCATTGATATCGTTGGTAGGAGACGCCGACTGTTCAGAAATATGGCAAACTGCTGAACTACCATTGCCTAGTAACTCACAATCAGTCAGTAAACTCTGAGACTTGGTGCAAAACCCTGAAAATTACACGCAATTAACGTAGCCAATCTATCTACTTACGTATTTATCAACCCCTGCTTACCTTCACTCCACATACTTATTTATCCAATTAGCCACTCACATTTAAAATATCTACCTACATATGTACCCATATATTTATCTACTGCCAACTCTTTCTAAATATAACTCAGTCTTGTACACTACCCATTTGGCTACCTACATATGTACCCATCTACTAATCTACTGCTTATCTATCTACTATCTTCAACCCGGTCTTGTCTACTAACCCACCTGCTTACCTCATCATCATGTGCCGTCCCAATAAGCGTGGGTGGTCATGTTTCATCTTCTCACTCGATCAGCTGAGTCGTGGATCAACTCAGTGTTCTTGTCTCGACCATGACACGTGGCAGTCATCCGTGTATTTACTTCTCAGACTTCCCCTTGTTCTTTTCTCCCCAGTCTTGCCAGCTGTTATCAAGTTCCCCAATTTATTCATTCTCATAACGTGTCCAAACAACTGTAACTGTCTACGTCTAATTTCTTTTATCTATTTAGGGTTTTCATTTGTTTCTTGTAGGACTTGGTCACTTATTTTTCTGTCTCTCATGGTACTCTTTGCATTTTCCTCCGTAACCACATTTCCGCAACCATTAGATATGCTTCAGCTTGTGTGTTCATTGTCCACGCTTCACATCTGTACAAAGGTACGGGAAATTGTTTATACGGGAAACGTGACAAGGATGGAAATTGCCATCCCACCTCATTGTTTTGTGGCCTAGAATATGTGAAGGCTTTTCATTTCACACTCCCACCACAGTATCTCTCATGGTATTTCGTGTATCTTTACATATCGAAGTGTGTGCGTGCGTGCGTGCGTGAGTGTGACATCGTGTCCATAACACCGTGAGGTACTTGTGGTGTGGGAGGTGGGGGGATATATTACTCCCGACTGTTGTCTGTTGTTAGTTACTATTATTCCTGTTTCCGTTGGATTCTCCGTTGCGAATGGTCTGACTCGGGCTCCGAAGGTTGTGGGTTCGATTCGGGGCCGCGTCCTTCGGTTCATTTTTTTGGAGATTCTTGAGAGTCGTCGCTGGAGCTAAGGAGTTCGTGCTTCGTGCGACGCTTTCTGCACTGCGGAAAGAGACTGAGTTTCTACAATATGGGATAAAAACCAGGTGCAATGAAGTCGACCCTGTCAACTTTTAAGTGACCTTTTTTATTCGTGTATATTGTTATGTCAATTCAATCGTCCTCAAAGTGAGAGTAATCTATCCTCATATCTCGTCCAATCCGATAGATCTTCACACCTTTGCCTTGATGATGAAGCTTATTTTCCCCATTTTGTACCTTAATTGGACATTCTCGAGTCTAGTGCACTTCTAGTTGCTATCGATCTGATCTGTTGCGAACATCAGTGCAATATAATTTTCGTGATTATTTAGTAGTGCGGTGTCCGAAAATGTCAAAGTTGAATCAGTGTTTATATAATGATGTGTTATTTAATTAGCCTGTCGACGTGATCACATTATCCATCCCTTATTTTCACAATTTCTATTCTGTGTTTGTTTTGTCGATATCGGTATTTAGTAGAAATGTTCCTGGCCAATTTCAGTGTATTTGTACCGCCATCAACCCGAGGTTGTAGGAAAACGTACTGTGTCGACCTTAAGTTCCCAGACACTTCCTGGTGCACATTTTAGGCATAGTCGATGCTTAAATCTGGCTCCGTTGCGAAGATGTTACGGACGCAGTTTGTAATCTCGCATACCCGTGTTCGAAACACAGTTGAGGGCGACTTGGCAGCAGACCTTCTTACATTGTTTTTTTTTTTTAACGAAATTGTATGGGTGCCGGTCGTTCAGAAAGCAATGGCAAACTACTGAACGTAAACTTGCCAAGATATCACAGCAGCATAAAAATGCTGGTTTTGCCTGCGACGTCCTGTAATGGATATGCAACTAACTTTTAAAAAAATTACTTTTAAAATCCCAGTCTCGAAGGAGAATTCGAATAAATTTTCACTTGGCCGGTAACTAAATGTACTAGTCATTAAACTGCCGGTCTCCCTGGTGTAGCGGTTACACGACTTTCTTCATAAGCCCGTATACTCTCGCGAGTAACGTGACGTGCGTGAGAATCGGTGGCGGTTCTCTCCGCGTCGGTAACTTACGGGGTATGTGAGCTGGTCGCTCAGAAAGCAATGGCAAACTACTGAGCGAAATATTGCCAAGAAATCAACAATCAACTGAAAGATGCTGATGTTGACAGCGATGTCCTCTTAAATGATAAGCGAACAAACAAAAAAGTCATTACACTACCGCGGCCGCATTATTTAGCATTTTTAAGACCTCCTGGTCTACACCCACGCATTCTCCCTACAGTTGTACATGTGAATTCTGGCTTTTCAGTTGCAAACTAATGAACTGAAAGGTTAGCTACATTCCGAGGAAGTTTCATTCCTAATCTTCATAAACAAGAAACAAAGAAGAAGTAATGTAGCTTCACAATTGGCGCTTATCCAGCTGAAAACACGCCACCTCTGTTTCTACTGGAACACTTCCGGCGACTCATGGTGTCATTTCTGATAACTCCGTGCCAAATTCTGTCAAGAAAGGCATCGTCTCAGACACGTCTTGTTTTAACACGTGTTGAACCCATATTGCATTCTCCATTTCTGTAGATTTTCTGTCTCATCTCTTGTTTGACATTTGGCTCTTTCACTACTATCTGTTACTTCATTGTGACCGACTACACCATACATTCTATGGTCTCTTCATTCGAATTTTTCACACTCATTGTGGTGCACTGGGTGTGTGGTATTAACCCCACATTTTAAAATATCAATCGGGATTCTAAAAGTCGTATTTGTCAGTATAATACCGACCGTCTTTGCCTCCCGTGATATTTCATGGTAACAATTTAAGCTCGGTCGAACTGGCAGCTCAGGTCAGTGTTTAAAAAAATGCTTGGCTTGAGGGCGATTCACACAAACGACCACCTGACAAACTAACTTTACTTCATTCCGATTGGCTAGGATACACATGTAATTAAATAGTCGCGGAACTTTCCTAATCACCTATACGACTACCATCCTGGCATTCAGGAAATGAGAATAGCAAGTGGTAACACATGACTCTTGGAGCTGTTCTCCTTCCCCATCCCTCATGAACAGAAACAGAAATAGACTCCACCGAGGTCAGCATGGCCGAATGGATAAACATCATGTAGGCTGATGCCGAGGTAGCGAGTTCACACCCTACACAGGTCATTTGGACTAAAATGTTGACTTCCCGTTTTTGACTTTGGAACGTAAATTACAAGTGCCTCTGAAGTCTGTGTGGTTCGCCTGATGGCGAGGGACATTGGAAATGGTGAAAGCTAATCCACACGCAAAAATCAGACCAGTGCACTTTCAGCAGTTGCACTTTTGTGGATTACTCTTGAGTTCAAAGCGAAAAGAAATCGTGGATTTTTATTGTTTCTGTTTTATAATTGTTTAATTTAGAACGGCAATGGTGTTTTCTATCCAATCTTAGTCTCTGCCACGTAGTGTGTTTTGGTGTGTAATATGTGCCTACCACAGTCGGCCATTGTGTTCTTTGGCTGGAGAGTAGTCTCAAGTTCTGTCTCCACCACGGCTCTGTTCAGATCCAACCTCACATATAACGTATCTGTTCTGTAATAAAACGGGGGTGGGGGGGGGGGGGGTGGGGTGGGGGGGTGCTGGTTTCGCGTAGTTGAGAGGCTATAGTGTCCGCCTCGGGCTCAGACCTTAAGTGTTTCCAATCTCAACATAAATCTTGATTGGTTCCTAGAACAATTGATTTCTAGATTACATGTCATCGTGATCTATTGCCGAGATCTATTAGTGAGATTGGATACCTAGTCTTCTCGGATAAGTGCAAAAGAAGCACACGGACAGCATGTCCACGTTCTGCATGCTAAACATCCCACAGCAGTTGGAAATCGCCTGGCAGTTTGCTTTTCCACATGTGGCGAATCCACCACAGCATGCATCAATTCGTGTGCTCATTCCCTTCAGTGACATGACACAAAACTGTCAACAATTTTCTCTCTCTCTTTCTTCCTTTATCTCTCTTTCCATAAATCGTTTCAATTGTTACAATGTGTTCCAGTTTTTGTTTTCTCATAATGTGGATAACATATGAAGACTGTTTCTTTCTGAAGTTTGTAATAAGTTGTCGTTGCGGTTTAGTCTCCCTCGAAATTTCCGTATTGCCAATTTTGGCTTTGCAATGAATTTTTCACCATTCTTCTATAACACCAAATCTTCAAAGCCGCCATGTGTGTTTTTAGCTTCTTTATTAAGTTTCAATTATTCGCAACCATATGTTAGAACTTGTTCTATGTAACATGCAAAAATTATTTTTCTATGTTCCAATGACAAGGACTTTTTGCATAACATGTTCTTTATTTGAAACAATGCTGAATATGCTTATTCTATTCTGATCGTTATACTTGTAATGCATCTGATGTTATCCATATGTCTAAATAAATGAATTGCTGCACTAGCGCCAAACTAATATTGTTTTTTTTTAAAACTTTAATTGTACATTTGCCGGTCTCCCTGATCGAGGATTTAGCAGCTTTCTCCGTAACCCCGAATACTCTCGTGGCTGACGTGAGCGCATGAGACTTGGAAGCGTTTCCAGTCGCGCCAGTGAATTATGAGAGTATGGGGCCGGTCGCTCAGAAAGTCGTGGCGTGCTGATGAGCGTAATCTAGCCTAGGAATCAACATACAGCTGAAAGATGCTGATGTTTACCGCAATATCCTGAAACAGGATGGAAACGCGTCAAAAAAATGTGTACATTTTGGCATGATCTGTTTCTCTCATATCACCATGATGTCGGTATTCCTATTATTCAAGCCAAGGCACTATTTGTCACTTTCTATAACCACTGTATCTATCGTTTCCTATAGTTCCTTCTAACTTGTCGCTTTCGAGACAGTGCCACCAGCATAACGTAAGTTTTTTATATTCTGTCCACCAACTGAGGAATCATGGCATATTTTTTGTAGATCTCATGTGTTCACCATACAATGAGACCAAATCAGGAGGCATTAAACATCCTTGTTTGACGTTCTTCTTTATACACTAAAAGGTTCCTAACAGTTTGTTGATTCTTAAGGCTGCTGTCTGTAGCTAGTATATTTTATTTATTGGCAATCCTGGGGTAGGAGCCTATCTTATTTCTAGGCGCACTCACTATATGGTGGTGTTGCCTCTAGAACGTTTGTTCTAGACGTTAGCTGTGAATATGTTGAATAAGTAGCCGTTGACCAACAAAGGCGGTGGTCACTGAAATGAAGCGAGTTAATTACTGGCGTAGCTATCTCTATAAAAAATACTCCAACACTCTATGATCAGACCATCGGCGTGTAAGAGCCGCCGCACATAACCCCTCAATCCTGTTGCCTTGCAGGGTCTGTCTTTTTAGGCAAAGGCTAGTGGAGTCAACAAGACACAAATCGGTGGAAGTCAAGGGGAAAACACCGTTGTATTTATCTCTAAGTCATCATGCTCCAAGACAAATTCGGTAAAGTTAACGAATTTAATTGGGATTAGAATCGAATCACTGTGTGTGGTAGAGTGCATCATGTTCTACAGATGATACCCGATCGTCGTCATGCAACTTAATGAAAATTCAGTGTTAAAAATAGATTAAGTACTTTGAATGTCACAACACTAGAAAACATCAAGGAATTGGATAGAATGAATATAAGTATATAAGGTATTAATGAAATAGGATGAGCAGGCTCTGCGGAAAATATTTAGAAAAACACATAACTATGTACCCAGAAGGGAAGACCTACAAATTGGGAGTTGGTATAATTTACATGCGTTTTCAGATTATGTGAAAGATCTTTATGGTGATACAAGCGAGGGACGGTATAATATTCGGAATAATAATGAAGGACCATCATTTTTGAAAATGGAAGTTCAGAATGCTCTTAACCATATAAAACTGGCAAGACCCCGGTTCTAGACATTATCACAAAAGAAATGACGAATGCCTTAGAAGAATATAGAATAGACCAGGTCACGAGACTGCTAAACACAATATATGATACTGGAGATATACCTCATGAATTATGTAATTCTATATTTATTGTAATCACGAAGAAATCATGAGCTTTGAGAAATGTGATCAACATCGAACAATCAGTATAATGAGTCACATCTCGAAGATTTTGCTACGAATCATCATGCAAAGAGTTAGGAAGTAAATACAGCCAGAAATAGGAGACGAACAATGTGGTTCGTTAAAAGGCATGGGTATAGTAAATGATGTGTATATGCTGAGAACAGTAATTGAGCGTTCTATAAAAGTAAATAAAGACCCACATCTGTGCTTTATTGACAACAAAATCATTCGATGAAGTAAGATATGTCAACATGATGAAGATTGTTACAGATGTACAAATAGATGGGAATGGCCTTACACCTGTAAACAAACATATATAGGAAACACCAAGCTGCATAAAGATTGATAATGATCTTTTTTTCCCTTATAAAGTGAGCAACATGTGTTTTTTTTTTAATTTAAAAGATATGAGATTAGTCACCATTGGGAGATGTAACATCAATACCATTAGACGTGCGGATGATACCGTGTTGATTGCAGACAATAAGCAGAATCTGCAACATTTAGTAGATTCTGTTTATGCACACAGTGAGAAACAAGGGTTACAATTACATTTTAAGAAGGCACAGATTATGGTTGTCACTCTGAAGAAAGACATAACAGAGCGTAATATTAAGGTTAACTGGTATTCTTAACAAAGTGAATCAGTACAACTATCTCGAAACATTCATAACATCTGATGAGAGGTGCCTTGAAGAGATTAAAACAAGAATCGCCAAATCGAAGGTAGCCATTTGCAATGTGGAAAACATACTGGCCAATAAAACAAATGTTAGTTGCAAAGAGAAAAAATGGTGTTGAAATGCCTCATAGAACCTATACTTTTGTATGGATGTGAAGCTTGGACAATGAGCAGTCAAGATGAAAAACGTCTAATGGCTGTGGAAATGTGGTTTCTGAAGAGAATGCAAAGAATACCATGGACATACAGAACAACCAATGACCAAGTGCTACAAGAAACAAATTAAAATCGTAAATTAATTAGAGAAATTAGACGTAGACAGTCACAATTGTTTGGACATGTTATGAGAAGAAATATATTGAAGAACCTTGTGACAACTGGCACGATCGAGGGGAATAGGACAAGGGGAAGACAGAGAAGAAAATACCTGGATGGCTTGACCACATGGCATGGTCTATACAGGAACACTGAGCTGATCCACGACTCTGGTGATCGAGTGAAATGGCGATTGATTACTCCATACGCTTACCGGCATGGCACATGATTGACTGATTGAGATCAATCAAAGTGGAGAACATTTTGAATTTCTGTCCCTGACATCGAAAATCATGTCAACAGTTCCTCGTTCTTTTCTGAAGCCACACTGACTCTCAGGGAGAAGACCTTGGACGAGATGGAATGTGAGGCGATGAGACATTGACCACATTTGTTTAGTGTACCTTTCATATATTTATATATGCGATTAATGCAAACTTTTGTCTGTTTCAAATCTGAATTAATCAAAATGGTTAGATAGTGTTCCGTTCATGTCTTAATGTATGAGACATTTAGTGTACCTTTCACATAACCCGCCCTGTGGCTTCGGGGATAGTGAGACGCGCATAATTTCCCACAAAGAGGGGGCTGCGTGGTCTCGAGGTATGGTGTCCGCCTCGAGTGCTGGAGGTCCCGGGTTCAAGCCCAGGTGAGGACCGGGATTTTTTCACGTGGACTTCTAGTAACAAATTTCCCCTGGTCTCTGGGTAGTGAGATCGGACGCCCGTGTGTATTGTTGCGCACGAAAAAAATCTCTTGGCAGTTGGAATCGAAAAAGAGTAGCCTAACGCGCTGCCCGGGCAAAATTTCGAGCTAAAATATCTACCCAAAGTATTTCAGGATCCTCGCCGGTGCTACGGAGTTCGTGCACTTAGCTGAGTTTCTCCAGACTCAGGTTTTGGTTAGGAGGAGAACGGAGCACTTATGGGTTACACCCGTGTGCCGTGATGTTGATCCATCGACTAAACTAAACTAAACTAGCATAATTTCCCGTTAGACCGTAGTCCAGAGTTGGAAACTGGCTGAGGGAGATTTAGAAGCAGACAGCTTTGCGTTGATTTCGATGGCATGAGGAGTATGCCGTCCACAAAACAATGGCAAACTATTGGACTAACATTGCCTAGTAAATTACATACAGTCTTAAACCCTGGAGGTAAATGGAACTAAATTGTTCCTCTCATATTTTAATGTGTGCTACATGACAATATTGCATCTATTTCACGTTTGAATACATAAGATGGTGAGACAGTGTTCAGATCACATCTTATTTTAAGGAATCACCACAAAATGTAACTAGTGCTTCCTTTATTTCTTAATTGATTCAATGCTGAAATATAATATATCACCCAAATGTGAGTTCCCATTTTAATCCTAGGGCGATATATCGCTATAGGATCATTGTGTTATTTGTGTCTTTACGTTTGTTTTTTGTTGTTGTTGTTGTTGTTTTGTTTTTTTTGTTTTTTTTAAAAATAAATTAGTGCTAAATTAATATAATACTTGTTCAATTTATTTTGCACCATGCTCGGTCCTAACCTACTGTATTTTATTTTCTTTGTGTGTGTGTGTACTGAATCAATTTATATATGCGACATGACCATCTTTTGTCTGTTTCAGGTCTCACAGAATTTCTCGAAGACTACGACACATATGAAACATATACCCATATTCCCAAGGATCCGGTGTTCTTGACCACGGATACAAATATCACCGTCCGAGAAGGAGGGAAAGCCGAGTTGCCGTGCTCTATACAGCACCTGGGAACCAAAAAGGTAATATCTACAATTCCACACAATAAATGTGTTTTTACTTTGCTAATTACTAGTTGTGTGTGTGTTTGTGTTAATTATTGGTTTTTACTTTACTAATTACAACCATTACTGCGCTTTGCAGTTTAACTGTGATTATTTTGTCATTAGTCTTTTTTCTTTAATTCTTTCTCTCTTTTTAATGTTTTATTTGTTTCTAATTTTATTTCTCTATTTCAGTATTTCCTTCTTTCTCTCTTTTTATCTTAATTGCTTTTTTCTGCTTCTGTTTCTACTTTTTTTATGCCCGCTTTCTATGTTATGCCTTTAAACATAGTAAAAATAGCTTTCTTCACGGTGCTTGTACGTGAACTCCGGTCAAAGAAGTATTTATTTCTTCTGCTATTCGGCTATTCCATAGATTATTTAATTTGCATTTACGTTTTCAGGTAGTCTTTTTACATGACAGCAACGCCCATTTCTGTCTTAGGATACAATTTATTGATGGTATCATACCCACTTGTTTCCTTATATTAATACAGTGCACATCTTGTGTTAACAATTCTTCTTTTCTCTCATATTTCACTGTTGAGACAATCAAAACATGCCAAACAGAAGAATAAGAAGAGGGAAAAGAAGAAGAAGCAGGAGACAAAGAAGCGACGACGGCGGCGAAGATGTCAGCAGCAATGGAACCGTCTGAAAAGGGAGCGGAAGAAGAAACATAAGTAGGAACGGAAGAAGGAGCGGAAGTAGAAACAAAAGAAGGAGCGAATACGAAGCGGAAGATGGTGATTAGGATGATGAGGAAGGGGAAGGAGAGGGTGGTAAAATGGAAATGGGACAGGGGAGGAAGAGGTTTAGGGCTACTGCTACGAAAGCGGAAGAAGAGGAGAAGGAAGGAAGGAAAGAAGGAAGGAAGACTGGAGGGAGGAGGAGGAGGAGGAGGAGGAGGAGGAGTGACGAAAAAGAGGATGAAGTAGAGAGTTACGATAATGATGCAGGCGGCGATGTTGCATACTTTCACTAGTAACATGCGTTACACAATTG
Organism: Cepaea nemoralis; assembly: GCA_014155875.1. Classification (NCBI taxonomy): domain Eukaryota; kingdom Metazoa; phylum Mollusca; class Gastropoda; order Stylommatophora; family Helicidae; genus Cepaea; species Cepaea nemoralis. Next base: position 87,708 of record JACEFZ010019395.1, read on the forward strand.
CCAAATTCTGAAAGCCGTTTTGACTCTGTGCGAAACCAAAATTATGACGATTCATCATCGAGTACCATGCTGACTGGCGTAGGCGTTCATGACTCTCCACAGATCTCGGTCTTTGGTTTTCTGGATCAGCTCTGCCGTTGATATTCCTCCATGCCACCGTCGCAATACACCCAGCATCATTTCTCTTGGTCTGCCTCTGCCTCTCTTTCCCTCGATTTTTCCAGTTGTCACGATGTTCTCCAATGCCTCACTTCTCATCACATGACCAAACAAATTGTTTGCCTCTTTCTTATTGTTGTATATAATGTTCTAATTTCATTAGCCTCTTTCAGGAATTCGTTGTTAGTTATTTTGGCAGTCCAAGAAATTCGCAACATTCGTCTCTGGAACCACATCTCTGTTGCTTCCAAGCTCTTCCTAATTTGTTCATTTACATTCCAAAATTCACAGCCATACAGAAATACAGTTCTATATAGCACATCAGCACTCTCTTTCTTACATTCAATGATACTGATTTATTGCATAAGATATTCTTCATTTTCTGAAATGCAGCCTTTTCTTGCTATATTCTGCTCCTAATCTCTGTTGTGCATCTTCCATCTGATGTTATAAATGTCCCCAGATATTTAAAACTATCCACTTGGTGAAAAAATTTCCCTTCTATCTCTATTTCACATTTGGGTATTATCTGTTTCTTTCTGTGGTGCTATTGACAGATGCAAAATCAGTACTCGAGGCGCTCCTGTCTGGGAAATTGCCAGTACTAAGGACACTCTGAACTTAGCAGTCAGCATAAGGTCACCATACAGTGGATACCATCCCACTGTGGAGTACCCGGAAACGACAGAGCTGATCAATTGGCTAAGGAAGGAGCCAAAGAAAAACAGCCTGATGTGCCCGTTACATACCACCAAAAGAAAAGAATGATCAAATCAATCAGAAAGCCACCGAAACCTGCTCAAGATTACTACCACGTTATGGATTGACCAGAACAAGTCATTATTCTGCGCCTCAGAACAGGGCACAATAGATTACGCAACCACATGTATACAAAATTCAAGATTGGTGAAACAGCCATGTGCACATGTGGATTGGCGTCGCAGACAGCAGAGCACATACTCCAAGACTGCCCAAAATATAACATATCTAGGCAAACCTTCTGGCCTAGAGAGACGACAGTGGAAGATAAACTCTATGGACCGCTGTGTGAACTGAAAAAGACAGTTCAATTCATACAAGAGACAGCATTGCAGTTATAGACATATTTCAAGCGAACGAAAGAAGAAGAAGAAGAAGAATCTGTTTCTTTGATATCACCATTGTTATTGTTTTCTTGATATTCAAGGAGAGTCCGAGAGTCCTTTCTTTGCACTTTCTGTTACTATAATGTCCAACAGTTGTAGATCTTTGCATTATCCGCTATCAATACAATGTCATCTACATAGGGTATATTATTTATATTATAACCTCCGAATATTATTCCTGGCTTTTCTTTGATCTCTCTCATTATTGCTTCGCTATAGAGTTAGTAATTAGTTAATCTTATTAGTAATTAATTCTCCGCGTATCAAACCATTATCCTCCTCCGCATGGCCAACACATTTCACTAATGTGCATTGTATTGATATTGATATATCGCTTTTAATTTTTATTGTTGTAAGTACAAGAAAGTAAAGGACCTCTTTACAAGCCTTACTGTGCATCGGGCATATAGCACTAGATGCATAGTTGTACTCCCAGCTGGCAGTCGGTGGTTAGTGTGGTCTCTATCACACCGGCCGCCTTTAATTCTCATGTCGTTGACTGGTGTTCATTTCAGGTTAGGTCAGACTTGGAAGACCATGTCAATTTGAAAAATCAACACCGAAGCGAATTTGAATCCCTGACCTCTGGACGCCCGACACCACACTACCGGATTCAAATTAAAAACATCATCAACAACAACAACAACAACAACAACAACAACAACAACAACAACAACATTTACTTGAACTCCTGGGTCGTCCCAGCCTAAAATATATACCAGGAATTATCGTGGGATGTAAATCAGCGTGTCTGGTACTTACCACATCACTTACGAATACCGATTGGTCAAAACAAGTATATGTGTCTATCAATAGTGTTCCAATGTGCAATAAAGCATGTTTAAGGGACCTTTACTTGCCATATCACCTGTAGTGCACATTGTTCCTTACACATAGAGCTGTTTCCATCTGAATTCCCATGAACGTCATTGAATTGATATTGTTAACAAACATGTTTTGTGCTTGATGTTTATCTGTAACGATGATTTCCAATTCCAGCCCGCTGGGGTATGGTTTAACTCGACTGTGTTATACAGATCAAGATGAAGGCAACGAGATAAATACCCAAGGAATATGTCTTTAATAAGTCCAAAGACAACTTAAATCATATAAATCGGCGACATTTCTTTGATATTTTGGCGAAAATGTAGTGAATTCACGCTAACAAACTTGTTTTACAGTAATACACGTCACGTGGGGTGACGGGACGCAGAGGTGTTTCCAAGGCACCAGGGCCAGGTTCTATACAGGCGAAGACCTACTAACACCTTCGGGGTCCTCGCTAACGTAGTAGGATCGCTGATTCTTCCGAAGTCGGAAAGTGTCTGCCTACACGGCGAGGAACCACCAGTCTGCACACCAATAAGCCAGACATGGGACAACGGATACTCACGGAAACCTCAGCCCGGTATGACATCACACTGATGTTGAACAACAGGATGTCTTCATCCGACATGCAGGACTTCACGCTGGAGTTCACAGCCCAGAACGCAATCAAGCAATCAAGCAATTCGGATGACGACACAAGGCATATCCAGATTCATATGGAAGAGGGTACAATGTGTAATATTAGTAAGGACAGAAAATTTACAGAGGCATGGGGTAAATAATGTGGAATAGAAATGGAAATGGACAGGGAAGTAGAATGAATATATTTGTTTACCTTATTTTTCATTTCGTTCTGGTTTCCTCAGATGCTGGTTAAAAATGTGTCCACAAGCAGACATGTTACTAGGATGCATTTAGTTTTCTATACGGAGTTCATGAAAGCTTCCAAACAGCTGTGCGTTAATGTGCGTATGGAGTGACCTGAAATCATACCGCAATTTAGTCATCGTGTGTCAATTTATAAGGATCTGTTCAGCTGTTTGTGTACAGTAGTTTGTTCACATGTGCACATGGGTGACACAACCGTTTTTAGTCTTTGTGAAAGATTGTCTACTCTATTGTTTACTGTTCAGAGACGGAACATGATTGCGTGTTTTGCACGACGAAAATAGTTGTGAATGTCTATGTAGTGGGCTTCCTTCTTAACGGCCAAGTAGTTGGTCCTCTTTTCATGAAAGTGTATAGATTGATTCATATGTTTGTGTGTTCTCTTCTCACTTGACAACGTGTTTGTTCTCACGTTTCTTGTTATGCCACAATATGTGAGTTTTCTCAACAATAATTCTCTTCTGTTGGTATTCAAAGCGTTTAGTGGTGTTTTGTTTTCTTCCAATGCCAGTTATTTGTCATCGTTGAGAGCTTGTGGAACTGAAAATTCATCGGTATGGAATACAATCTGTTGCCATTGACAAACTGTATTGTTTGTTCCGATGCTGTAATGTTTAGGGCATGCAATTCCCTCTGAATAGTTGTAGCAAAATATCCCAGTAGGTGTGCATGTGGATTAATGGCTGCGTTCTGCCCAGACTTTAATCTGTGTCGGGCGATTCGAACAGGTTGATGACTCCTCTCGGTTGCATAAAATTAAATCCATCCTTTCTCCAATAATCATCTTCCTCTTTCAACACATGGTCCCCACATTTGTTTCAGTAACTTTTATCAATATTTAATAGTGTGGACTGGGTCCGGACTAAGTATTGAACTTATCGTGGATGGCGACTTCCCGCACATGCGGCCGATTTCAGCAATCTTAATGCCGCTCTCGTATTATATCATTAGCAAATAATGCTCACACAATGAAAAATAACACTAAACTGAGCGGAATAATGGTGTGGACCTCTGTGTTTTCGCAAAATTAGCAGCGAGGTTATGCGGGCACGCCGACGAAATCCGAGTAAAACCGACGAAAACCGGGACACATTTTTCGCGGAAAAAATCAACGAAAGCCGAAATCGACGATAACCGAAGGCAACGAAAACCGAGGTTTTACCGTACCTCGAAACAGTCATAACATTTGGTGGGAAGCGCCCTGAAGAGATTATAACTAGAATTAGTTAGTTAGTCTTTCCTCTTGAGCCTAAGGCGGCGCATAGGGCAGAAGTCCTGTCTCCATGCTTGGCGGTTCGCTGCTACCTGTTGTAGATCTTGGATATTTACTTGGCCATTGAATGAGCCTTCTCTAATGATGGTTCTACGCAGGGTCTCTCTTGGTCTTCCCCGTTTTCTTTTCCCTACTGGTGACCATATGAGGGCTTGGTAGGGGAGTCTTGACTTGTCCATTCTGAGTACATGGCCGATGTAGTTCCAACGGCGTCTTCTTATGAAATTGGATACTGTATCTTGCTTAGTCTCTTGTCTTATTTGCGAATTGGTTCTGAAGTCTGTCCAGTGGATGTTTAGAAGTCTTCTAAGACATTTGTTCTCAAAATTGTCTAATTTTTTTTAATCTAAAGCTACCGTTGATTTCCAACTTTCACATCCATACGTTAACACTGGAATCACACAAGAGTTGAAGATTTTAAGTTTTGTGTGTTTGCTGAGTGTCTTTGACTTCCAGATGTTTGACAGTTTTTTGAAGGCACTAGATGCCAGTGCGATTCTAGATGATATTTCTGGTGTTGAGTCCCCTGTAGATGTCATTTTGCTTCCTAGGTATGTAAAGCTGTTGACTTTTTCAAGAACGTAGCCGTTCAATTTGGTGTCATCTGAACTGTTGGTAAGATCAATAGTCTTTGTTTTTGTGGTGTTAATTTGGAGACCAATTTGCCCTGAAACATATGGGAGGTGGTTTATTTTCTCTTGGGCATCCGGGTGTGCTGAACTCAAAAGCACTATGTCGTCGGCAAAGTCCAGGTCTTCTAGAATTTTGTCAACCCAATGGATACCCATATTTGTGTTGTTTGTGCATTTGCGCATGACCCAATCGATAGCTATTCCAAAAAGCATCGGTGATAAGACACAACCCTGTTTCACTCCTGTTTCGACTGAGAACCAGTCAGAGTTGCCTGTTTCTGTTCTTACGCAGCAACGTGTTTCTTTGTAGAAAGATTTTATGACGTTCGTATATTTGGTAGGAAAACCATAGATGTTAAGTAGATTCCAAAGTGAAGGACGGTGGATACTGTCGAAGGCTTTTTGAAAGTCGACAAAGTTGGTGATTAATTTCGACTGGAATTCTACGGAGTCTTCAATGATTATTCTGAGGGTGAAAATGTGGTCTATGCATGACCGTTTTGGTCTGAAGCCTGCTTGTTCTTCTCTGAGCCTTTCATCTATCGCCTTTTTCGATCTCTCAAGTAACATGCTACAAAAAAGTTTTCCTGGTACTGATAATAGAGTGATACCACGCCAATTATTGCAATCAGACATATCGCCCTTTTTAGGCAATTTGAAAATTACACCATCTTTCCATTGTTGTGGTGGGGATTCGCTTTGCCAGATTTCATTGATCAGCTGTAACAAACGTTGTAAGGTGTTCTCATCTGCTGCTTTGAGCATTTCTCCTGAGATTTCATCTTCACCAACAGCTTTGTTGTTCTTCAATTTTTTGATGGCTGCTTTAATCTCTTCCATGGTGAATGACTCGCATGAGGCATCTAGTGGGGGAATAGTAATTTCTCCATCCAGGTTCGGAACAGTGTCAGGCTGCGGTCTATTTAATATTTCTTTGAAATGTTCTGCCCATCGTTGCTTTTTAAGGTCATCGGATAACAATTGATTGCCTTGTTTGTCTTTGATGGGTATATTTGGTGTAGGTGAGTGATTGCATAGTTGCTTCATGATATGGAATACGGCTCTGTTGTTTCCAGTTCTGGCAGCTGCTTCCGCTTCGGAGGCCAGGCTGTGAATAAAGTTCTGTTTGTCTTTTCGTGCGCTTGATTTCACCTCTTTATCCAACATAGAGTATTTTTGCTTATGGGTATCATACGTAGATGTGTCTTTTGCAGAAAGAAGTGTTAGTTTTGCTTGTTTTCTTTCTTGTATCTTCGTTCAGGTGTTATCGCTTAGCCACTTCTTCTTCTGTCTTTGTACGTAGCCGACTGTGTTTGTTGCAGCATTTAGCAAGGTATTTTTTAGGAAATTCCAATTTTCTTCAATGTTGTGTAACAGTGAGGGATTCTAGGTTAGGAGTAAAGAGTTAAGGAATGCTGCGCATTCCTTGACTAGGGGGAAAACCATAGTGAACGTGTGTGCACGAATGAAGAAGGGTATCTAGGAAAACACACACGTCACTTGGGGGCCAGCGAGAACAGATGTCAACACCGAGAAGGGAGTCTCCATCATATGTGCTGAGCTAGAATGATTCATCAATAAAATCCTTTTCTAACAACGCGAAGACTGACTTGTCTGGTGCTATACGTTCACGATCATAGCCTTTGTGTGTAGCACTGTCACACGAGGCTGATTTGGTGCCTTTGACCTACGAAACATGGGAGGTCGCGGAGAGAGAATACCGCCATAGCTTATGTCGGGCATGTCTGGAGAAGTAATTAATTTGAAAAACAACAGATGAAAGCCGACTGTTGGTAGCTGTTCTGGGTTTGCACTAGATTCCTGATTAAGAAGGAGATCCAATTTCAAGGTCAGCGCTAAAGAAAAGGTTTGAGTGATACTTATTTTTTTGAAAGACTGATGTTATTGCACAATTATGAAATTAGTTGGAGAACTGACCAACGCAAAATGCTATAAGTAATGCCGTTCTGCATCAAAAATCAGTAAGAAAAAAATGAGTTTTAACCCGTGGGACTGTTGAAGGTGAACTCAAGGTTATGGTACGAATTCCAGAATTATGAAATCAAGGTCTGCAATACTTTATACTTTCAACTATTTAAACTGACCATGGCGAGAGTTCCACATGAAAATAAGAGACTGGATAGCGTCAGCTTTAAGTCCAGTTGTTGTTGACTGGATTACGTTTGATATATATGAAAGTCACAGATTGCTGCTGGGAAAGTAAGTTTTTTTTGCTGAAGTCGTGAGCAATTGTCGCTTCTTGCATGAAGGTGAACTTATCTGAAGGGAATCTACAGTAATCGAGCAGGTAATCAAAGTCTTGTTGCGAGCCTGATATCGAGCGTGATCAACGTCAGGAAATAATTGGAAATAATCTGAATTCGACTTCAAGTAAATTAGTAAGGAAAGAAATCCAGAGGCTCTTCGTTGTTCTGATCATTTTAACGAGCTTGATTAGAGTTTTTTTTTATGTGGTGTAGGAAATTTTGAATCAGGAGGTCATTTAAATTCTTTTATCAAAATTCAGGGTTGAAACAGGAATATTTCTTCGTCAGGATCTTCGATTGGAGGATTTAGTTAAGTTAATTAGATAATATTAGAGTAATTAACAGATTGTGTATTGTTGCTGGGTTTGAAATCAATATTGTTGAAATATTTGTATATTGCTTGATAATTATAAATTTTAGGATGGAATCCCAAGATTTTTCACAGGTACTCACTGGAGTTGGCGGGGCAATATCAAGGTTGGATGCGGTGTTAAGACAACAGAATATAAGCAATGATGTTGAAAGATTTAGTGGTCAAGCAAATCAGTTTAAGAAATGGATTATTTCCATTGAAAAACATGCATATTTAGTAAATGCTACAGACGGAGAGAAAAAGAACTTGGCATACAGAACAAGTACAAGTCCAGTTTCTGACCATATTAGAAGAAAGTTAGAAGCAGCAGGAGGTGAAACTTGGGAAGAATTCAAAGATGATCTCGCAAGAAAATATGCTGAAATTACTGATCCACAACACGCATTCTCAGTATTGCGACAGACTAGACAAAACAGCACAGAAAGTGTTCAGTTATACAGTGACAGGTTAATCAACTTAGCTGAAGAGTCATTCTTAGGACAGAATGTACGAGCAGAGGAAGTGGAACAGATGTTGGTAGGGATTTTTGTTGATGGAATTAAGTCAGATGGATTGAAATTTAAATTATTAAGAGAGAATCCTGCAAGATTGTCACAAGCGGTAGATATCGCTATACAAGAGGAAAGCTTGAGGAGGAGGTTTAGGCTAAGGGTAGGACGAGAGTTAGGTAGTAGTTCAGAAGATAGAATTGAAGAACCTATGGAAATAGGTCAGTATAGACATGGATGGAGAGGAAGACGAGGAGAAATACAGATGGTGCAAAGAAACGAGAATGTATATAATCAAGATAGAAGAGGACAAGTGAGAAATACTGTAAGAAACATGGAAGGTAACACAAATAACTCGAATGTGGTTTGTTGGGGATGTCACCAACGTGGGCACATTTTTCGCTTTTGTGGTAACAGAAGTGGCCCATCGATTACGCAAAATAGTAGAGGTGTTCAGACGAGTATACAGAATAGAATGGCAAATGGTAGACCAGCAAATTGGAATTCTGGAGAAATACAGAGAAATTTTAGAAGGTCAGGAAATCAGGGAAATTGGCATCCCGCTTATTGAATAGGATCGGCAGTAAGAGGGAAGATAGTAAGATCCAAAAAGGGCATCAATATATTAAAAACCCAAAGGATGAGTATAATAGAACATTTAGAAATAAAAAACAAGCTGAGGTAAAGCAATTGTCATTAAATATGGTAGATCCTAGCTCATGTATAGTACAGATAGGAAAATATAAAGTTAGAACATTAGTTGATTCGGGAGCACAAGTTAGCGTGATTAAAGAAGCATTTTTATATCGAATGTTAAAAAATTGTAAAATAATTAGAATTCAAGAGAATCTTCATTCGGTAACGGGACAAAAATTGGAAGTGTTAGGACAAACGATGATAAATTTGAAATTAGGAGGGATAAATGTTAGGCATATGTTCCATGTGGTTAAAGATTTAAATAGAAATATGATATTGGGACGAGATTTTTTATTGAAAAATGGGGTGAGACTTTTATTTGATTTGCATAAATTAAAATTCCAAGATGTTTACGTAGATCTAGAGGAAGATATGCATGTGTCGACATTAGTTAGAGTTAAAACAACCATGAATTTAAAACCACAGTCAGTTAATTTGATACAAGCAAGACTGAAGAGAAACCCATATTATGTAGCAGGAAACATAGTTAGAATCACAGAATTGCAAAATGAAATAATTGATGAGCCAGGTTTAGAAGTTCCGGATGGAATAATAGAATTAGATAAAAGTTTAACATTTCCAGTAATGGTTATTAATAACACAGGTAGAGAAATTAAATTATACAGAGGATGTGTAATAGCTAAGCTAGAACATGACAGTGTTAGTGACATATTGACAACAGATAGAGTAAATATGGTGGGAATAAGTTATTCAGAAACCTCTAATGAAAGAAGTAATAATAGACGCGGATACAGAAGGAAAGGGAACGCAAGAATGGATGAATTGATCCATCCATATAGAAGAAATACAGCACAAATACATTCACTAGACAAAGTAACAAGAGAAAAAGAATTGTTAGCACAATTAAAAACTTCGCCAGAAAACAAGGAAGTGTTAGAACAACTGATAAAGCAAAATCAAGATGTGTTTGCGATAAATGATTTAGAATTGGGTAAGACACAAACAGTTACGATGGAAATAGACACGGGAGATCATCCACCAATTAGTTTAAAACCATACAGAACTCCGTTAAGAAATAGAGAAGTAGTAGAAAAGGCAATAGAAGATATGTTGAAAGCAGGCATAATTACAAGATCAAAATCAGAATGGTCATCTCCGGTGGTAATAGTGGCCAAGTCTGATGGTTCGAACAGGTTCTGTTGTGACTACAGGGCGTTAAATAAAATTACTAAGAATGTAGCGTACCCACTGCCAGTAATTGATGATATTTTGGGGCTACTTAATGGTTCTACATATTTCACAACGCTGGACGCAAGGGCAGGATTTTGGTGTATTCCGATGTCAGTAGACGCGCAAAATAAAAGTGCCTTTTGTACTCATATGGGTTCGTACAAATTTTTACGTATGCCATTCGGTGTCAAAAATGCACCATCCCACTATATGTTCTTAATAAATGAAGTACTAGACGGTATGCAAAGTTTTGCCTTAGCATATATTGATGACGTATTGATTTTTACAAAAGGAGATGTAGAGAATCATTTGGAACATGTTAGACTAGTATTTGACAGATTAAGAAGGCATGACGTTAAATTAAAGCTTAGTAAGTGCCAGTTTTTAAAGACAGAAACAAAATATTTAGGCTATATAATAAATAGGGAAGGTATTAAACCAGACATGGAAAAAATAAAAGTTATTAAAGAGTTACCTCCTCCCACTAACGTTAAGGAAGTAAGGGCTTTTATAGGAACCTGTGCGTATTATCGGCGGTTTGTACCAGCTTTTTCTAAGATAGCAATACCTATTACGAATCTAACGGGAAAATACGCTAGATTTAAGTGGGATGATGAGTGTCAAAAAGCATTTGAACTTTTAAAAGATAGCTTAACGGTGGTACCATTATTAACACATCCAGACCTGAATAAACAACTAATACTATACACAGATGCTTCAGACAATGCAATAGGAGCATGTTTGGTTCAACCATATGAAGGAGAAGAATCTGGAATACCAGGGGTTAAAAATGAAAGACCAATCTATTTCTTGTCGCATAAACTCAGCAAGACTCAAAAGAAATGGCCGATTATTGAGAAAGAAGCATATGCAATACACTACGCGCTGCAAAAACTAAATTATTACTTACATAACGCCAATTTCATTATTAGAACTGACCACATGCCATTAAAGTCGATATTAGAAGCACCAATACAAAATAGGAAAATACAAACGTGGGCATTGAATTTACAAGGGTACAATGCTAAGGTTGAATATGTGTCAGGAAAACATAATACGTGCGCCGATCTTTTGTCTAGGATCCCGTACCCACAGTCATCAGGAAACACGGAAGATGAAGTTGAACCAGAGGTAGATGATCGAAACTGGCAAGTTAATATATTAGATTCTGCCATAATAAATAGGGAAGAATTTGAGAGTTTACCATCAGAGCAAGAGTCGGAAACTAGAACAGAAGACCCACATTTAGAACAGTTTGATATGAAAACAGAACAAGAATTGGATCCGAAAGTAGTACAGATAAAAAAGAAATTGAAAGAAACAGGGGAAAATAGTTTTAAAAGAAAGTTTGTAGAGTTACAAGAAGACAATCAATTATATTATATCAGTGAAAAAGGTGAAGGAGTAAGAAAGTATATTCCGAAACATTTAGAACAAGAAGTCTTAAAGGCGTACCACGATAATAATGGTCATTTTGGACGAGATAAGTTAGTGAAGGCTATTAGCAGTAAATATTATTGGCCGAATTTATTCAAAAGCGTATATGAATATGTTGAAGCATGTGAAAAGTGTAGGTTAAGGAACATGAAGATAATTAAATGTCCTTTACAAGATACCGATATTCCTCAATTTCCAATGCAGAAAGTAAGTTTGGATATTTCAGGTCCTCATCCAAAAACATTATCGGGAAATGTATACTTACTACATATAGTTGATTCATATAGTCTTTGGCCAGAAGTATATCCAATTCCAGACAAGAGTGCTGATTCAGTTATAAATATGCTTTTACAAGAATTTATACCAAGGTTTGGGTGTCCACAAATAATACTTACAGACAATGGGAAAGAGTTTGTAAATAAAAAGTTTGAGAAATTGGTAAAAGATTGGAATATAAAACACATTAGGACTTCATATTACAGACCAACTTCTAATGCAAAAAATGAGAGACAACATAGAACACTATACAATATTCTAGCGAAAAATGTAGAAGAACACGATATGGATTGGGATCTTTATTTGGGGATGGCATTAGCGGCGATACGTACACACGAAAATGAAGGAACAGGTTTCTCACCATTTTACTTAGTACATGGAAGAGAACCGATATTGCCAATTGATAATTTATTAAAACCTAGGAGAAAATATTTGGGGGAAGATTTTCAAGAAACAAGGTTACAAGAGCCGGCTCCGTGGCCGAGGGGTTAGCAGCTTTCTCCGCTAACCCCGAATGCTCTCGTCACGTGACGCGACGAGAATTAGCAGTGGTTCGAATCGCAAAAGTGACTTATGAGAGTATGGAGCCGGTCGCTCAGAAAGTCGTGGCGTGCTGATGAGCGTAATCTAGCCTAGGAATCAACATACAGCTGAAAGATGCTGGTGTTGACCGCAATATCCTGAAACAGGATGGAAACGCGGGAAAAAAAAAAAAAAAAAAAAAAAAGGTTACAAGAAATGCATAAAGCACATGTACGTTTAAGAAATAATATAATTAAGGCTAGAGAAAGACAGAAGAAATACGCAAATAAAAATGCACACTTACAAGAGTTTAACGTAGGTGATAGGGTATATTATAAAAAAACATAGAAAAAACTCTAAGTTTGATGCTCATTGGGTCCCGGGATACTATATTTTAGAAAAAAAAGGTCCAGTGTCGTATACTATTAAGAATCAAATTTCAGGGCATGTTGCACGTTCACATGTAGAACACTTAAGGCGGGATAATGAAGAAAGGGATGCAGAGAATAATAATAATAATGTTTATTGTTCCGAAGAAATATTGTCGGGTGGACAGATCGTCAGACAATCGGGTTATCCAAGGCCTATAGAGAATGGAAAACAAGTAACAACAGCATCTAATACAGCTGAACAAGAAGAAACGATACCAAAAACAGTCATGACAGAGGAAAATAATGTGTATGACGATTATATGAGTGAAGAGTCAGTTAGGGAAAATATTGAACCTCCATTTATGAATACAAGACAAGCAGTAAAAAGAAAGTTGGATAGACAGAAAGAAAAAGAAATTAAGAGGCAAAGGAAACTTAGAGAGAATTCTTCGAGTGAGGAAGAGATGCCACTTTTTGAAAATCTGTTGAGACGGCAAGACAGAAAAATTAGATTGGATGTAGAAAGGAAGAGATTAGCGGTTGCTAGTAATGGATATACAGATGGGGAACAAGAGATGGATGAAAAGTCAGAAACTGATGAAGAAGCTGATATGAAAGAAGATAGCTCTCCTCGAGAGGATAGAGACATTGATGTAGATATTGCAATTATTGAAAAAAATTTGAGGTTATTAAAGAAATGGAGAAGTGATAGATGAAAAGAGTGATATAGGGTTCTGCAGATAGCAGATAGAAGAAGAAGTTGGACACGATAATTTTGTGTTTACAAAGGTACTTGATGGAATTTTTCTAAAGCGGAAAATTATGATTGGGTACTCAGAAATTGGTCTTGAAATTTATAATGTATGTGTACATTGATTAATGTGGGGGGATAAATATGATGAGGGGATTGAAATGCTTTGTTCAATTGTTGGGACTTCAATTGTGTTTTATGAAATGTGAAAAATAAGTTAACTTAGATGGTTATTTTTACGATGTTTTGGGTTGATTGAGTTACCCTAAGGGTGGTTAAAATGATTATTACTTTGAAGTTCAGTTAGAAGATGAATTAAAATAGTAGTTAGTGAAGTGCAGTAGCAATGGAGGGGTATGTAGTTATACATGTGGGGTATGCAATGTATATACAAGGTTTATAATAGGAGCTGGATTGAACAGCGTTTAAGGGGAGAATATGGGGGGAATGCCAGGTTGAAATTTGGCATTTAACTGCATATTGGAAGAAGAAGACTGTACTTAACAGTTAGGAAGTTTTTGTGGTTGAAGGAAAGGTAAACAGGAAATTGTTGGTCTGAATAATACAAAGGCTGGCAGTTTTGGATTAACATACTTTTTTGATAATAACAATTATTATTGACGGAAACTGAAGATAAATTTTGAAACTTTATTTTTTTGATAAAGTTTTGAGAATGTATGGGAAGAGAAAGGTGATTACTTCTTACTTTCTTACTTTTTCCTTACTTTTATTGATTTCAGGTGCGCACCTACACAAATCTAATCTAGCTATTTTTTCCTGTCTATCCTAGAATACTGAGAGAGTGAGAATGTGAATAAGGGGGAAATTAAAGGATAAGGGGAATATCTTCAGTTTTGTCAATCATAATTTAGATGGACGTTTTAAAGTTAAAAGCGGTTCGCTTATGGAGACTTTTGTATTGTGGGGAATTTTATGGAGAGTTTTGTAGAAAGTTTTCTAGAGAACTTTATGACGAGTTTTGTAGAGAGTTTAGATATTATGGTCTCTGGTTAGCAATTGGCTATGAGGAGATAGGAGAATTGACTTAGGAAATATATGGAATTGTTGTTATTGTAGTATAGAGATGTAAAGTTAACTAATTAAAAGTGGGGTTGAGATTTTTTCAAGGAAACATTCTCTTTGAAGAAGGGGAGGTATTGTAACAGTGAGGGATTCTAGGTTAGGAGTAAAGAGTTAAGGAATGCTGCGCATTCCTTGACCAGGGGGAAAACCATAGTGAACGTGTGTGCACGAATGAAGAAGGGTATCTAGGAAAACACACACGTCACTTGGGGGCCAGCGAGAACAGATGTCAACACCGAGAAGGGAGTCTCCATCATATGTGCTGAGCTAGAATGATTCATCAATAAAATCCTTTTCTAACAACGCGAAGACTGACTTGTCTGGTGCTATACGTTCACGATCATAGCCTTTGTGTGTAGCACTGTCACAGTTGTTTTTAATATTCGCATTGCTCGATACACTTTCTTTGTTAGCATAGCTGCTTCGTACCTCTGAATTGAATGCGAGTTGGTGTTCTTTAGTCAGTAGGGACTGTGAGTTTATTTTCTTAATTCTGGGTGATCTGTGCAGAGTCTACATAACATTTAGAGCCAGAAATCTGGTTCTGAAACAACGGGAAGTTTTACCATGGTGGTTTGTCGGACCGCCGATCAACCGTTTCAAGCCGAGCTAGAAAGAAACACGTCTCGCCATCTTGACCTAGAACCGGAAACCTAGAATCGCCATGACGAAATAGCTTTTGAAAGATGTAAAATAGACTGACCAATAAAAAGATGTCAGTTGCAATGAGAAACATAGTTTTGAGATACTACATAGAACCTCTAAAAGTACTGGAGAGTTTTGGTCATAGACCATAACTTTATGAAGGGAAAATCCCAACTGCACCTCCCCGTGGTAGAGGATGGAAACACACCACGGTGTGGCTAACACAGCTCTGGGGACCGAGTATCCACCGGAATAAGTGGACAACTCTGCAGCTGAGTAGAGCAGGGCACTTACTTGTCCTGACAGTCGGAAATGGCTGTCAAAGGCAGAGTTAAAAGACCACCATGTGAATGTGGAAGGCAAGGCGAAACCACCACATTATCTTCCCAAGATTTCATGGCGACACACATTTCAGAAATAGTGAAGAACTTTAATGGCTATCTAAGGACATCCTCGTCCGGTAGGGACAGTCACGAGCCACAGGTGACACCAGACCATCATCCAGCTACTGATGGCAAAACCATAACTATAACTAAACTAAATAAATTTAAAGTAGGAACATGGAATGTTAGGACATTAAATGAGCTAGGAAAGTTAAACAATGTTTTAAGAGAAATGGAAAACATGAAAATGAATATACTAGGCATACGTGAGATGTGATGGAAGGGATCTGGCAAAATTATAACCGACAAACACACAATAATTTATTCTGGAGGGGACACACATGAAAAAGGTGTAGGAATAATATTTGATGAAAAAATAGCAAAATCTATGAATGGATACTGGTTTATTTCAGATAGAGTTATAATGGTCAAAATCAAAGGCAAACCAATAGATATAAATATTATAGAAGTATATGCACCAACAACAAGCAGTAGTGATGAAGAAATACAACACTTTTACGATGAAATAGAAATGGCAATAGCTCAAATTGGATCACAAGAAATAAAAATAATACTGGGAGATTTTAATGCAAAAGTAGGAAAGGGGAAAATAGAGGATATAGTGGGGAATTACGTTTAGGTACAAGAAATGAACGAGGAGAGAAACTAATAGAATATTATATATTAATATATATTAATAATATATATTAATGATATGATAATTGGAAACACATGGTTTAAACACGATAAAAGAAGACTATACACATGGAAAAGCTCTGATATGAAAATACGCAACCAAATTGGCTACATACTTATTAATAAAAGATCTAGAAATGCATTAATTAATGTAAAGACAATGACTGGTGCTGACGGTAATAGTGATCATGTACCACTATGTGGACAAATAAAAGTAAGATTAAAGAGAGGGAAACAAATAGTTAATGGTTAAGAAAAATGGTTAAGAACCTGAGACTTAATAAAGAGGTTCTGAAAGTAGATAAAGAAATTCAAGAACAATACAGAGTGACTGTGAAAAATAGGTACAATGCAATAGCTAAAATACAGAGTATAAATGATCAATGGAAAATGTTAAGGGACTCCATTCATCAAACTAGCAAAGAAATATTACCGGAAAGAAGCCACAAAGCTAAGAAAAAATGGATGAATGAAGAAATGTTAATGCTGATGGACAAAAGGAAACAATAAAAATGACAAACAAGAGTATGCTAAGATAAATAAAGAAATAAGAGATACATGTCTGAAGGCAAAAGAAAGTTGGTTAAACGAGCAATGCAAACAAATTGAATTACATTCCATTAAAGATCAAAAATGTATGCACAGACAAATCAGTGAGCTCACAGGAAGAAAAATAAGAATAAATACAGGGTGTTTGAAATCAAAAACAGGAGAGATATTATTGGAGGAAGGTGCTATAATGAGGAGGTGGGATGAGTATATCAATCAATCATGTGCCATGCCGGAAAGCGTGGGTGGTCATGATTCGCCATTTCACTCGATCACCAGAGTCGTGGATCAGCTCAGTGTTCCTGTCTCGTCCATGCCATGTGGCCAAGCCATCCAGGTATTTTCCTCTCGGTCTTCCTCTTGGTCTGTTCCCTTCGATCTTCTTTAAGCGAATCATAATAAACTAGGCACTTTCAAAGAGGTAGTTTGCCGTTGCTTTCCTCTATGGCAGTGACCATACTGGCCGGATGACCGCAATCATTGTCTCTCGAAAGAGATCTTCTGCTTGCCGTCGCGAAACTCGAGACCATAACCAACAAATATCTGTGGGCTGCCCTCAAAATTTCATCCACCACCTGCCTTCCGTGGCTTCTTTTGAACACTTCCAATACACGAAAACGAAATAACATCACATAATCCAAAGGAAAAACACTATCCACACGAATTCCACGGGAATTTACATAGGAAATCCACAGAAAAACACTGAACAGCGTCTCCCCTAAGAACAACGAGTCATCGCGTCGCCATTATACCGGAAGTCTATGAGTATATAAGAGAATTATATAATAGAGATAGGGAAGAATTAACAGAAGAAAGTAACTTAGAAGGCCCACCTATTCTAAAAGAAGAAGTCGCTTACGCTATGAAACATATGAAGAAAGGAAAAAAACAGCTGGGCCAGATGAAATCACAGTAGAAGAATTAGAAGTGTTGGGAGAATTTGGGGTAGATATATTAACCAAAATGCTAAATGATATTTACAACAGTGGATATTTACCGAGCGATATGGTAAAATCTGTATTTATAGCAATACCAAAGAGATCAGGAGCAATTGAATGTGAAGATTTTTGTACAATTAACCTAATAAACCATGTCACTAAGCTTCTACTCAGAATTATAATGAGAAGAACAAGAAAGAAAATAAAAAAATGGAAATTAGTGAAGAACAGTATGGTTTTATGGAAGTAAAGGGTACAAACAATGCAATATATATATATATATATATATATATATATATTACGAACACTAATAGAAAGGTCAATAGAGAAACAGAGGAACATATATTTATGCTTCATAGATTATACTAATGCAAAAGTAAAAACATGATAAAGAAAACATGATGAGCTGATTAAAATGTTGGAAGATATCAACATTAATGGGAAAGATTTAAGAATAATAAAGAATATATAATGGAACCAAGTAGCAGCAATTAAAATGGGAAATGAAGAGGGTAGTTACGAACAGATAAAGCTAGGAGTACGACAGGGGTGTGTCTTGTCACCCGATCTCTTCTCCCTATATAGCGAAGTAATAATGAGAGAGATCAAAGAGAAGCCAGGAATACTAATCGGAGGATATAATATAAACAATATACGCTATGCAGATGACACAGTATTGGTGGCGGATAGTGCAACAGACCTACAACAATTGTTGGACATTGTAGTATCAGAGAGTGGCAAAAAGGACTCTCCTTGAATATCAAGAAAACAGTAACAATGGTGATATCAAAGAAAATGGGTACACCAAAATGTGCCATAGAAATAGAAGGGGAAATTCTCAACCAAGTGGATAATTTTAAATACCTAGGGGCACTTATAACATCAGATGGAAGATGTACAACAGAGATTAAGAGCAGAATAGGGCAGGCAAAAGCCGCATTTCAGAAAATGAAGAGTATCTTATGCAATAAGTCGCTATCAATGAATGTAAGAAAGAGAGTGCTAAAATGCTATATAGAACCAGTTTTGCTGTATGGCAGCGAATCTTGGAATGTAAATGAACAATTTAGGAAGAACTTAGAAGCAACAGAGATGTGGTTTTTAAGACGAATGTTGCGAATTCCTTGGACTGCCAGAGTAACTAACAACGACTGCCTGAAAGAGGCTAATGAAACTAGAACACTATATACAACAATAAGAAAGAGACAAACAGCTTTCTTTGGTCATGTGATGAGAAGTGAGGCATTGGAGAACATCGTGACAACTGGAAAGATCGAGGGGAAGAGAGGCAGAGGCAGACCAAGAGAAATGATACTGGACGGATTGAGACGGTGGCATGGAGGAATATCATCAGCAGAGTTGATCCAGAACACCAAAGACCGAGATCTGTGGAGAGCCATGAACGCCTACGCCAGCCGGCACGACACTTGATGATTATGATGATGACATAGAATCTGTACTTTTGTATGGATGTGAAACGTGGACCATGAGCAAACAAGCTGAACAACATCTTTTGGCAGTAGATGTGTGTTTTCTGAGGCAAATGCAATGAATACCATCGTTAAAACTGTTAGTTGCAAATCCTTTACATGATGTCGCATTCAACCCTATCATTTTTTTGGCTGTTTGTGATCTCTTGACAAGTTTACGTTCAGTAGTTTGCCATTGTATTCTGAAAAAAAAGAGATTAAAGAAATTAGACCTAGACCGTCACAATTATTATAAGAAGAAATACATTAGAGCGCCGAATGTTTATCACTTGTGTTGCCACTATTAATAACCACAACCAAGAAGCAATAAATCACATTTCATGAGATAACAGATTTACTAAGACCAGTACATTGTATGTTTTCGTGATTTCCTTTGTCGGTCATGACAGTGTTGCATCCTTTTTGTCTATTTTGTTGTACATTCTATTTTATAGACATTTTATATAAATGTACAGAAATTACGTGTTCAGTTATATATATATATATATATATATATATATATATATATATATATATATATATATATATATATATATATATATATATATATATATATATGTTGTAGCCCTTCTCATATGCGATTACTATTTCATTTAGTGCCGTGTTTAAAAATTACATCTTATTCTTTGTTCGTTACTGTTTTATTTAACTTTTTTTGTTCTGTCTAGGACAAATATGGCATCTATTTGTGCATTTGCTTAAAAATCTAGGAGAGACGTCTGGGGAGGTTATTACTCCTTCCTTCTCACATTCCACTTTATGTATACACACATACACTTTCATTGATACGCACATTAGCCGCCCGCTTTCATCGACACTCCAAACGCTACCAATCATTTGTCTAGCGGTTAGATAACCTACAGGTCAGAATATCGATCTGTCTGTCTGCGTGTTCATTCTCACTATGTAACTATCTATATAGTTTACCGCCTGTCGCTACGTATATTTGTCCTTGTCTCCACGCCAGCGATCCCTGAGAGCAGTGGCAGTTGAAAAATCAGCTCTGTCTGGTAGCATCGGTCATGCTGTAGAAGACGTTTGATCAAAGTCAGTTCTGGAACTGCGTCTCAACGATAGAAGCTAACTGAATGCGGGTTGAGACTGGTAATAAAGATTTCGAATATTGCAATCGCTTACTTAGGTCAAACTATATAATGATCATAATATACTCACTGAATCGATCATATTGTACACTATATGATGATCATAAAATACTTAATAAAGACGCAATAGTTTACACAGTATTATGATCATAATATACTCACTGAAGAGCTCATATTTCACATCGTATAGTAAAACTAATATACAGCCCAATAGGTGTAAGAGGACAGCATCTGCATAGACATTCTTTATTGTGTTCAGTATGTATAGCTGTAGCGGAGCAAACAACTTCAGTTAAATATTCCATGTAACCCTGTCTTAGATCTGCCCGCTGAGAAGGTAATTCACTCATGTAGCTTGTGCAGAATTTACATTAATTTTTTTTTCAATCTATCACTTGAAATATCAGTGTGCATGATAAGTTTCGACTTCATCTTGTGCAAGCTTCCTTTGACAAGAAGAGGGAAATCATTTTACGTACATCTCAGCCTCCTCTCACTGTTATTTCCCTCCCCCAACCCTTTTGTTTTCTTCTCAAATCTGTGTAATCATCTTTATGTCAGAGAAATATAATTTATTTACCCTTTCGTATGTATTTCTCGTGTCAATCTTCCTGTTTATTTCCCTGTCCAAGAAGTGCGCACTGTTGAACATATGATTTATGTGATAGAAGACGTGTTTTCTCATAAATGCGTGTCTGATTTATACCTTCCCGATGAAGTGTCTTGTGAATGTACCTCATTGAATATTATTTACTGCGCACTGCCGTTTCTAGCTTTACGTGAAGAGGCAGTTCATGCTCGTGCTTTTCTCTGAACTTAATTACACCTCTAGTGTCGGACTCAGACCAGATGTTTCAAATGTTGCATGTTCTTTGCAGGATGTTGCAATCAACCCCGGGTTGATTCTATAGGAAATTTTACGTTCAGCAGTTGCCGTTGCTTTTTGAACGAGACGTCGACGTTAAAGTCCAACTGACAGTTATGTTGAACGAGACCACTACCTGGTCGTGAACGGACATGCAGTTTAAACAGAAGCGGGATAAACTTCTCAGCTTAACCACCCAGACCAGATAAATGCCTCAAAGAGTACCCAACGCTTAGAGTATGTGGTTCAAGACCGGTAAACACATCACAAATCCACAACTATTGTCTCACACGGGCCACACAAAACTTAACTACGTGGCCTACGGCGGCGTAATGAGATTCACACACCAGTCAGACTTTAATGTTTACTTCTCGTTCAGAAAGTAAACTACTGCATGGTGCCTTGTAAAATTGCCTTGTACCTCAACCTGGGCTTGGAGTTGATCGCAACGGCCTCCATATGACACGAACATTTATGTCCGATAGCAAACTTATTTGTGGAGATGATACTGTCTGTCTGTCATTTACTGCCACTATAGTACCTTTCGGTGTATGGCAGGGGGGTCTTGAGCCTGGGGAATTAAAGCCGCCTGGCTGGAAATGATACTGCATGTGTAAAATTCATCAACATTATTAACGCTATCGCACTAGTGTCGTGGTTCGACCGCCGCTTGGAGGCCCAGCGCTCATGGGTACGAATCCGCATTTCAACTTTTCCTAGTCTCCCAGCTCGACCCAACTTAAATTGAGTACCAGTACATGTTTTGAGAAGTAAAGGCGGTCGACTGGTGTCAAAGACTGAAACATAGAGGCCGGAGGTCGGCCTCAAGATAGAAGACCACCGGGAAGAGCGGTCAACCTCAAGTAGATTAGAGGTAATACAGCGCCCCGATATAAGGGCCGGGTAGGTGATAGAATGGGGGACTATTAACTAGTTCTCTCATGAGACACGGAGACGTCGACCAGATAGTTAGCACTCTGGTCACGACAGAATCACGCCTACGTGATAGCCACGATTGCCACTCAATAGGAGACAGCTAATATAAGCGTGCTGAATGTAACGGCACGCAAAAAGCCGAAGGACGCATCAAGGTCCTTCCGCGTGCTGTGTAGCCACGCGAGTAGGAAAGTCAGACTGGGGACTGACTTCGTAGCGAGCAGATCGTTTAGTGTTGATAGGAGTTTTGTGTAGCCAAATAGATAGAGATTAGCAATAGGGTTAGGAAACTAGTTATAGGCAATTCTGTGGCTTTGTGTGTGATTTGATAGCGACTGTTTTGTAATTGTAAAGAGCCAACGGCAATAAAATGTATCATTCAATTCCTCTCACACGACTTGCAAGTTTCTTGTGTGGTGTGGGAGAAGTAATCCGATGGTGCCTGAAACATTGGTTGTTGACAACTGGGAAACTGACCACATCACCCACCCAGTGTTGATTGGTCTATGCTAATATGGGCACTACAAGACTTTGCGAATTAAGACGTGTAAAATGAGCCTTTACTTTGTTTAAGACTCTATTACCGGCGTCAGACGTGGATGTTGTCAAAGCGGCATGCGAGGTCACATTAAAGATCAGCCGTGGAATATGTGAGACAAGCTACCTCTGCTTCACAACAAGGAAGAATATAAACGGTGGCCTTCGCCATGTTATGTGCACCTGTCTCTTCAATGAGTGTATAGACAGATAACAAATAACGTGGTGTGGACATGTTGCGAGAATGAAACACAATCGTCTGCTACTGCAGTTAATTAAGAAGCTATAATATTGTTATGGAGCCATTGGAAGACCAAGAATTAGACGGATATATTGTATCAATTGCTGGTTGGTTGCTTCAGACGGTTGGTCGGTCGGTCACTCAGTTGGTTGGTTCGTTGGTTGTTTGTTCTATCGATGGGCTGGTTGTTGGTTTGTTGGTTGATCGATCGGTCGCTCCCTTGTTAGGGTTGTTGGTCAGTTGATTAGTTGATTATTTGGTTGATAAATCCCCTGGATTACTGAGTTTTAACTCTTCATTTAGAAGCATTGGCTTTAAACTTGTTTGAGCCTGAAGGAACTTGTATCTTTCGAGTTCTGGTTGATGGAGAGATTTTCTTTTTGACCTGTTGTGGAAGAATTGTGACTAATGTAGAGATTTTCTTCTTGGCTTATTATGGAAGAATTATAATCAGTGTAGAGATTCTCTTCTTGACCTGTTATGGAAGAATTTTGACTGATGTAGAGATTTTCTTCTTGACCTGTTATGAAAGAATTCTGATTAATGTAGAGATTCTCTTCTTGACCTGTTATGGAAAAATTCTGACCGATGTAGATTTTATCTTCTTGACTTGTTATGGAAGAATTCTGACTGATGTAGATATTTTCTTCTTGACCTGTTATGGAAGAACTCTGACTGATGTAGAGATTTTCTTCTTGACCTGTTATGGAAGAATTCTAACTGATGTAGAGATTTCCTTCTTGACCTGTTATGGAAGAATTCTGACCAATGTAGAGATTTTCTGCTTGACCTGTTATGGAAGAATTCTGACTGATGTAGAGATTTTCGTCTTAACCTGTTATGGAAGCTGTATCTCCATGGGGTCTTTGTTGCAAGGATATCTTTCTTCAAGTTCAGAAACCAGCGGGATGTGCAAGATAGGATATACGCGTAGAGCCCTATTAGGATGTATCCAGGCCATGATTTAGCATAGCACATACAGCAAGGTTGGGATTAAGCCTTGATCAATAATGTTTACTCCAAGAGCTTTAGGTATTTCATCGTCAATAGGTTCCGACCCAAATTTCCAGAGATTGTATAAACGGTATACTTCATAATCAGAAATAGTCCGCAACACAACTGATTTAACGTCGAAAACGATTCAGATTTCCCTTACCAGTGTTGCCATTTTGACGCCTTTCGCACTAAATTTAGTGCTTTTTCAAGTTATTTAGTGTCAAAATTTTCCATTTAGCGCGGCTGCGCTAATTTGGTGTTTCACAATTTTTTATTTTTTGGGGGGGTGCTTTTTAGTGATTTTTTTTGGGTGGGTAAAAATTACTTTAAAAAATCATTTTGGGGACACTAAAAAGATGAATTTGAACTGAAGCGAGGGAGTAAATCAGTCTTAGTACATTACCGTGCAATATTCAAGTAATTTAACTCCCTTTAATACGATTTAGTTAAAGTGAGTGATGAAACGCGCAGGCAATATGAAATGCGTTAAAAGATTGTTTAAACAAGAATGGACTTGAGTTGCAAAGACTAGTTGCACTCGCCACTGACAATGCATCTGTCATGACAGGTGTAAACAGTGGAGTATATACAAAATTAAAATCCGTAGTTCCTCATCTGGTACTAGTTAGGTGTGTATGTCATTCCTTTCAACTGGCAGTGACACAGGCTGCAGCTGCTTGTCTGCTCAGGAACATAGAATCCATGATTAGAGAAACATATAACTGGTTTTCTCACTCAAGTCTTCGTCAAGCAAAGTACAGGAAGCTTTTTGCTTTATTAAATGATGGACAACATCAGCTGAAGGTTGTTTAATTAAGGCAGACACAGTGGATGTCCATTAATCTGCCGTTGTCAGAATATTGCAGCAGTCGGTCGAGCTTAGAACTCATTTTGATATAGCAAGACTTAACGAGCGCTGTTATACAGCAGACCTTCTACATGCTGTGTTTAGCGACATAAAAAACTATGTGTATCTCATATTTCTCAAGCATATTCTTGGAGAATTTCAAAGTGTGAATAAGAAATTCGAAGCAGATATACAGTATCCAACAAAACTACTCAGCGATCTTGTCCAACTTACTGATTCTATCAGTTCAAAGATTGCTATTCCTGGGGAAAAAATAACAGAAAGTGATGCTATTCAAGATTATTTAGATCCTAATCCCATCTAGGTTATGAGTTTGAGAAAGAAATAGCAGGCTACAAGTTCCCTGAAGAGCAAGAAATTCGTGGAAGGTGCATCCAGTTTTTAATAGAGCTGTTGACACAGCTGCGATTACGTTTGCGCGATAACGTTCGAGTTTTGCAGTCCATGTCATGTCTTAGTGGAAGTGAATGTCTACAGCCAATGATGCCCTGTATATTGGATCTTGCTAAAATGTTTGTAGAAGATGCAGCTACTCTCACCCGCATCTATTTCCAGTGGAGAAAACTTCCTCATATGCAGTAGACACAGACCTCTGACATACTTGAACTGATTGCAGAAATAGCCTCATACAGGGATGCCACCGGTGAAAATCCTTTCCAAGATCTTACAGATTTAGCTGTAACTGTGCTAATTTTACCTCATTCTAATGCGGACGTCGCGCGTATTTTCAGTCAGATGGGAATTATAAAATCAAAATTGCGGAATAGACTGAGAATAAAGAGTTTGACAGCTGTTTTGACTATTAGACATGGAATGAAATGATATGGCAAATGCTGTCATGATTAAAAACTACCTAAGTATATTCTACGAAAAATTGGATCACAGGAATCATATCCTACACGTTTCTTTCAGTTATCATCATCATCATTGCAAGAGCAAACACAGCGGGAAATTGCTACAGAAACTGGGACGCAGAGGTGTTTCCAGGGCACCAGGGCAGGGTTATATACTGGCCAAGACCTATTGACGCGTCCTCGTCGAGCGTCCTGGGCAACAGTTCCTTCAGAGTCCTGGCTAAAGTCAGTACGATCGCCGATTCCTCCGAAGTCGGAGAGTGTCTGCCTGTAGGGCGAGGAACCACCAGTCTGCACACAAATAAGCCAGACATGGGACAACGGATAGTCAAGCAAACCTCAGGTCCTGTATGACATCACACTGATATTGGACAACAGGATGCCTTCATCCGATATACAGGACTTCGCGTTGAAGCTCAAGCCAACGAACACAAGCAAGCAAGCAAGCAAGCTACAAAAACTGAAGAGGAGTTGTCTGACTGGGATTTGGCATATTTGGAATAAACTTCATTCTAATATTCAGAGATAATAATAAATTATAATGTGCTACTTTATAACATTTTGAATGAATACCACCAGTGCTTGTTTTAGTGATTTCCCAAAGAATATTATTGCAATTTAGTGTTTGTTTTTGGCTCGAGAGTAGTTCTGATTGGGGTTTACCGGATCTGGAATAAACTTCATTGTAATATGAAGTGATAATAATAAATGATACTGTGCTACCTTGTTACATGTGTAATAAAAACTGTTGGTGCTTTTTTTTTTTTTTGGTGCTTTCAAAAAATGTTTGGTGCTTTTTAGTGCTTTTTTGGGGTCGATTTTGGTGCTTTTTCATCAAAGAGAGATGGCAACACTGTCCTTTACCTATCTCTTTTACGCCTTACGTAAAATCTGACCCAAAGTCACAAAGGGGCGATAGATAATAGATAATGCACAATTAACTGTCACATTTTCTTATCAGTTAATTTATATATGTTTTCAGTTGTCATATGATTGCTTGCAAACCTTTAATCTTTGATGTTCCTTGTTGATTCATATAGATCATTGTATTCATGATACTACTAAACTTCTTCTTTTTCTTCTTCTGCGTTCATCCGGAATTTGTTTTTTCTTTTTCGGACGTGATTGCGTTGTGCCTGTTTACAGCAGAGCTGCGTTCTTGCGCCGTTAGGCCGACACATCCGACTTCTGCGGATACTACTAAACAATAATAATAATATAATCACTTAATCATTTGTGATTAATTTGAAATCAAATGTACATAATCATGGATCGTTAGTTGTTCATCTAGCTATATATTTGATCACAAGATTTAACAAATACAAAATAATTGTGTGATATAATGATAGAAAACTAATTATCACATAATGTGTCTTTAGTTTCACTCTTGTATAACATGTAGTTGTTCTTAATATATTATATTTGGCCATGACGCCGTGATTTGTGCACTAGATTGTCACCCCAGTGATTCTAGATTTGATTCTGAATAGCCCATAGTAAATTTTTATGCTAACAATCTAGGGTTGACAAAGTTTGATTAAATATAATTTCCAGAGATTTATTTGGGAAGTTAAGGGAGGTAAGCATCCCCTAATTATCAATATTCATTTATAACGCATGCCGATGAAAACAAACCCAACGGACGTTCATTATCAACGGACAGCTGGCCAGCGGTAACTGAAACATTGAACTTGCATGGATATGATTCAAAGATACGCCCACGTGAGAATTGAACATACTGCGACATAAACCCACAAGAAAGGGGAGAAAACGACGTATGTTCGTAACAAGAATAGACGTGCTGTAATAATTACCTTGAACTTACTGACAGAAGACTGACTACTTCAACAAGCAGCTGAGTAAAGAACCCGCTATACATGAATGAGGCTATTACTACCTAGTTAGGAAGCGACACAAGCAGGCAGATAAGATCAAGAGATTGTTGAATAGCGGTCTGTCAGAATGTACATCCAGGGTGAGAGACGAATGTATTGGAGATTCACATCCAGGGTGAGAGACTAGTGTATTGCAGATCCACATCCAGGGTAAAAGACGAGTGTGTTGGAGATCCATTACAGCTGACAGTCATTGTTGAAAGGGCACCAGGCTGATTGATATATTGATTGATTGATTTGCTGATTACTGTCAAGCGATACGAATGGAGAGTTAAGATCTCGTGATGGACAAACAGAAGTCTGTCAGAATATATCAAGGGTGAATGAGTGACAGAGAATGCTGGAGATTCATTGCAGACAGTGCTTTGTCGTTTTCTGGAGCCGCTATCAGTACTCAGTTACTCAGCTTTCTATATCTTTGGGGATGGGGAAAAAGGGGGGGGGGGGGTAGAGTAGCATAATGGCTACCACGCTTACCCACATGCCCGGTTGCAATTTCAATGGAAGATATACAGAGAGGCAGAGAGACACACAGAGAGACGCACAGAGAGAAAGAGAGGGAGAAAGAGCGAGAGAAAGAGAGAGAGAGGGACAGAAAGAGAGAGACACTTACTGGAAAACCCCACATAAGCAACATCCGCAAAAGAAAAATATTTACGATATAAAGTAAGGCAAGTAATAACACAGATTTGCATGCAACGAACGGCATTTATTGAGAATTTCGGTACTTTCCCGGGCTACTTCTCATCGACTAAAATCGAATGACAGGCACCACGAAATTAGAAGAAACCCTTTCAGTAGCCCTCAGTTCCAGGGCGTTTGAGAGTGGTTAGTGTTAGAAGAGATTACTAAACTGTCACTCATTTCCGCATGGGTTCTTCACAAATATCAAAGATCGATGTAAGTATTCCAATCTTTGTACGGATTCCACGATACGAGAATGAGTATTGGGACACACACACACACTCAGAGTCCGAGGAGGGAGAGAAACTCATATAGCTCTCCTTAGACTAGAGATTATTCCCTCTCTAGATTGCGAGATGAAGTCGATTCTAATTCTAGAGAGATGACACCACGACCCACTAGGGCTCTGGAGGTTGGAAGTTGTATGTATGCCATTTGTATAGGGCCATAGCATGTTATGCGCGTTTTGGTGCACACTGACAGTTTTGAATATTTGCAAGAGTGTGTAAATTACTTCGCGAAGCTAGTGGCATGGAGGTGAAAACGTGACTTGAATATGTCAGATTTAATATACCAGCAGTTAACAAATGAAAAAAAAAATAACTGTTGAATGTCGCACGAAGAAGCTACAGCAATATTTAGCGCACGTGTAAGGACGGGAGCCGCGGCATCGTAGTGGTTGGACGGATGCCTGCATATCCGACTGCCATGGGTTAGAATCCGCAATGGGAAGGGGGAGAAGGATTTTAAAATTGACCTGAGCTACCAGGTCGACTCAACCTAACATGGGTACCTGAAGTGGCGTACTGGTCAGGGTGTTAGCTTGCCCTTTGGTGCCCCTAATGAAGTGGGCCGCCTTAAACATTAGATAATATGTTAAAACTGTTAATGATCGTTCAGTCCTGGCATCCGATATCTTTAGACCAGTCGGCTAGTGGGTTCAGGAAATGTCCTGGGAAGGAAAGTAGGCCGGTGTGACACTGACCAAATAAACCACTCAGTGCCGAATGGCCTATACAAATATTGGTCTGGCACCTTCGGCAAAATACTCCAAAGGCGGGCAAAAGAGACCTTTACTTTTATTGTAATGGATAGTGACACACGAGATATTTAAATACATACTATATACTATTAAGTCTTCTTCTTCTACTTCTTCTTCTTCTTCTTCTTCTTCTTCTTCTTCTTCTTCTTCTTCTTCTTCTTCTTCTTCTTCTTCTTCTTCTTCTTCCTTTTCTACTTCTTCTTCTTCTTCTTCTTCTTCTTCTTCTTCTTCTTCTTCTTCTTCTTCTTCTCCTTCTTCTTCTTCTTCTTCTTCTTCTTCTTCTTCTTCTTCCTCTTCTTCTTCTTCTTCTTCTTCTTCTTCTTCTTCTTCTTCTTCTTCTCTGCCTCCTCATCCTCTCCTTTTTCTGATTCTCCGCACTTCTAGTAATGACCATACACCAGGGTCCAGCTGTTGTGATGTAAGTTGCTGTATTTGAGAACTCGTTCATACTTCCAGATAACTGCGTGCGTGTGAATGTCTGTCTGTATGTACCGATGTTTGGCTCGCAATTGCCGAAGTATGTGACCGATCTGCAGGTATGTTTCGACTGTCTGATCTTCCTGTCCATTTTTGCAAAATAATAACATCAGGTTCATTCTGCGTAAGTGACGCGTAATGTTTTTGAAACGGAACATAATCATCTGTTTTGCTCGATCAAGATAGTGATAGTTGTCTCAGCTTTGGTTGAGTTCCAAAAGGATTATTGTATGTCTTCTTTTCCTGGAAAGAGCTTCTTTCATGCGATCCTTCTATAGCGAATACACATGATATTTCTTACTGAGTATGTTGGAGTGAGATGGTTTCCACCGTAGTACTATCGTTGTGTTGGTGTTGGCTTCGCCTTTGGGTTTGTTTGAGTAGGTTGTCACTATTGGGAGGATGCACAACTGCCATGGCATGCTGACAGTGGCTTGTGTGTTATTTATAATTTTTTTTTTGTTGTAATATGTGCTCTCAAGCAGAGTGGCTTGAATAGAATTGTCTCGTTTTTGAACAAGCCATTTCGATTGCTGTATCCAAGAAAACCACATACACTTCTGCGCTCCCTTCCTTCACGGCTCCGGCTAGGGAACCCTGGGTGTATATATGAATGCAATGCTACCTTATGGCTAAGGGGTTACGGATGCCATTCGCTTTACCGCATTCGAAACATAGCTGCGGGTGATTTGGAAACAGATCGCCTCGTGTTGGTTTTCATAAAATTGTATGGGTGCCAATCGTTCAAAAAGCAATGTCAAACTACTGAACGTAAACATGCCAAGAAATCACAAACAGCTAAGAAACACGTTGGTGTTGATTGCGGCGTCCTGTAAAGGATATGCTGTTGTTTTTTTTCCCTTACGTTAATATTCGTCAAACATTGCCAATCGTAACGTTTTCTTCTGTAGAGTCTGTAGCTCTCCCATGAGACAGGTGGTTTTAATGCAGAGAATTTGTTTTGTTCACAGTGGATGGTGAGGCGTGTTGTGGTAATGTCTACGGTGATGACCCATAATCCGTGTACGTATAGTGTAATCAGATTTCCAGAGCAATATGAACAACTGCCTATTTACAACCTCACATGTGCTCAGCATTTAATTCCTGTTGGTTAATCTGGCATGACTTTTTTTCTGCTTGGGTCATGCTCATAGTATCCTTTATATTGAGATATGTGGAATTTTTTTTTTTATAATTTAATTTTATTTTAATTATCGCAGTGATGTTAACGTTTCTGTGATTATCCCTTTTATTATTTTTTTTCCACTCGCACTGAGACCTCCACCGTAATAGCTCTAATATCTGTATTTTGTTTCATGTTTACGTCATTCACATCAGTTTTGAATTAAATTACAGAAAGTACAGAATGAAATTAGCTGACGCCAATTTGTTTACTCTCATATTTGTTTGCCTAACGATTTAGAGTTTTGCTAATCAAGCGTGTACTTTGTGAACTGCACTCCGAATGGGCATGTTGTCACGGTCGGGATAAGCGTGTGCGTTGCATGGTGTCCCAAGGCGACGTACGACCCTGACCTTCACCTGCAGTTAGCATGTCCGTTGGTCTGCTTTTCTAGTCTTCCACTATAATTATCTAGATGGCCGAGTCAGGCAACAGCCGAGTGTCAACAAGGCAATATTGTTAATTGACTGTAATCTTCTCAATCTTTTTTGTGAAATTTCGGGAGTCTCTGTGGCGAAGTGGTCAAGCCGTTTGGCTCGTGTTCCGAAGGTTGTTGGTTCGAATCCGGGCCGCGCCCTTCGGTTTACGAGTTAAATGTTTCGGAGACTCCTGTGGGTCGTCGCTAAAAGCTACGGAGTTCGTGCTTTAAGCGACGCTTTCCGTGCTACGGAAAGAGACCGAGCCATATGGGATAAAACCCGGTGCAATGAAGTCGACCCTGTCGACTTTAAAGCGACTTTAAATCTTCTCAAAGTGGCGTGGAACATCCCATGTACGAGAATTATTAGTTGCCACAGATGCCATTTTGTTCACTAAATCAATATATTGACCAATGGTTGTAGGTGTGGTTTTCGCCATTGTAAACTGTGCTAGTGACCAAAACTCTAATAATGTAGTTGCGTAGACCTTCTTTAACGTAATTGTGTTAGCTCTCTGTGTTGATTCAGCTTTATTCAGGCTTTGCTGTTTTTCTTTTTATCTCCACGTCATTCTTCTTGTCTGGTGTAACACCTAATACACCAGAGTTTCGTCTGTTAGGACGTTGCTGCCTCTGAACCACAACAAGCAATGATGTACAGACTACATTGAACCAAAAGAAGAGGTTGATCATGTAAACGATGGAGAGAGGGAATAAACTAGTCCATGGGAGTCTCGATATATGAAACCCCTAAACACACTGTCCTGCTGTTTATGCTTCGCCGCGACACCGCAAAGTATAATAAGATCGACATGATGAGATGAGATGGGTTACGTGTTCTTTTATACTCCACACCACCAGATCTTCAGAGTATAGAGTGGCCTTTGCTCCGTGTGGCAAGAGGTGAATGAGGTTGTTGAATACAAGCAATAGGGTGGAGATTAATATTTAGCATTGAAAACGTTTTGCCTTAGGGGAATTTTTTTGCTGTTTACTGTTTCTGTTTTCCATGCTGTCATGATTTTAGATTGTTTGGGAACTACTGGAACAATCTGCTGATATTATGTCACTTCATTACAGTGTCCGTATTAACTGATGTTGTAAACTTTGTAATGAACAAATGCATCCATACGACAGGATCTAAACATTGTAGAAGGTTTTCTACTAAAGACGATAAAACAAAGAAAATTTAAATATTTTGGTCGCTTGAAACGTCACGAATATTTGGAGAGAACAATCATGGTGGGGTATATGCTGGGAAGAGAGGAAGAGGAAGGGACAAGATGGGTGCAGGATGTCGCAATGATCTATAGATGGGTGTATCGGAGGCGGGACATCTTTCTTATGACCAAGAAAATTTCCCGGAAGATTGTTATGGGAGCAAGGTTCTGCAAAGGACATGCTAGTGGATGAATGAATGAATGAATGAATGAATGAATGAATCAATGAATGAATGAATGAGTATGTCGTGTCGTATTTATCAACGAGATTGTCAAAGTATTTCTATAGCATTTAAGTCATTGTTTTATTCGTTCTCCGTATTTCTGGTCCATACATCAGTACTGATTTCATATTCGAATCCAGTATTTTAAGTTTATCACTAGATTAAATTTCTTTTGGCTTTAAAAACTTTCAGAAATTCAAAATAATGTATTCCTTAGTGAATTTAAACACAGAGGCCACAAACAATAAGTTACTAGATTTATTGCCTGGCATATTTCGCTGCATCTCGTCAGGTGCATACTGCACGTTATATATTATATGAAGTGAGTAAATGAATAATACTTAAGATGAAACAATTAAAACACATAGACACAGGTATTTTTCGAATGTGAAGCATATTTTATCACCATGGTAATTTCAAATTTGACTCTGTTCTTGACTCAGCTGAACTCAAATCGGCTTCTTTGTATGTTTCTATAAAGGGGACTCCAATGTGTCTTTCGTCTGTTTTGTTTCATCATATCATAGAGTCCAGCTTATCTTGCCAGTTAAAAATGATGTCAAACGACGTCCCTTTAATAGATTCATTGATTCAGTCGTTCCCAACCAGAATCATCGATTACCTCTGGAGAGAGCACATTAATTTATTCTCTGGTTTAGTTATCCACTCGCATATTTAGTCACCAATTGATTTACTGTAGCTCGTAAACATTACTAAACACTTACAGCACTACTTGTGGATAATTGTCCTCCATGAACACCGCGTCAACCAGACACATCGAGCAAACAACTGAAACTGAATTGAATCCAATCAGCTTTACTTGATCTGGCAGGGATCAGACTGGATTATGACGCCCTCGTCACTGATTCCACCCTTCCTTCCTCACATGTCCCGTTGTCGTGAGGATTAGATTGGACAGCGCTTTGACCTGACGTTTCATTGACTGTTTTTGAGAGTAGGACTCAGCGAGCGACACAAGATTGACATTAGGCTGAATGTGATTCTGATTGTGAAGTTCTTATTCGGATTATTTTAGTGATACAAAATTTCCTCTTCTAGTTACCTTGTAATTTAGTTACCCGAATTATGTATCACCTTCAGTTCCTTTCTGTGGCTGAAGTTATCATCCTCATCATCATAATATTCAACTGGCTTCATTTGTCAAGAAATGCGATAGCAAATAGCATCAAAATGTGTAGTTTTATCATGAGGGAACCCATGTAACCCAAATTTCCTAGTCCATGCAGATCGTTCGTGTGGTGTGTCACTATAATTAACTCACACCC
The DNA here is from genome assembly GCA_014155875.1 of Cepaea nemoralis. NCBI lineage: Eukaryota > Metazoa > Mollusca > Gastropoda > Stylommatophora > Helicidae > Cepaea > Cepaea nemoralis. Next base: position 121,618 of record JACEFZ010019395.1, read on the forward strand.
ATAATTAACTGCTACCAGCTTTAACTTCTTCTATCCCTCGGGATTCCTCTGACTGATAGCTCATGTAATGCTGATAGGGGATACTGATGTACTGAAAAATCAAATACTTTGGTCTAACTCTTAATGGTGTTCTCAGGGTTGATTAGCTGTCACTCTAAGTCATGTGTTATGTTTCAACATTATCATCACCATCTATTATGTGTTATATATTGGGGTCCGCCCTACCTCAATGAAACAGATAAATACAGTCAGCAAACGCCTTCAAGCGCATTGGGCATGTTGTAAAGTTGAAAGTTAGTTGCATGTCATTTACAGGACGTCGCGGTCAACCCCTGCCAGATTTCAGCATATCCTTTTGTAAATATCCACTGCTGTAAATATCATTCAACATTTTGGTTAATATATCTAATAATACCGTTGATAAGCTTGGAGATCACGTATGAAGACCTATATGGTCACCACAGTCTCGGATCAGGACTGTCTTCTCGTTCCTATTTTACAACGTGACTCATCATCATCATCATCACGTGCCATGCCAGCTGATGTAGGCGTTCATTTCTCTCCACATATCTCGGTCTTGGTATTCCCTGCTTCTCTTTGATCTTTCTCATTATAGCTTCGCTATAGAGGGAGAAGAGATCCGGTGACAAAACACACCCCTGTCGTACTTCTAGCTTTATTTGTTCATAATTGCCTTCTTTATTTCCCATTGTAATTGCTGTTACTTGGTTCCAGTAAATATATATATATATATATATATATATATATATATATATATATATATATATATATATATATATATATATATATATATCATGTGCCATGCCGGAAAGCGTGGGCGGTCATGATTTGCCATTTCACTCGATCACCAGAGTCGTGGATCAGCTCAGTGTTCCTGTCTCGTCCATGCCATGTGGCCAAGCCATCCAGGTATTTTCCTCTCGGTCTTCCTCTTGGTCTGTTCCCTTCGATCTTGCCAGCTGTCACTAAGTTCTCCAGTCCATTTCTTCTCATAACATGTCCAAAAAATTTTGACTGTCTACGTCTAATTTCTCTAATCAATCTACGGTTCGAGAAATTAGACGTAGACAGTCAAAATTTTGTGGACATGTTATGAGAAGATATATATATATATATATATATATATATATATATATATATATATATATATATATATATATATATATATATATATATATATATATTATTCTGAGATCTTTCCCATCAATGTTGATATCCTCCAACTTTTTAATTAGTTCATCGTGTTTTACTTTATCAAATGCCTTAGTATAATCTATTAAGCACACATATATGTCTTTTTGTGTCTCTAATGATCTTAATATTAGTGTTCGTAATGTGTATATTGCATTATCTCTAAACATTCCTTTCACAAATCCATACAGTTCTTCACCAATTTTTATTTTTATTATCTTTCTTGTACTTCTCATTTTAAATCTCAGTAGAGGCTTAGTGATATGGTTTATAAGGTTAATTGTACAAATGTCTTCGCTTTCAATTGCTCCTGGTTTTTAGGTATAGCTATAAATACAGATTCCAGCATATCACTTGGTAAATATTCACTGCTGTAAATATCATTCAACATTTTGGTTAATATATCTACTCCGAATTCGCCTAGCACTTCTAACTCTTCTATTGTGATTTCATCAGACCCAGGTTTTTTGCCTTTCTTCATATTTTTGACAGCGTCAGCGACTTCTTTTTTTAGAATAGGTGGACTTTCCAAGTTACTTTCTTGTGTTAGTTCTTATCTTGTTTATCATGTATCGTCATCTTATATATCTATATCCTCATTATATATCTCTTATATACCCATTCCACCTGTTCATTATAGCCTATTTCTCCAATAATAGCTTTCCTCTTTTTTATTTCAAACACCTTGTATTTACTCTTATTTCTCTCCCTGTGATCTGACCGATATGTCTGTGTATATTTTTGTGTATCTTTAATATAATTTAATTCAATTTTCTTGCACTGCTTGTTTAACCAACTTTCATTTGCCTTCACACATTTATCTCATATTTATCTATTTATCGTATCATACTCTTGTTTGTCACGTTTACCCTGTTTTATTTTGTCCATCAGTCCTAAAATTTCTTAAGTCATCCAATTTTTCTTAACTTGTTGGCATCTATCCTGTAGAATTTCTTGATAACATCAGGGTATAGTGATCGAAATCTCAAGAAAGAAAGATATTTAAGGGTACGAGAAATAAACAATTAAACACAACAGGTCCGCAGAGATCAAAGGGAAAAACAATAAATAAAGATATACTGTCAGGTACAATACACGAGTTTGGTTTTTCTCTACATAATCTCAACATATATGGCTGTTCCTTGTAATAGAATCCTAAGATCATGAATATTTGACATTCGTGGTATTTGTTTTTCTCACGCTTTGAACTCAATCGTAGTCCATAAATGAGCAACTACTTCTAGACTTATAGTGCATTGGAATGACTTTTGTGTGTGGATTAGATTTCCTATTACCAGGGTCACTCACCATCAGGCGAACCCATTCCGGCTTCAGAGGTACTTATAATTTACGTGCCCAAGCCAAGCATGATAAGTCAACATGCTAGTACATCTGACCGGCGTAGGGATTGAATATGCTAACTGTGCATCAGCGCGCCGGATGTGTAAGAACGTGTGCTCTTGCACTGATCACCAGTGGTCAGAACTTCGGTCAGAAGAAGCTAGGTTCAGGGGTAGTTGCGAAGATGATACTGACATGGGGATTTAATGATACAACTTTGCATATAGTAGGTTAAGAAGTGATACAATTGCGCGACATATGACTTTTTCTCACCGTCTGATTTGTTCACATTTCGAAAAGCGTCCATATCAATTTACGGAGCTGGTTCTATTACAGTCGAAAATATGGAGACTTCCAAACCTTGTATTAGTGGGCGTTAAACTTAGAACTGTGTCTTGGAAAACATGCGCACTAACAACTATCTATTCCATCGCTCCTGAAATAATGTACATACATCTGGAATTATTCCCTAGATGTATGAAACGGTCTTGGTAAACAGTCAGTTTGAATGAAAATAACGCACTAACCTCTGCCATACCGCGACCCATAATAAATGCAACTCCCAGATCATAATTTTACATTAAGGTATCAAAGTAGCTCAGTGACTGGCAAGCACAACTCTTAACGGTTCGATCTCCGGATGAGTTTCTTTTGCCCAAAAAGCGGCTCAGATCCAATTCATGTAGATGAAAGTCATACATGTGTTGGAATAAAGTGTGATAAGGCAACACCCATGCCCACAATAACTTGGCCTGCTGTGTGTGTGGTGATGTTCCACGTGACAGTCGCTGTATCTCAATGCCTAGCAGGCTTGCCTGCCATCCCGATGCTAATATGCTCGAATCCCCTTCTAGGCGGGGGTTGTTATTACCTAAGCTTCCTGGTGTACCAAGCCTAGAATATGTACCAGGAAATGTCACAGGCGGTCGGCGTGACGCTGACCTCATCACCCATCGAGTGCCCATTAATATCATAATATGAAATAAGAACCATTTACCTACTGTGCCTCGTGGTATTACAATGAATCCTTTACTTATCAATTCACATCCGCACCACAGATATTTGCGACTGGATTAGCTTTCACATCCGCACCACAGATGTTTGCTGTAGGATTAGTTTACTTTGTGCAAGGTGGATTCAAATGGAACCTTTAAATCTGCAATAGAAATTGTGAACTCCATTCTGCTGTCATATAAGTTAATATTGGGTCCATCCTTCCTCAATAAAATAGACAAATAAAGTCAGCAAGGATGCCCTTTAGACGCCTTCAGGCGTATTGGGCATGTTGTAAAGTTAAAAGTTAGTTGTATATCATTTACAGGACGTCGCGGTCAACCCCTGAACATTTTGGCTGTGTGTGATTTCTTGGCAAGTTTACGTTCAATAGTTTGCTACGAACTGCATCCGTAACCACTTCGCCACAGAACCATGGTAACTAAGTAAAAATGAATGAACCGGTTTACACGATTTAAGACGCATTGGGCATATGATTCTAGACGTATATTTTTATAAATCAATCGTCACTAGAGAGATAATATGGTCCATAGCACACCGACCGTGGTCACTTTCCAAGACATTTCATCATACCCATGTTTTGGTTGGGTCGACCAGGGAACCCAGGTTAATTGTTTCATCTACCTAGAAGCGAATTCAAATCCATGATTTCCCGGCCGAAAGGCAAGCGTATGACTATACGCTATACGCTACTATGGCGTTTAATGAAAAGTATACCAGAAATTCTTTTCAGAATTTAATGGAAATTGCAATGGACGGATAGGCGGCGGGTATGTACATTGGCCACCCCGTGTCATATGGTGTAGAATGTGGAATTTGTGAAGGTTTCACACTTCACACTTTGACTTCAGTATCTGCTATGGGTCTACCTTTTCCTTTACCATTGTTATAACCCTTTCTGATCTTCAAGGCGATCGTGCGATTTTCTTCCATAACGCCTTTTTCATAGATCACCATTTCGCTCAGCCTGCATCTGTGTGTTTTCCCACGTTAATCTTTCCAGTCGTCGCGATGATCGCCTATATTTTTCTTACTTTCTTTTTATCTATATTTTAGTGCCTATCGGGAGTCTCCGTGGCGAAGTGGTCAGGCTGTTTGACTCGGGTTCCGAAGGATGTTGGTTCGATTCCAGGCCTCGCCCTTGTTTCACGCATGAATTTCTTCGGAGACTCATTTGGGTCAGCGCTGGAGCTACGGATTTCGTGCTTTGCGTGACGCTTTCCGCGCTGCGGAAAGAGACCGAGCCATATGGGATAAAAACCCGGTGCAATGAGGTCGATCTGTAAACTTTTAAGCGACTTTTAATTGTCTATCTTCGCATCACGTGACCAACAAAAGAAATGATGACTAAGAATATTTCCATCTGTACTGGTACTACACGTTGTAAATCCTTCCTTGTAGTTCGCTAGTATAATCTATGTCGATTATCAACACACATGTTAACGTCAGTGTGGGGTTAAAGGACGACTACGGCTTATATTTGTCTCTCGTAAATTGTAAAAAAAACTCTAACTTTCATCCTCTACACGTCAAATTCCTGTCTAATACGTTTCTTGCGCTTAATTTGCCTATAATAGACCTAGTCAAGAAAATTAAGATATCTAACTACTGTCATTTTTCAAAGTACGGTGAGTTTCTTGGCTTAAAATGCTCCAACATGTCAACAAAAAGCTCGAATTTCTTTTAAAATGACTGCTGTATCTTTAGGTGGGCGTGTTATTGTAGAAACAGAATAACACAGTTTATGACATAGGGTTATGAGAAGCGTTCAGGGAATTTCCAACATGTCGGCAAGCGCAGCTCGTCTGTTTCTCTGATAGCTCAGATTGCTTTCCCACATGGTTATCTGTACAGTTCCTCACTTTCGCAATTTGCTGGAGGTGTGTAATATATCTGTAAAGGATTTATGAATGCCGAAATGTTAGAAAAGCCGCTTTTATGGAAGCGAGGCTTAAAACAGTAAACGGTTGATTGTTTTAAACTTACTGTTGGGATACTTAATGAGGTGGGGAAAATGCAAATTGTATAATAAAATAAAATGGTGGAGAAACCATCCGACCATTAAGAAAAGTGACCGCATATAAAATGAAACAGAAAACCACGTTACGATCCTGTGAAATCCTGAAATAGGGGAAGAACAATGTGGGTTCGTAGAAGGAAAGGGTACAGTAAATGCTATGTACATGCTGGGATCAGTTATTGAACGTTCTATAGAAGTAAACAAGGATATACATCTTTGCTTTATTGACTACACAAAGGCTTTCGATAGAGTAAGACATGTCAACGTGGTAAATATGCTTACAAATTTACGGGAAA